>JAZKJV010009853.1:0-318678 GCA_037367405.1 Ottelia alismoides
TGCGAAGGCGGCGGAGCTACGCTAACAGTAACTGAAAAATCAAAATCTACGCTATCCTACGCCTAAGGGTTCTACCTGGGTGGTCGGAGAGACTGGGGAAGAGCAGGGGGTGCTCTTGGTCGTAGCCTCGAGGGTCGTCTCGGCCCGAGGCTCGATGCTCGACGCTGGTGGCGGAGCAGCGGCGGCGAAGATCGCCGGATCAGTGGATTCGCCTCCTCGCCTCACTGCAACAATGGCGAACGCTCGCTGTCACTCTCGCGGTGCCTATGGAGGTCACTGGGAAGAAGGGGAAGGTCCAAAGATGGGGCGCGGAGGCGGCGGAGGGGAAGAATATATAAGGTGACAGGGGCGATTAGGGTTGAGGGGCGACAGCGATGGAAGGTGTTGATTTCGTGGCGGAAGATCGGGCGAGGAAGATGGATGATAGGCGAAGAATCCGGGCATGAGATTTGCGTGGGAGACAGCCTGGAGACGCGTGGTAAAATCGGAGAAGATGGGGTGGCGCGCTTCTTCCAGAAAAGGAAGGAGTCCGCGGGGGAGTTGACCGGGGTCAACAGTCCCCCGTGGACCAGTCAGAAGCTGCCACGTGCAGTTGATTTTTGTTTATTTATTTTAAGGTAGAAATAGGCCGAATTAAAGAAAACTCAAAACATGAAATATTTTTCTTTTATTTTTTTTCTATTTTTGGTGATTTTTAATTAATTTTTGGGAATAAAAATAGGGTAGCTATATATATAGGTATATGTACACTATATGGAGTTTTTATTTTTGATTTTTTATTTGTTATTTTATGTATTTTTATGCTCATTTTGTATTTTATTTATTTACAAGATAAAATGAGGAATAAAAGAATATTTTTATTTTATTTTTATCACTTATATACAAGGGTGAAATAAATGGTTGAATACATTTATATACATGGTATTTATACAATGTATTTTTGTATTTTCAATTTTGTAATTTTTATTTGATTTTTGTTTTGTTTCTTGTTATTTTATATATTTACAATATGTAACATAGAATATTTACAAAAAGTTTAGAAAATAATTGAATTTATTTACAAGGTTAAATAAATACAATGGTGTGGTTTATGCACACGGTGAAAGGGTATTTTTTTTGACTTTTTGATTTTTTTAAATTTTTATTTTGTTTTTGATATTTTCTAAATATACACAAAATATGTACAAGCATATTTTTGGGTGAGGAAAATATAATTTTAGAAGTATATACACATGAGCTCCTATCTCCCTCTACTTTGACTTTTATGCGGTCAGGCCCATGCTGAGCCCTCCCTTGGGTTAGGTTGCTCAATATTTATTCTAAATATTTCCCTCTTTTTTCTTTTTGCTCTTTATTCTTTTATTTTGTGCACAAAAACATGCTAATTATAGGTTTTTACACAATGCATGCTTTTGGTAATTATTTGTATTTACACATATCTACATGTATTTGCAAAGGTTTTTGTAGCTAAAATAGAAGAATAAAGAGTGATGAATGGGTATTCATCAGCAACGTGATCACTGAAGCTAACGGGAAAGACTCCAAGAGTTCCAGTGAACCGAGAAAACGATCCAGACGCGAGTGAGATGAGTTATTCCTCCAGGTGTAGCGAGAGTTTGAGGCATCCAGCATTGTACCCCATCCAATCAATAAGTTTGAGGCATCCAGCATTGATCTCTAAATGGGATTAGATTGAGTGAAATGTTTACTATACAGAGGTTTTGTCATGGAATTTACTTGCCACTACTATCTTTAAGCTCAAACTTTGACCAGCATTGTACCCCATCCAATCATGATCATCGACGCAATTTAAGGGCGTAGTCTTTAAGGTGGAGTTCGATGCAACATGTAGGTCATAGAATTTAATTATTACAAGTGTGGAATCGGTATTGTATATGCATGCTATCCTTTTTCCATTTAATTATTACAACACAACACCTTTTAGCCATTGATATTAACGGTTAGTGTCTTTGACATATGTAGGAAATTGATAGGAGCAAGATATTACCAGTACGGTGTCCTGAACCATGTAAAACCAATGAGGCACTTCAACAAGACCGCTTGGGATGAGATGTTGAAATGCAACTTCTTCACCCCTCGCGACAATGATGGTCATGGTACACTGACCATTAGCCTTGTTGGAAGCACCCCCATCTCCGTAGTTTACACCGGTAGCGAACGACCAGCAGGGACGGTCAAAGGCGCTGCTCCCGCAGCCCGCCTTGCCTCCTACAAAGTATCATATGACATGCCTGATATATATAATTGCTTCGATGCTGACATCCTTGCGGCATTCGACAGTGCGATACATGATGGTGTGGATGTGATATCGATACCATTAGGAAGCGATGATTTAACAGAGGAGGCTAAGGATCTCACTAATGCAGTGGCAATTGGATCTTTCCATGCACTCATGCAAGGGATCCCAACAGTGGCTTGTCACGGAAACATAGATAATGAAACGCAACATTATAAGTATCAGGATAATGTGGTACCGTGGTTGACGAGCGTCGGAGGATCTTACATGAACAAGCAATATCCAGCAAAACCCACATTGGGAAACAACAAAACACTAGTGGTATGTATAAATCTCGATACCCTTGCAACGTGTATATTTGCGATTTTACGATCGGCATCCAACTTAACCAAATGCACGTGATCTGCACATTGGCATATCTTAATTATGAAAAACATGCTTGCAGGGTGCATCTTTGAATGATGCTGATGTCAAGTCCCTCCCCGCTGGAAAGTTGTTTCAATTGACCAACTTCCAACGCATTGGAAACACAGGATTGGAGTAAATTCTCAATCAATCTAACTTTGATTATATTTTCCTTTAGTTTTTAGAAATATTTGTTTGGCCTTTACACTAGTTTAGATCAAACAGGGTTGTGTGTCAACGATACGACTCAATTCCGAGCATTCCGTGTTTGCAGATACTACTGCAGCCCGGGAACATTTGATCCAAACCTAGTTAAAGGAAAGATAGTTTTGTGTCTGAAAGGTGATGTCAAGAGGACTCTCCGGGCGCTCAAGGAGGCCGGTGGCATAGGCGCCATCATTGGCCAGTGGGAGTTTGGATATCCAAGCCTAAGGTTTGGGGCGCTACCCAACGTCGAAATTACAACCAATGAAACCCTTCCGGGCGTCTTTCATTACTCATTCAATACCTCGTAAGTTAAACTCGAATGTGTTATCTATCAATTTGAATTAAAGTTCGTCGTTACAAGCAATGTACTCATGAAAGTCATGTGGAAGTATATGGCTGAGGCTTCTTTTACGCACACAATCGTAAGGTTCGGAAAGCCCTACGTATTGGACTCATCTACTCCTGGGCCAAACAAAAATAATCCGAAGAAACTTAAGGTATAAAAAAAGCATAAGTAATAGCTTCGATTTATTGGTTTAGTAATTAAAAGCTATGTTTGCTTCTGGCAGTCGGATATTGTAACACCAGGAATCACATTCGATTGTACGGAGAGTAGAATGACAGCTAGCGGATTGGATGATAATACCTTTATAGGAGGAACTTCGTGTTCAACCCCAGTTACCGCTGGAATCGTGACCCTTCTCAAATTACTTCATCGCGACTGGAGTCCATCCGCAATCAAATCAGCACTCATGACCACTTGTATACGATATTTAAGCGACGGAACTTACAATATCAATTTTTCGTGTTGCATTACTCATGGAAGTGATACCTGCAGGAAAAAGAGTCATCAAGAGGATATTTAGACGAATGGAGGGATGTATGGCCGACATTCTTGATTATCGGCTTGTCGATTCCACACCGCTGGATACCGGTTCGGGGCTTATTGATCCCAATGCGGCCGCGGATCCTGGTTTGGTCTATGACATCACCGTGGAGGAGTATCTCAACTTCATGTGCTCGCAAGGATTCAGCTCCGAATTGATCAGAAAGTTTGCTTTGAGATCTTATTCGTGCCCGAGCTAGCTCCCAAGGGTCATTGATCTCAACTATCCCACGATTAATGTTGTCCCCGACTACAGCGAGAGCATCACGGTCACTCGCAAGCTCAAGAACCTTGGCACACCGGGGAGATACCGTGTCAGCCTGCACATGCCTCCTAACGTGAAGGTAGAGGTAGAGCCCAGGGTCTTGGACTTCGCGACCGTGGGTGAGGAGAAGGTGTTCACAGTTACGTTCACGGCCACCGGGGCGTTCAACGTGAGCTACGGGAGCATGACATGGAGAGATGGTGTGCATAGGGTCACCAGCCCCCTTGTTTTGTGGGCAAATGGGGGCATCAATTACTCCTTCCCGACGATCCATCGTACACTGCACTATGAAGGGGACACAGTTGTGATTCTTTCGCTGAGGCATACCTTTATTGTATCTTTGGTGACCTTCTTGTAATTTTAATTACACACTTCAATGGGACATCTTTCTATTAAGCTAACTACTCATTTAGTTCATTAATTAATGACAAACCGAATATATTGCTGTGGAATATCTAAAAGATCTATCAATGATATTGTTGAACTTTTATCTTAGTTAATTATTAAGCACGTGACTTTTATGGAGAAATAACATGCATGATATTATTTTTTATAATAATTTTGTATCATTGTAGAATATATATATATATATATATATATTTTGAAATATCAGCTCTATGTATTTATTTTTTTATTGACTGAAAATCATATTCGAATATCATTCTGTATTTCCACTCTTAAATTTAGCATAAGAAGATTTGCACTACAAAAAATTGAGCTATAGTGATGGTTTTTTCAAAATCCATCACTAAATTAGCCATTGTTTATAATGACAATATTATTCATTGCGAAATGATTATCTGTAATCGAAATTAGCAACGAATATCATATATATTGCTATATCATTAGCAACGGTCCACAAAGCAACACTTATCCGTTGCTATTTTTCAAATATCAACTAATCATCACTAAATTTTGAATAAAAAAGTTATTATTTTGAAAAATAGCAACAGATAAGGGTCGCTACATGGACCGTTGCTAATGATATGATGACAGATATGATATTCGTCGCTCATTTTGAGTACGAACACTCATTTGGCAACGAATAATATCGTCGTTATATATTTAACAACTGCTAATTTAGTAACGTATTTTGGAAAAATTGCCAGTATAGATTAATTTTTTTTATAGTGTTAATAATGGATATTCAATTTATTAGACCACTTTTATTTTTGTATTCGAACTCTTTTTGGAAAATGGAGAGGGATACATTTTATGTATGTGTATGTATGAAATGAGAATGGTGTTCTTACCATGTCATTTATTTTGTTATATTTAGAGAATTAAATGCATGCATTCATTTATTTTGTATAATAAAATGCATATATTTGATCAATTTGATACCATTAAATTCAAGATCTAAGAATATGTAATATAAACTATCGAAATTAAAATTTTACTATTAAATAACTGATAAAAGATTAATAATGCTGTTGTATAACTACTAGTATTCTAGTAACAAATATTTGTGTGAGTAAACCGTAGCTATTTTAAGTATTCAATATATATCATTTACATGATTATTTTTTTAAAATATATAAAATACATGATAAAGGGTATTTAGTTTTATTGATACTTAATATTAGTAAGATTAGTTTGCAAAAAAAAATTGTGATGATATTACATGAGATAACACGGATAAAATTATTTTTTACAATAACAATGTTTAATAAATGGCATCTATTACTAAAAATAGATATATTAGAAAAATAAAAAGTAAGAGGGAAAATGGAGGGAGAGAGAAGGAGTGACACGTGGAGAGGAAGAGAGCTTGATGTATAGAGAGAGCGAGGGAGAGGACAATGATTTCCCTAGCAAGGCAATGATGAATTCCGGATTCATCTACATTATTTTATGTTATTATCTCTCTTGTTTAAGAAAATCAATAAAAATAACTAACAAATAACACTTATTAATTAACATTATGTTGTAAATAATTACTTATAATTATTGTATATTAATTTACATATTATTGTGCTATTATTTAATATATATACTATTTATTTAACATCCATTAAAAATTAGAATAATATTGTATATAACTATTTTAACCTAATTTATAAAATAAAAATCATATATATATATATACATAAAAAAATAAAATAAATAAAGTAATTTAGTTCATTAAATTACTTGCAAAAATATTTTATGTATATAGATGACTTTATTTCTCTTTGAGTTCTACATAAAAGTTGCAGATCTCTACAATTCGTGTTTTCTATTTTTTCTAAATCTTTTCCTTTTATTTATTTTTATTTTTTAAATATTTATCTGTATTTATCTTAATCGTCATTGGTCCACATGGTGCCATCTCAGTGCACCATGTGGTCCCGCCTCTTCCCTACATCCTTCCACCTCCTCGATCGTTGGATCATCTGATCCGATGCTTGGGAGGTTGTCATCAACCTCCAGTTCACCTTCTGAAGGTTGGGACTCTTCGTGCCCATCTGTCTTCATAGATTTTTCACGTCAACCTCCGACAACTACCCTTCTAATCCCCATGATGCCCTATTCTTTCGTAATCATCCACCACCTTTTCTCAGGTGGTTACCTTCCTCATCCCCATTATGTGTTCTTTTGGCCCACGGTTGAAACTCCCACCATCAACCATATGGAACGACCAACTTCTCCTCATCAAAACTCCACCTCCGCTAATGGGCAACCGTATCCGCCACTCCGTGAGACACCTTCTAGCCTCTCCTTTGATCTGTGACAGAGAGATCTAGAGTAGACGATCCAAGATAGAGGAGGAGCTCTGGTGAGATCCTTGATTTTCAACCAAGTTGCAGACCTGCAATAGGTGCTGCTTGAGCTTTAACCATAATCACGGTGGTGAAGCAAAGATTCGTGAAGATTTTAGCTTTATTTTGGCTCAAGATTCATCCTCGAACACTGTATTCTTCTTCTTCATTTGCCGTTCGTGCCCACTCCATCCCCTGGTTTCACCTTCATTTGCCGTTCGTGCCCACTCCATCCCCTGGTTTCCACAAACCTCGTGGGACTCCTCTCGCAAAGGACTCCTCTGCCCACCATCTCACTCGTGAGAACTTCCCCGTGAAACTCTCGTATCCAACCCCTACTTCTCCCTCTCTCGATCTACCGTCAACGATTCTCTCCGGGCTACCCTCTCTTGCGACGAGACCAACGGCAACACGACCCTTCCCTGCTCGTGCATCCTTCTCTCTCTTGCGAGGCAAACTCCGGGAACCCTAAACCTCCCCCCACCCTGCCGCTAGCAAGGCTTCACTATCCGATCCCTGGCGTTGTTCCTCGGCACCATTCCTCACGGCGCCCTAGCATTCCTCCACATTCGTCTGCTCATCTTTCTCGTGCGGAGCTTGCCTGATTAACAAAGGTTTGTTTTTTTTTCCATGCGCAAGATCCGGTTTAGGTTGTTAGGTTTTCTTTGATCGAGATTTGAATGAGTTATTGGCATCCAATATTTATTTTTGCTTCGAACGATGTTTTTTTGTGGAAGAGGTAATGTTTTGGGAGTTGGTTTTCAAACCTGAAATAAACGGGCATCCTGAATGTTTATAGGGTCAAACGGTCTCTTAGTGTATTCTGAATACATATTGGACCACTGGCATAGCACTGTAGCGCTGCAATAATACTTGGTCATGGAAACGCAAGACCTCACCATCAAGAGGGAATGGTATCTGATCAAGCACTGGACGTCAGCAAGCCAAGTTTAAAAAAGTATGATCAAATGCATGACTAGCTGAATTGAAAAAAAATATAAAGTGACGAATATTTTTTATCTGCTAATATGTTTTAATTTGACATGGCAATATTTAACAACTTTATGATTTATTGCGTGTGTAATCTGCAAAACCAAGTCTAGTTCATCCGTTGGAGCACACTCCTTGTGAGAAGAAGGAAGCGGTAAGAACCGTATCGTGGTTTATGATGAACCTTCTTTAATGACCTCCAGTTATTTAATGACAGGGGTAGAGGCAGTAGGAGTAGGAACATTACTCACCTATTCTTTCTTCCATTGCAGCTGCACTGCATTTCCAATTGTGTGCTGTTTGCTTGCTTTAAACCAACCTTCATTTGCCTTTTTTTCGTGATGATATTGGTTGGAATGGTTGGATTGGTGTCTTAACTTTTATAAAACCAGATAGATACACGTGTGTTGTTTGCTTGCTTTAAAACACCCTTCATTTGCCTTTTTTTTCCTGATGATATTGGTTGGATTGGTTGGATATGCTGCAGCAACTTTATGCGTGGATTACAAACTTTTGATGGATACAGACTTGGTTACACCACATTATACCACATAATAAACCTTAATTATTGAACTCTAAATGGGATTAGATTGAGTGAAATGTTTACTATACAGAGGTTTTGTCATGGAATTTACTTGCTACTACTATCTTTAAGCTCAAACTTTGACTAGCATTGTACCCCAACCGAACATGATCATCGACGCAATTTAAGGGCGTAGTCGTTAAGGTGGAGTTCGATGCAACATGTAGATCATAGTCTTTAATTATTACAAGTGTGGAATCAGTATTGTATATGCATGCTATCCTTTTCCCATTTCATGTATGTGTAGAAATATGATCGAAGCTAAGTATTTTCAGGATGGTGAACTCAACGACGACATGAGGCAAAAAAGACATGAAGATAAGACTGTTTGGGATGCGGTATTGACATTAAATTTCTTTACTCCCCGTGACACGTGTCCTGGTACCTTAGCGATGAGCCTTACTGCAAGTCGCCCAATCTCAAGAGTTTATATTGGTAGTGAGCATCCTTTAGGTGTGGTCCAAGACACCTCCCTGTCAGTGCAAATTACTTCCTATAAAGTATCATGCGGACATTTGCCAGATAATTTCGAATGCCTTGATGTGTACATCTTTACGACATTTGATTCTGCGATCCACGATGGTGTGGATGTGATATCATTATCTATTGGGAGTGATGATTTAGATCTGTATGTTACAATCCTGCATGTTGCCATAGCAATTAGATCCTTCCACACACTTATGGAAGGGATCGCAATAGTGGTATGCCAAGAAAATTTGGATAAGCATGAGGAAGATTACAAATATCAGGATAACACCTTCCCATGGGTGTTGAGCGTTAAGGCAACATTAATGAACAAACAATATTTGGCCACTGTTAAGTTTGGGAACAACAAATCTTACGTGGTACGCATTAAGCTCATACTCTTTGTATTTTCAGAAGTTATTTAACTTTTTTACGTAAAACATGCTAAATGGTTCTTTTCTTCAACCAAATTTTGTAGGGTGCATCATTACATGATGCTGATATTAAGCCGCTTCCCAAAAGAAGGTTTTTCCCAATTATAAATTTCCATTCTATTGATGACGTGGACAAGTTACCTCTAGAACTTATTTCTCCAATTTGATATAGTTACTTTTTAAACTAATTTTGATATTCGCTTTTCAATGAATGTAGGGGAATATGTATAAATGGAACCTTTCATCCAAAGGAAGTTGAAGGAAGGATAGCTATGTGCATGAAACACAATGATATTGAAAAACCTCGCGAACCTCTTGATGCACTCAAGGAGGCCGGTAGTGTTGGAGCTATTCTTGTCAATGGTGATGGTAATTATCCGCGCATATTTTTTGTGAGTCTTCCATATGTCAAGATCTCACTAGAGGACTTGTCTGACGACGCATTCCAAGACATGATGAAAGACTTGTAAGTTACTTAAGAACTTTATAAATCTAAACTTTTTTATTAAACATCCTTAATATCTTTATTATTAACAAGATAAAGTATACGAGATAAATGGAATGCCAATTTGTAGGAACCCCTTGGCATCTTTCACACACACAAAGGTAAGGTTTGGGAAGCCATATATATGCTACTTCTCCACCTCAGGACCAAACAAAAACAACCCAGGGATAATAAAGGTATATCTCACCGTACTTATGAAAGTACATTAGTTTTGATTTGTCCTTGATTTTTATTTTTATTTCTTTTTTTTAAAAATATTCTTTCTTATTACAGCCGAATGTTGTAGCACCTGGAGTCATATTTGACATCGCATCAAGCAAATTGAAGAATATTAGTGTACCTACCGGCTTAACTTCATTCTCAACGTCTCTCAATATGGAGTTGTTGCACTTATCAAAGCATTGCATCCGGATTGGAGCATGTTAGCAATCAAATCAGCGCTCATGACTATTGGTAAGTTCTCATATTTAATAAATTTATAATATCCATGTATATATGAAAATACCACAATATATAATAGTGATATGATATGCATATTTACATTGGAGTTGATGATTGCAGCGAGAGGGGTTACAAAGAGAGAGGTGTATTATACCGATCCAAGCATGGGCGAGCTTCCGGATAATAAGCTTCTTGAATCGACTCCGCTTGATGCCGGCGCTGGTTAAATCAATCCACCATCATCCACAGATCCTGGGCTGGTCTACGACAATACCATGGAGGAGTATTTTGATTTCTTGTGCTCCCAAGGATTTAGCTCCAACCTGATTGCCAAGTTCGCACTGAGATCATACATGTGCCCATGCAAGATGTTGAGGGATATTGACCTCAACTATCCTCCTATCGTGGTGTCGGATTACACAGGGAGAATCGCGGTGAGGAGAAGGTTGAAGAATGTGGGGACGTCGGGGAGGTACAAGGTGAAGGTGCACAAGCCCCCGCATATCAAGGTGGTGATCGAGCCCAAGGTGTTGGAGTTTGCTAGTGTAGGTGAGGAGATGGCGTTCTCAGTGACCTTTGAGGCGACTAGTGCGTTCAATGTGAGCTACAGCAGCCTCACATGGAAAGACATCATGCATTAGGTGATTAGTACTGCTCTGGTCTTGTGGGTTAAGTCACACGTGATCCTCTTCCCCGGTTCATCGTCCTATTTGGGCAACTAAGGATGTCTTCACACTGCTCTTGGTCTTTTGAAGTGCTTTGTTCAACATTAAGGGTCTGTTTGGTAAATGAGTTGGGTTGGGGTATCCTCCTATGAATAGTAGTTGTCTGGATGGTTGTGATGATCGAAATGATAGATATGATGTGATGTGACATTGAATCATTGATTATGTGTTTTAATGATTGTAACATAGTTTTTATGTTAGCTTTTTTATTTAAACATTGATAAATATGATGTGACATCTGGGATTGAATCCAAGTATGTATTTGTAGATATCTCGTCATTATATTTGATGCAGCTCTTGATATGCTTGGTAATCGTTTTGAGATTATCCCTATAGAAACGAAACGGAATTGGGAAATGTTGATATCATCTTCTTGCACCCATTAGTAATATGAGGCAATTGAGATCCATCTCAGGAAGATAATCAGAGACCTCAAAATTGCTTTGAATGAATATGTAATCCTCTGCTGCTTTGATTTCAGCCAGATAGGATAGGGACGCCATTCGATGTGCATTACAGAAGTGAAAAAATCAAACGGATAACATTTCCTGGTTCCTACTTGGTAATTGAATCGAGATGTAAACATAATTTCTTAGTTGATTTTGTACTTTGTTGTAAGGTTTTACTAGTGACAAAATTGGCTTGCATGTTTACTTTCGCCGAACTATCCTTCGTCATTGAGTTCATACACATCTTAGTTTACTGTTTCAAAAAAGAGGGGATTCTTTGGTTTCAAGGTGTTTTTGTTGTAGGAATACTACTCCAGTGTCTGTTTACCGTTAACTTATGACCATACAATCTGTTAGGAGCAGTTCGGTTGAGGAATAAGATTGAACAAGGATGGGTAATAATGAGAGATAAGACATTGTTTCTGTTTGTTTGGAGGGCGAAAATAAAGACTAATAAGGGTGAATAAGAATTTACAGGCAGTGGTTATTTGCTATTATCCGTTAAGCATGGATGGGGTTTATAAGTTGATTAATTCTTTTGGGAGTTATTCTTCTCATTTCCTATTCCATACCGCAACAAATTTGTATGGGACATAAGGATCGATAGATGAGTACACGATCCAACAATGTTGTAATCCACACCTTGACGGGAGCGCATCTCAATCCCCAAATCAATGTTATCCAACAACAATCCATACAACCAGCATTATATCTCATTCATACACTATGGCAATAAAAAATCCATTAAAATAGAAATTTATCCATGAATGATAACAAGAAACATAATTTCTCATTATTACATTATAAGATGTGGAAGAGAAAGTGATAAAAAACAACTCGACGACGTAACCACAAGACTTCCGGTTCTCAGTTGCACTATTGGATAACCTGACATCAGTCTATTGCTCAATGCTTCTTGTTAGATTTCTAAGAGGGTAGCTTGTGAGTGAAATAATCTATTATGATATAACAATAATTTATAAATAAATATTTTAGGTAGGCAATGCAAAAATCTGTAACTAAACATGCATAATGAAAAAATATTATGACGAACTCAGATATTGTACTTCTAATTATGTTCAGGCCTCAAGTGGATTTTATAACACTTTATATGATTAATCCAATTCTATTAATTTATCTATCCATGCGTTCAATATTTATTAGCTAAGAGAAAATCTACACTAGGAAAGAAACTTGCATCGTTCATTCATAGTGCAGTCTAAAATTTGTGCGCAAGTACGAACCTTCAGCTAGTATGGTTGCTGGTACTCTAACTCTGTGGACAAGGTATATTATCCTTGAGAACCGCAACTCTGTCAACCAAGTCTGCTAGAGGAGTCTCGCTCATTCCAAAACTAGTGGCCACGTATACATATCAATATACTAGATGCATGCATGCATCCATCCAAACTCTCCAAAGTACATATCACCACGTCACTCTAAGATGCCCTTCCAGTCGGGATGACACACTTTTGGCTCAGTCGGACTACAAGAGTGTGCATCCACCTTGTAGTGTTTATCTTTTCATCCCCACGAGTATTTTATATTTTACATAAAAAAGAATAAATATTGAATGTGACAATGGTTTCCATTAATCATTTCCCGAAACAATGATGTCTAAGATCCGTGAATCACAAACCATTCCAATAACCTTTGATCTAAGGCATATCCAAGGCGACTAAGGAAGAGTTAAGCACTACGATTCACGTTGCTCGTTCAAGAGATACTGTATTTAGGACCATGTTTTAAGAAACCTAAGTATATTTCATCTCACAAAGTATGCACCTGAATTCTGAAGGTTAGATAATTATCATAAGATGAATGACACATGAGTTATAAATCGAACTCGTATACTATATGTTTGTCATATAAATTAGATTGTGTTACCGATAGACATATACAAAAATCAACATCTAATATTCGCAAAGACCACACAGAAGTTCTGTCATTCTATATTATGCATAATATCATTACTAAATTTGGATTAGGCGATCCAATGATTCTAGAAATCTCATGTGATCACATATTATGCCGCATTGTATACTGAATATTACTAACTTATTGGGTCATGATGTATATATAATACAAGTAGATTATTTCCTAGGTCCCTCTTATTATTGTTGGAGTAAAACATATTAAAAGTAACATTAAGTAACTTATCATTTGATACCCATAAATATGGAAATAAATTAGCATAGTTATCTAGGACAAGTACTGAACAATCACACGTAACATTGCTCTAAAGTAAAAGTACAGATAGCTATGACCTAGATTTAAAATCTCGTAATGTTGCAATAAAAAGGACCAATATGAGTTATTATTTGTATAATGGCATAAAGTAATTACGGATAGCAAGGTAAATGTCATAGAATAATACCAATTAGTACATGGATTTAACATAATATACAAGACTAATCTTTTGATATTCAAAGTCCACAGCCGTCCCTCCATATATGACTATTTTATTCAACATCTAAATTTTATAGCATGGATATAATCCTATTCTGAATAATATTACTCCCAAATAAAAGTTCATAGCGTGTGATGGGGAAGATGCCTTAATAGGATAGTCATTACGTCAAGATAATCATTTATTAACAAGATCAATCCACAAGAAAGACAATTTTGACATGAGATTCTAGGTATATCAACAAGGGATGACTCGGGTTCAGATCAAAATCGAGCAATAACTTCTCATATAGTATTCTCCAATATCGTAAGATATGCGAAAGAAAGAGAGAAGGACAAAATTCGTTACCTATGTGCGAGCCTTTAATCCGTGCACACGATCAACGATCCAAGCTCAATGATGCCCTCCCCTTGCTATGGCATTCTTCCTCCTCTCCTTGTAATGAAGCTCTGGAGCTTCATGGCTCACCAATAGGGCATCCCTCGCCGTCTCTCTTCCTCTTGTCTTTCTAGGGAAGAAGAATGGATAAATTGACTTTGGAAAAGAGTAAGAATGGAAGGATATCAGTGGGAATTTAAAGACCATTCATGAGTTAATTTAGAAAGTAAAGTTATCAACTATGAAGTGAAATATGGCTAAAGATATCTTCTAATATGTAGAATAAAGATCAAAATCAGTGGGTCTAATTTCCACAAACGTCCCTATCTACGGTTCACTAAAACAACCATAACTTCCTCATATGATCTCAGATTCACAGATTCTTGATTTTGTTGGAAAGTTTGTGACGAGATGCTTCCTTTGAATATAACATTGAGTACCTTTTGAAGTTTTCGAAAGGACAAAATTAAAGCACTACAAATGCAACATATAGGATGTTCCCATGATATTTCTCATTGCATACAACAACAATCTCTATAGGGTATACGATTGATTTTTTTTAGAATTTTTAGTTTTGAATTTTTTATGGGGTTTTCTGGAAATAATAAATGCAATCAAAAATCAAATATGATGTAAAATAATGAAATAGACACCAATGCATTTTTTAAATTTTTATGTTTTAAGGAAAATTAGAAATAAATTTGAAATGTGAAATATTAGTCAATATACGCAAGCCATAATTTCTTTTTTATGACATTTCTATTATTTTTATCTTTGTGTTTCTATGTAATTAATTAAATAATAAGATGAATTAAATAAATGAAAATAAATAAATAACTAAGAGTTATATATATATACACACACGAATTAATAAGTTAAAAATCGGTGAATATGTACAATATATATATATATATATATATATATATATATATATATATATATATATATATCAATCCCAAAATCCAGGTTTCACACATGGACTCCAATTCTTTTTAATTTGATACTGACTTGTAGATAATTGAGTGTAAATTTATTCAAAAGTGAGCAAAGTAAAATTGGACATTGTATGAGAGATATCAACATTTACATCTTTCTATCTTGGAACTAGGGTTTGGGCTTATATCACATATATACAAGTTAATATTTTTTTAGGATTTTTATTTGATTAGGGATATATATGCAATGGTGTTGGTTTTATGTCAGTTGGAGTTAATGTGAATTAATTAAAATAGATGGAGTTAGGTGAGTATTTACAAGAGAACATAAATGCTAATTTATGCAAATTATTTACAAGTGCATCATTGTTAACTATAAGTTATAAACATTTAAATGCATATAATTACTTGGAAAATAAGCTTTATTTTTTAGCTTGTTAGAGTGATGAGATTCATCAGCCCCCTATACTTAAACCATGCACATCCTCGAGCAACTAAAGAATGAAGTAGTGAAATGAGATTGTGCTCCATATCAAGATCATGAGAAAAAGGTAAAAATGGAGATCAGCCGGCCCTTTGGATTAATAGTTTGTGAGAGTTAGTACTTAAAATTAACAATCTCTAAGTTCTACAAGTCATTGTACATGTTTGGCTTAGAAGTCATCTTAGATCCACCCCACCCAAAGCATACTCCATAAACATTGAACAATTATCTCTTGTATGTGAATGGTTTAAGCTCTTCTCATATGGAATGTTGATCTACCATGCAATGTTTCCTCTAACAAATCATCTTCAAGGAGTTAGGTATTTTCTTCTAGATTCAAGTACTGCTAGTTTATCAAAAAAGAAAGATGGAAGAAATTGGAGCCTTCCCAGTGTAGCCAAATATCCTATGTATAGTTTCGATAGTATAGCCAACTCTTCTTTATGTAGGCAATAAATCATTGTGGTCAAGAAATTACGATTTTATTGCTTTTGATCTGCACTTATTTTTGGGCTCTTTGATATTTTTTTTTGAATTCTTTCCTATTTATTCATATTTCATGTTTTTCATTTTTGGGGTACAAAAATGAACAATCATGTGAGGTGGTTGCATTGGCCCCCACCTCAACTGAACGACTAATTAATAATAGACTACCCCTCATATGATGCTTTATTTGAACCCATAAACTATGCCTCATCTGATGTTCAACTCATACTCTGGTCTTTAGATGTCCATACTACTAGAGATGAAGCCACACGATCTTCTAAATATTTTTTAAGTTGATCTAAGTGCATAATGTTAAAGTCCACATTAAATATCCATTCAAGAGTCATACTCAGATCGAGGCAATCAACTTAGACACTAAGATTGAAAGTCTTAATAAGGTCATGACGAACTCGAAGATTTAAGTCTAGGACTTGAAGCTTCTAAAATCCTACTTCTCGACGAAGTTCCTCTAGAAGTTAATTATATTAAGATCAAGTCAAGTTCACTCTCAGTTTTTGCTATAAATCGGTTCGAAATCCAATGTCTTTTCACTAATGCATATGCATGGTATGCTAAATGAAGTGCAAATGCATGAGATGTATTTTTGAATGATTTTTTCATTTTGTGTTTTCTTTTCATTTTTTGGTTTTTATTTTACAAGAGACATAGATATTATAAGGATTACATATAATTACAAGTCTTTTTCATATTTCACATATTTTGTAAATTTTACAAGTACATGTACCGTCACAAACTATGTTAGTTTTATATACAGAAGGTATGTTACAATATAATTCAATACAATACAGAGGATGTACACAAATGCAACATACCCCCTATACTTAGAATATGCTAAATGCAAAGGGTGGCAAAAGAAGAAAGGAGTGGGGTAGAAATCAACTTCTCTATACTTAGGCTATGGCTAGTTGATGAATCTCCATTTTATGATCTTTAATATTCTATTATGGGTTTTGTAATTTTATTACTCGAAGAATCAATGAATAAATGTGTGGGTTTTAAAATAAAATAAAATAGTTATATTTTTATATTTATACTTTTTTTATTTTTATTTTATATTCTTTCCTTTATTTGATTTTCTTATTTTTAGTTTCTTTCTTTTTTCCTTTTCAATATGGATTAGGAATTTATATATAATTATATATACAACATAAGATAAGATCAGTAGAAATACAACTAAAAATAACAAAATTTGTAGAATAAAAAAATTATGCTTTATATATTGTCTAATGTTTTTTGTGATTTTTCAAAAATTTCCCCTACTTTTTGGGCATTTTAAAATTAAAAATAGTAAAAAATAATGAATAATTAAATAGGCTAACTTATTTTGGAATTTAAAAATAGCTAGAACCTCAAAAATTTCCAAAACTATTTTTAATAGGTAATATATAATATAAAGAAAATATAGAAATAAATAATTTTAGATTTTTAAAATATTTTTTATAATTTTTATTAGGATTTTGGAGCTTTTATTTTTAGTGATCTCCTTTTTCGATTTTTAGGGATTTTCGATATGGAGGTACAAAATATAATAATAAACTATTACTATTTTTTGAAGTTTTAAAATAAGTTTATATTTTTTATTTTTAAAGAGAACCAAAAATAGAATATGCCATTTTGTTTTTTTATAAATAGGAAGAATGCCTAAAACACAAATCTAATTATATGACATTAAAGAGTACGCAACAGGGCACAAAACCCTATTTTTCATAATTTTTGGAGCAAGTTTAATATTTTTGGAAAATAGAAAAGAAACACAAAGATGCCATGAACTGGCATGTGTGTGTTTGCAATTAAAATAAAAGTCAATGGTCAAATGCAAATTACATGATAGTTTACAACTAATATCCATATTTAAATACTAAACTATACTTTCAAAAAGCGTAAGGGCTTCTATGCAAAATTCCTAGCTCACATGGGACGACACGTGAGTTGAGCTGACAAGGACCCAAATGCAATATAAAATAAATCCAGGGTTCTCTTGCAAAAAGTAAATATATATATATATTTTAATATTTTGCTTGACTGAATAAAAATTCAACAAAAATGGATGGCTATATGTGAAATATACCCCCACGTACACAATCGGATGGCGATGAAGCCTTCACTTGACGCATGGCTCATCCTCGATGCGCAATAACGATTTGAAGCTAATGTCTGGGATTAGATATTAGATGAGATCCTACATCTAAGGCTCCTTACGATCCAACAACAACTGCTCAATCTGGGACTTGGTTCTTTATCGAATGACGCACAAGGATCTAGAAAGAACAAGAGAAGAACTCGCCCTTGGTGAGGTCGAATAGGGTGTATCTCTCTCCTTCAATGCCTTGAGCACTGCCTTGTAGCTCTCCGTGTTCCTGTAGTCACCTCGCAACGCCCAGATGCTTCAAAAGGGTCCGCAACCAGTTGATTGGGGCTCTGGAGCTCAATGGTGGAGCTAAGCACCAAGAGCTTGTTCTTGGCAAAATCGGCCCTAAGATGGGCCCTTCCAGAAGCGATACTTGCATAAAAAAGTCGAGAGGCTCCAGTGGTGCTTCCTAGGCTATTATTGGTGGAAGTCGAGGTGAAGAGGAAAGGGGGCGGTGACGATCAACAAGATGGCGAAGGAGGACCTCCATCTCCAGATCAAAGGTGATCAGGGTGAAATAGGTGGTGTAAAAGGTGAAAACCAGAAGGAGAGGGTAGCGGGGTGTCTGATGTAGTTGGAATAAGGTTACACAATGAGATACAGTGGTCGGAGCTTTAAAGCTCCAGCGAATCTTACAACATAATCCTATGTTAAAACAACAATTAAATTATAAAATAAAATACAGAATCGAAAGGCAAGAAGTAAAACTACCTAGAAAGTGAATAAAAGTACCTCGATTTGGCTGGAGCCAAAGAAATGGAACCTTAATGGCGGAGCTCACCGAAGATGGGTGGGAAACCAACTCTGTACTGCTCCTCCTCGTTGTGAAGCGTGGGGAACTCCTCCTGTCACAAAGAGATCAACCCTGATGCACTATGAGGGGCTGAAGATTGAGTAAGTGGAACTAACCCCAAATATGGGGTAAAGGAGATGGTTAAATACAGTGAAATGGGGAGGAGTTCGATGGAGGGTGGCGTGTAAAGAATGGATGAAATGATGAAGATGGTGGGTTGTCGTGGATCAGGGAAGATCAGATATCAAGGTGATGGAACGGATTGAGGGAGAGAAGACATGGTGGATGCGGGAAAATATGGAGATGACAGGGAGGTCGCGCATCTAATAGAAGTCAAAAGGGGAGCGAGGACAATTGAGTTGGGGCCAACTGTCGGAGGGTCCTGGTTGGTCCATGTGGACCAACCAGAAAAAGACAATAAAAAATCATTTGTAAAGTCGATAATAATTAATAAATGATTTGACTAAAATTTTGTCAGAAAATGCATTTTTTATTATTTTATATACTATTTAATTTCTATTTTTGATTTATTTTATGGGGTTATTTATTATAAGTCATTATTTACATGTATAATCGTAGATATTTTGGCCTATGTTTTGAATATTTCATTTTTATTTTGCATTTTAATTTTATTATTTTATATACATAATTGATTACTTATAAGTTATTTAAATACACACACACACACACACACACACACACACATATATATATATATATATATATATATTATTTTTCTGAAGTAATTTACATACATAAATAGATAGATGTATTTATGATATATGTATATATAGGTAATTCAACTATGTATTTTATGTAATTTATTTATTTGATTTACTATTAATGATTTTATTATACTCTTTATGTACATATACTATAAATATAATTTATAAATATTTAAAAATATAAAATAATGAAAATGATAAAGAATAACTGAAATTAATAGTTTGTTCAAGTATATTGTAAAATATTATCTATGAATAAAAGTTATGATTTATTTTCACCAATTTATTTATTTTTTAAAAATCTTGATGAATAAGTTCATTAATTGATCAACATTATTTATTTTTAAAATTTTAAACTAAAAGCATTTAATATTTATTTCTAAGTTTTATTTTAATCATTTTACTGTTTTTATCATTTTGTGTATATCTTTAGTGGTTCAACCCTCGTATTGGCTAGACCCGGATCAATTCCTTTAGAAACCCATTCGCCCGAATAAGTGCCACACTACTTCATCTTCTCTAGTTTTCCCATATGATCCTACGAACCAAATCTCATGATTAATTCTTCAACATTCTTTCCCGATTATCCAACATCCTCGCTCGAATAACATTTAGCCTCACCTAGCCTCGGTTCGCAAGCATTCACGATATCAAAATGCGCTTGAGTCCGTATCTACAAATACTACAGATTCCTTTCTGCTCCTTTGGATCTATTTTCCATCCAAATTTTATCCGAATTTGTTTTTGGAGAGTGGTGCAGTGACAAAGCACATTCTCCACAACTGGGAGTGCAAGATTTTGCAAAGAGAGCACGATCTAGCACTCGTTTGTGCTTCATCAATGAGTCAAGTTTCTTCAAGCTGTCGCACTCAAATCGAGGTCATAACCCCCTAATTTCCATCATAGATTAATCTAGGTAAACTTTCCTTTAATTTATGTCTTTAATTTTCCAAGTTTTTTTTGTGTTTTTTAGATTAGATCTGGAATCTGATCTGCTCTATCAGAGGTCATCCTTCATCATTTGTTCACCACGACCATCCCTTCATCACCGCTGAACGATTCTTCATCCTCTACCACATGTGATCATCCATATCTATCCCCGATATAGAGTTCGATCTACCTCTGATCTACTCGATCGGAGGTCGTCCTTCATCATTTGTTCACTCCGAACATCCCTTCATCATCACCGACCAATTCTTCATCTCTCTAGCACACCTAATCATCCAGATCTACCTCAAATCTAGAAGCCGACCTCATTTCTGACCATCTCTGTCGAAGTTCACCCATTCACTATATTTTTCCCCATTTCATCTAATAAAGCCAGTCGGAAATTGATGAATCCACGATTCATCATCTTAATATCTTAATCTTAGCAAAATCCATGAGTAAAATCCCATATAAATGTCAATAAAATCAATAAACTAACAAAATGACTCTTGTAAATAAAACACACAAATTATTGTATATTAGATTGTACAAAATAAATTACACATAAAAAGCCGCAAAAATAAAGGAGTTTTATACCTGTAAATAACCCAAAACTTCATGTATTTTTAATAATTTCATTTAAACTCCTTTTTGGCTAATTCTTTCTCTAACTTGTTCATAATAATGTACATAAAAATACAAAAATAAAAAATAAATTATATCTCAAATAAATGCTCCTAGATCCCAATAGGAAAAAGCCGTAAAGACCAACTTCCAAGCTAAATTCCCGCTCCGTATGAACTCCAAATTCACCAAACTCACTTTTAAAGTTCAAGTTAGAAAATTATCTATCCAACGGAAGTGGTTTCATTAAAATCGGAGCTCGTTTGCAAAAGTTGGGTTTTGGGACCTAGATGTACATTATATATTATATATATTCTTTCTTTCTTCATTTTTTATTTTATCTTTCTTAATTACTAAAAATCCAAAAAAAATCATTGTGGTCTTGTATTTTGATTGTACTATTTTATTGTATTTTCCTATTGTACATAGCTACTATTAAAAAGATAAAAAATATAAAAAGGAAAGCGAACAAAAAATGTACATGTTGTATATCTTCTTTTTGTAAATTCCCCACTCTTTTTCTTCTCTTTATTTTATTTTATCTTTTTAGTAGCCTACTTTATTTCATTTCATTTTTTATTTATTTAATAACATTCTCTACAATAACTTCCCTTTCTCCATTAACCTCCAAGTCTTCTTTCAACCTCCATTCCACTCCATATTCTTCATATAACCTCCCATTCAACTCCACCAATAATCTAACTTCTCATTCAACACCACCACCTCTCTAACTCCCATTATTCATCTCTTTATAATCATCTCCACATCCACATTTTTCCCCATCCACCATTCTTATAGAATAAGGAGAGAGCTTGGAGTGTTTTGTTGGTGACAGCTGCGAAGCATCGTCCTCAAGCGACAACCTCCTTCAGGTGAGATCCGCGGAGCTCCGCTTCGTGTCACGAGTTCCCCGTCGAGCTCGTGGAGCTTCTCCGATTTTTATTTCATCAATCGGATCGAGGCGACAACAGGAGTCCAGCGTAGCAGCTCTGCCAATCCGGCGAAGATCAGGTAAGTATTTCTTCTTATTTTTCTTGTTATTTTATCTTATTTAATAGTTTGTTTCATTGTTGTCTCGTCATTTTTATTTTTATTTTTTTAGCACACCACATCCAACCCACCATCATTTTATTCATCATCACCACCTTCATCATATCACAACCTAAAAATCCTCCATTTGTTTAATTCATCATCATCACCACCACCAACTCATCATCTACCATTTTGTTGTCTATTTTTTGTTGTGTACATATTTTCTGTTAAAGAAAACCATAAAAAAGTAAAAAATCTAAAACAAAAAAGTTTTCTAGTACAGTAAAATAGAACAGCAGAAAACAAAAAATAATAATAAAAAAATTAAAAAAAATTGCAGGAGGCAGCAGGCGCAGGTGCCGCCCGCTACCCCCTTCACCCCCCATTGCCGGCACCGCCGACCAGCCCCATCACCGCCGGCGGGCCGCGTGCGGCCCCTCCAGCTGCTGCTCCGTCCCGCGCGGCCCTCCGCCTCGCCATTCTCCTCCGCGTGCGCGCAGGACGCAGGTGGCCGCCCTCTTCCCCTCAGCCGTTCCTGCCCAACCGCGCCGCCCCTCTCTCACCCGCGCCCACGCGCGGCCGCCCCACCACCTCCCCGCGGCCGTCGATGCCCTCGCGCGCCTCCGCGTGCGACCACGCCGCCGTCGACCTTCCCCCACCTTTGGGTTCATCTCTATGGTATCCAGAGGAAGAAGAAGGTGTTTTCCTTTATTTTTTTATTTGTAAAAATTGCATTATAAATATTGCATGTTTCCGTAATTGAATAATAGTCCCTGTGTATAACTTGCATTGTAATTTCATTTTCTGAATTTGCCAAGACACCCCTGTGTTTGACTTTAAGTTTGGACATCTGATTTGCACCTTTTTATTCAATGAAAAATACCATTGTGACGAGCAACTAATTGCCTACATTTTGACCATTTATTTGTATTTTTGTGAATAATGGGTAATTAATTAAAATTTTTTAACTGAAATTTTACATATTTTACCCATTCCGTGCCCTTAAAATTATATCTCACATACGGTTGCTTCAAAAATTCCACAAAAAATATATGTGATGCCTTGAAGAGTGACAAAGTTATAGTCCAAATTTCAAGGCCATTGGTGTTGACTTGTGCTGAAATAAATTATAGAGTGTATTTAGTAATCGACTTTTAATTAAATCCACAAATATCTTTTTTGCGAAATTTCACCTCTACTGGATTGCTCATGAAAATATCTTTTTGGGATAATTCGCACTCTGATTAATTTGATAATATGGATTTATTAGAAATTATTTACTCACTGTCACTCTGATTTCACTAAAAAATTCATAAAAAAATCATAATTTGTCAGAAAAATCTAAAAAAATTACTGTAGTCTCCTTGCATGATGTTTTAGTTCCAGTAAATTTTTCATAATTTTTACTTACTGTTTGTGTGAGAAATTGCGAAAAAAACCCATAAAAAGTGTGCATTTTTATTTATTGCATTTTAACCCCTAAAATCTAAAAAAATGTGTTTTGTGTTCATCTCTGGATTAGGACTCTAGGAAAAATACGAATTGGCTAATTTGGACTTCTTTTCCATTAAAATTAATTTGGCCTTGTTGTATGTTTTCTTAGTGCTGTAATTCACCTGCATTTTGTTTTTGGCATTCTACTTGCATAAAAAAATCTAAAAAAATACGCATTGGAAATCTAGACCTAAGTTTGCGAATTAACCCCCAAGTTGTTCCTTTGCCTCCCTGAGTTCGACCCCGGACTTGTCCGAGATATAAATTAAGCCGAGAAACTCTTCACGGAGATCTTCTCTCGGTTCTGACCGAATCGCTGAGTACACGTGCTACAACGTGACCGAATTAAACACCGTATTCAGCGACTCGTCAGATGGTGCCGTTGCCGGGGAGGCAAACGGCTTAGGGATTAATTTAAAAATTTGGATTTAGATTTTCTTTACTCGGGTAGTCTGACCCCCGAGCCACCTTGTATTTATTCCATTTTTTGCAATTATTTCTCTTCATATTTTTGTATATAGCTTGTTTTTATCTCTCTAACATAAATCTTATTTTCCTTGCGAGGGCCCGGTGGACTTGGAGTACATCGGAGGTCGACGGACGTGACGCGCACCGACTGTTGAAGAGCGAGGAGAACTAATTTATTTTCGAGAGAATTTTTGTAAAAATTTTTTGTAATAACTTAGGTAATTCGCTTTTTCCAGCGACTCTTGTTTGAGAGCTCGCGTTTGTATTCGGACTGGACTTTGGACTCGCTCGTGGTCGTATGGTTGATTGACGTAGAATAGGACTTGCACTCGCGGCTCTTAGAGCATTTTTATTAAATTATCTTGATTGCTTGTGCTCGTAACTTTTTGGACCACACATCTCATTTAACGAGACGCACTTAGACCGTTGGGCTATTAGTCAAATTTAACTTGTTCATCACTCGCTAATAGAACTGCTTGTCTAGGAACGGTTTCTCGTTTGCATTCATTTAGTATAAAATTTCAATTCTGCCTTGCATCCCGTATGTAGAGCGCGAGGATCACTGTAAGTCTTCTGAACTGAGCATGCATCATTGATTTCATTATTTTCATCGACTTTTCTCGACTCCCTCCCCTTGGTTTTTGAAACTTAGGTCAAAAGGAAATCGGAACTGATCGTTAGGCGTGCTTTATTTGGTGGACTAATCAAGTGATAACCAAACATAAAATCAGGACTGCTAATCAGAGTTGATCAAAAAAAAATTGACTAAAACTAACACTTGTTTTGGGAGAGCAAAACCCTCATTGTATGCTTGGCTAAATTGTGATTGTTGAGAGGTGAGGACGCATCCCTTGGATAGTGCCCAAAACCTACTTTTGAGCCTTGCGTAATTGGATTGATATCTTGATTTATCACCTAATTAAAACTGAAAAGATAAACGGTCGGACTTTTACGACCATCACTGTGTTGAGTAGGTGAACTCAGGGTTTGCTCTTGTGTTTGTTTGTTTTGTGTGTTATTCGGTGCACTTGCACGCTTTCTTCCTCGATCCGCTTCATTCTCCCATCTCCCTTCCAAAATGTCAGAATTTTGGTCATCATATCCAAGTCATCCTTCTTCGACCATATTCCGATCATCTCCAACCACTTATTCCTCTTCATACCCACACCACAACCGTGAAGTCAGAACTCCGACTGACTTCTCCACTTCTTCGTCCTTCTCACCTACCCCACATTCTTGCACCCCTGACCCACAACCACATTGGATTGATTCACTATATTCTCGTCCGCTTGCTGGAATCAAGGAACAAATCAAAGAGCAAGCGACTGCTGAGATGAATGATTGGCATAATCAGTTGACCCCACATACCTCACTTTCACCTCGAGTTGGGACAGAACAACAATTGCCATACACACATCTCGACTTAACCTTAGGGTACAACATGGTCAACCAGACAAACCGAATGGAGAGGCCTGCACCGTACGATCTTCCTGACTTGATTGACCTGAGTGATAGAAACCACATTGACCAACCTTTATATCACCCATTCGGAGAGCCGACAGATACAAGGGATTGGATTCATGCGACTGATTTACAGACCCCCTGTCTACTAACTCCGCCTGATGAGGCTCCGACCAACAACTGCCATACATATGGGCCATACTCAACCCAGTATTACACACCCGAGTCAAGGTGTGTTGAGTATAAGAGCCCGAGTTCTCAACAGTATCCTCCAATTGCGTTGACTTCTCTCATGATGTGTCATGAGAACTTATTGGAGGATGACATTTGTAGACCGATTAAGAGTCCAGGTAGGAATGCGGATCATGGATTTCGCGGATTGAATCTTGAAAACCTGGAAGACACTGGATTGACCACACGTCATGTACAGCTAGAGTCCCTTCTACCTCCCTCTTCTACTAACCACTTTCCCTCCAAACCAGAGTCTGTACATTCTCCTAGTCCTCCTTCACATACCAAAAAGACCAAAAAATTGAAAACTCGGAAAATACCATAAAAATTGAAAAAGGAAAAGATCTAAAAAGTTTGGATCCTGCAATTAGGGAAGCATTGGATAGAAAGTTGATTTTTGAGCTTCCCTTAATAATGGCCATTGAGCACTTTCCCGGCCTTAAAAGATTTGTGAGAAGTAAATTGATGCCTAAAAGGTCGGGCAATAAGAGAACAAGGACTGAGATACATACAGTGTCTATGGCCACATCTTTGATGATAGGGAGAAAAACCATGAGCCGCAGAGTAAAGCGGTTACCTAGATTTGATTGTGAAATCAAAGATACCACATTCACCCATGCAAGAATCGATGATGACTTACCGATTAATATCCTCCCGACCTCCGTGTTTGCCAAGCTCAAACTCGGATCTGCCAAGAAGTCAAGAGATATTATTCAGTTGGCAGATCAGACCATTAAACGGTCGAGAGGAACCATTTCAGTCATCGTCACTTTTCAAGGTGCTCTACTGGAGATAGATTTCACGATCATTGACATTGAGCACCGAGGAGAGTTCACCCAGTCTCCGATCATTCTTGGGAAGCCGTTCTTAGCCTTGGCTAAGGCAACTATAGATTGTAAGACTCGGGAGATCGATTTCTCTGCATTGGGAGCACTCCGACCTCACCCGATCTTTGAGGACACACGATATTCCAAGGTAACCCATAAAGTTGCAGACAGTCGCGACCTTCGAGAGACAGTTGAGTCCCATCTCTCTACTACACCTGAAATACCGACAGTCCAGACAACCATTGGTTTAGACACTTCCTACAACCACACACCGCCTACTGCTTGCACCACCACCACGACAGATTCTAGAGAGGACTCAAGACCAGAAGCTATCAGTGAGTCGGACATGACCTTTGTGGATTGCCTTGATCATTTCGATGATCCGACACAAGAACCCAACAATGTCAAGCCAACTGAGAACACTGTGCCTTATCAGAGACGCGTGCTGACCTTGCAGGAGTATTACAATGCATATGGTGACTCATCTGATGATGAACCTCTGGTCAGAACCTCACACACACCACATCCAGGACATACATCAAAGGAGACAACTGGGACCAAATTGACCAATCTTGATAAATCGATTGCTCCATCCTCTAGTCGGTCATCTAGTAAGAAGAAGACGGGTGTTGATTCCTTGAGGTGTTCCCCCGAACTCCTTAAGACGTATCAATCTCCTCTTCCTCTTAATGCTTCAGGTTCTAGAAAACCGACTAAGAAGGTTACCTTCGATACTCCAGAGAAGGAACTTTCTGAGGAGTCCTCATCAGGTCCGGATGAGGTGATCTACATGAGTGAGCTTAGTTCGGCGTATCTAAAGCCATACTTGAGCAAGCAGCCGTGTGTCGACCCCCGTTGGATGTTCCCCACACCCCACTATTATTCTTCGGAGGACGATTCTGACAGCGACACATGTGTATACTACCCACCCCATCGCTCCCGCAAGAAGGTCCGTCACAAACCTTCTTGATCCTTGTATATTCTTCCTCCTCCTTGTACATATTTTCCTTCCTTTATTCACCTCCCTCCCTCATGATTCGCATCACTCGCCCCAGTTCAGTATCATTTTCATTTTGTGGCTATACTTAGGATGACTAGATCCTAAGTATAGGGGGGTGAGTGACCCGAATTGCTCCTTCTCTTCTTTTTATTTTCTTTTTGTATATTCTTTCCCATTCTCATCGGTCCCCCATTCTTGTGTTCTTTTCCAATACTTAGGCTGACCAAAGCCTAAGTATAGGGGGGCCGATGCCCGTTGTGTATTATCCACATTTTTTTTCTTTCTTTCTTTCACTTCTATTCTTTTCACCCACTTATACTTAGTACGAGCTATGGATTTTTGTCACCTAGTGCCATGAGGACATAGCACAAGCTAAGTATAGGGGGGTCATGTATATATTACATATATACTTTACCCATACCTCGTACTTTCATGTATTTTTATATATATTATACAATAATTATGGGGTGGGAAAAAACAAAAAAAATAAAAAAAATAAAAAAACAAAAAACAAACAAAAAAAAACTTTTTCCTAAAAAAACTTTTTCCTTATTCGCTAAAAAAAATTAAAAAAAAATATTAAAAAATTCCTTAAAAAAACTTTTTCAAAAAAAGTCTTTTCTTATTTACTTATCTTTTTCATAAAAAAAATAAAAAATAAAACAAAAAAAACTAACTAATAAGTTGGTTTAATCCCTGACACAATTCACTTTCACACAAGACTAGTGATGATCAAGAACACTTGGTTTATGAGGTCTTGAGATTTTGAGTTAACCAGCCTTAGTCATTAGGGTCCTTGACTTAATTATTCACATTTCCCTATTTTGAAAGATTTGTATGCTATATTGCATGCTTAGTCTCTACCTTAAGAATATGATCAGCACCTCACATACACGACTGTAGTTATGATGAGATGAGTCGAAATTTCACTTGAGGAACTGGGATGAGGGATTTGAGTTTGGACTTGATTTGATGATGCTCGAGGATGGGATAAAATCAATGAAGGCTTCATGAAACCTGAGTGTCAGCACATTTAGCCAGTATGAGAACATGGTTCTTGTACTATCTCTTGATATTTACCTATATGCCAGGGTGTGATAAAATAAAAAAAATGTTGATCAGTGTGCGCCAACTCTTGGTAAAAGCAGTGGAGCTAGCCACAAATACTACAAAGCAATGAAATGTCAAAGAAAAGCTCTCATTCCACAAAGTCAGTTATCAAAAGAGCTTCCACCAAAGGCGAGCGCTCCCAACCATTTCAAAGTGTCCACTTGGACCACCGCTATTAGGACCAGGAGTTGGGCATGCACCAAAAAAGGGCTCTGCATCGTAAATGCTACAAGTCTGGGTGTAGAAGGTACGATAGGTACTCAAAAAAGGCACACCCCGGTGTACTCCCAGGAAAACAAGTGCAGACGGCTCCAACTTCTCTTGACGGACGCACTGATCAACACCAAAAAAAAGTTGCATTGCGTAATAAGGCACTCAAGAGGATCCTTGTTCCAATGAGAGGGAGAGAAGAAATGACACAATCCTATGTCCTCCATCAACTGGCCTTCCATCTACACTTTCAAGTCTGACAACTAAAGAGACGGTGGATTGGATGCAAGAAATGGTTTATTCCCTAGTGTTAAGGATCGGGTTCTTAGGAGAGTCTCTTGGACTGGAACCTTGGGTGACGTTGTGACTCTACTCTTGTAACTGCGGTCAACACTTAAAGTCATATCCCTTATATATATGTATACAAAGAGAGTCTGATGATTAGGGAAATTGGGTACCTTTTGACTAGAGCTTGGTGCAGCTTAGAATTTTAGGATCTCTAAAACTGAGAGTTCTTGAACGAATCAAGTCTTGTATTCACATGCACAGTCAGGGGTTAACCCAACTTATTCATTCTTTATTTGCTCGAGGATTAGCAAAGTTTAAGTATAGGGGGGTGATGAATCCACGATTCATCATCTTAATATCTTAATCTTAGCAAAATCCATGAGTAAAATCCCATATAAATGTCAATAAAATCAATAAACTAACAAAATGACTCTTGTAAATAAAACACACTAATTATTGTATATTAGATTGTACAAAATAAATTACACATAAAAAGCCGCAAAAATAAAGGAGTTTTATACCTGTAAATAACCCAAAACTTCATGAATTTTTAATAATTTCATTTCAACTCCTTTTTGGCTAATTCTTTCTCTAACTTGTTCATAATAATGTACATAAAAATACAAAAATACAAAATAAATTATATCTCAAATAAATGCTCCTAGATCCCAATGGGAAAAAGCCGTAAAGACCAACTTCCAAGCTAAATTTCCGCTCCGTATGAACTCCAAATTCACCAAACTCACTTTTAAAGTTCAAGTTAGAAAATTATCTATCCAACGGAAGTGGTTTCGTTAAAATCGGAGCTCGTTTGCAAAAGTTGGGTTTTGGGACCTAGATGTACATTGTATATTATATATATATTCTTTCTTTCTTCATTTTTTATTTTATCTTTCTTAATTACTAAAAATCCAAAAAAATCATTATGGTCTTGTATTTGATTGTACTATTTTATTGTATTTTCCTATTGTACATAGCTACTATTAAAAAGACAAAATAATATAAAAAGAAAAGCAAACAAAAAATGTACATGTTGTATATCTTCTTTTTGTAAATTCCCCTCTTTTTCTTCTCTTTATTTTATTTTCTCTTTTTAGTAGCCTACTTTATTTCATTTCATTTTTTATTTATTTAATAACATTCTCTACAATAACTTCCCTTTCTCCATTAACCTCCAAGTCTTCTTTCAACCTCCATTCCACTCCATATTCTTCATATAACCTCCCATTCAACTCCACCAATAATCTAACTTCTCATTCAACACCACCACCTCTCTAACTCCCATTATTCATCTCTTTATAATCATCTCCACATCCACATTTTTTCCCCATCCACCATTCTTATAGAATAAGGAGAGAGCTTGGAGTGTTTTGTTGGTGACAGCTGCGAAGCATCGTCCTCAAGCGACGACCTCCTTCAGGTGAGATCCGCGGAGCTCCGCTTCGTGTCACGAGTTCCCCATCGAGCTCGTGGAGCTTCTCCGATTTTTATTTCGTCAATCGGATCGAGGTGACAACAGGAGTCTAGCGTAGCTGCTCCGCCAATCCGGCGAAGATCAGGTAAGTATTTCTTCTTATTTTTCTTGTTATTTTATCTTATCTAATAGTTTGTTTCATTGTTGTCTCGTCATTTTTATTTTTATTTTTTTAGCACACCACATCCAACCCACCATCATTTTATTCATCATCACCACCTTCATCATATCACCACCTAAAAATCCTCCATTTGTTTAATTCATCATCATCACCACCACCAACTCATCATCTACCATTTTGTTGTCTATTTTTTGTTGTGTACATATTTTCTGTTAAAGAAAACCATAAAAAAAGTAAAAAATCTAAAACAAAAAAAAGATTTCTATTACAGTAAAATAGAAAAGCAGAAAACAAAAAAATAATAAAAAAAAGAAAATTTAAAAAAATTTGCAGGAGGCAGCAGGCGCAGGTGCCGCCCGCCGCCCCCTTCACCCCCCACTGCCGGCGCCGCCGACCAGCCCCATCACCGCCGGCGGGCCGCGCACGGCCCCTCCAGCTGCTGCTCCGTCCCGCGCGGCCCTCCGCCTCGCCATTCTCCTCCGCGTGCGCGCAGGACGCAGGTGGCCGCCCTCTTCCCCTCAGCCGTTCCTGCCCAACCGCGCCGCCCCTCTCTCACCCGCGCCCACGCGCGGCCGCCCCACCACCTCCCCGCGGCCGCCGATGCCCTCGCGCGCCTCCGCGTGCGACCACGCCGCCGTCGACCTTCCCCCACCTTTGGGTTCATCTCTATGGTATCCAGAGGAAGAAGAAGGTGTTTTTCCTTTATTTTTTTTATTTGTAAAAATTGCATTATAAATATTGCATGTTTCCGTAATTGCATAATAGTCCCTGTGTATAAATTGCATTGTAATTTCATTTTCTGAATTTACCAAGACACCCCTGTGTTTAACTTTAAGTTTGGACATCTGATTTGCACCTTTTTATTCAATGAAAAATACCATTGTGACGAGCAACTAATTGCCTACATTTTGACCATTTATTTGTATTTTTGTGAGTAATGGGTAATTAATTAAAATTGTTTAACTAAATTTTACATATTTTACCCATTCCGTGCTCTTAAAATTATATCTCACACACGGTTGCTTCAAAAATTCCACAAAAAATATATGTGATGCCTTGAAGAGTGACAAAGTTACAATCCAAATTTCAAGTCCATTGGTGTTGTCTTGTGCCTGAAATAAATTATAGAGTGTATTTAGTAATCGATTTTTGATTAAATCCACAAATATCTTTTTTGCAAAATTTCACCTCTACTGGATTGCTCATGAAAATATCTTTTTGGGATAATTCGCACTCTTATTAATTTTATAATGTGGATTTATTAGAAATTATTTACTCGTTGTCACTCTGATTTCACTAAAAAATTCATAAAAAATCATAATTTGTCAGAAAAATCTAAAAATATTACTGAGTCTCCTTGCATGATGTTTTAGTTCCAGTAAATTTTTCATAATTTTTACTTACTGTTTGTGTGAGAAATTGCGAAAAAAACCCATAAAAAGTGTGCATTTTTATTTATTGCATTTTAACCCCTAAAATCTAAAAAAATGTGTTTTGTGTTTATCTCTGGATTAGGACTCTAGGAAAAATACGAATTGGCTAATTTGGACTTCTTTTCCATTAAAATTAATTTGGCCTTGTTGTATGTTTTTTTTAGTTTTGTAATTCACCCGCATTTTATTTTTGGCATTCTACTTGCATAAAAAAATCTAAAAAAATACGCATTGGAAATCTAGACCTAAGTTTGCGAAATAACCCCCAAGTTGTTCCTTTGCCTCCCTGAGTTCGACCCCGGACTTGCCCGGGATATAAATTAAGCTGAGAAACTCTTCACGGAGATCTTCTCTCGGTTCTGACCAAATCGCTGAGTACACGTGCTACAACGTGACCGAATTAAACACCGTATTCAACGACTCATCAGAAATCCATCTCCGAGCAGTAAATAGCTTACAAGCACTCAGAACCACTTCTAGAGCTGGGATTGGTATCTGGAGCTCGAATTTGACATGCATATCCACCAGGAGTCTAGGTCTCAAGTGCACCCTAACCTTAAAGCCAAATTAGATTGATTAGGGAGAATGTCTGGAATCATTAGCTACTGTCAGGAGGTGATTTGGACAAAGATCTACCAAGCATCGACTGATCGAAGTTCATCTAAGTCTTCATTCAACCCATTTTGTCCAGATGTCTTCTTCATTGTCAGATGATGAATAGAAGAGCTAGATTCGATCCCAGCTGCACGATCACCCCAAACTCCAACCGTTAGATCCAAGCTGTCATATCATATTACGTAAATTCCACGGTGAAATTTGCAACTTAGCATTTCTTATTTTATTATTTCTAAATAAACCCTCATTTGGACACATGTCATCTTTTCATCTTGGGAATAATTACTTTTGTTCCCTTGTTGGTATTATTATTTGCATTTCAGTCTGATTTGAACGGAGTCCCATGCAACAACATGTGCTTACCTGGTGAATTTCCGAAAAATACATCTTTCATTATGTGCTATTGACTATACCATGGAACTTTAATAATTTCAATTTAGTCTGTGCCAGCACATCTCACGTTTGTTGGCATGAGTTTTTGGGTAAATTGCTCATTTATTCCTTAATTCTAAGTTTTGTTATTCATTCAGTACCAAAAATAAATTTATTTGTGTTCTAGTCCTTACATTCCAGATTAATTATTTATTCTTTATTGATGTTTAATAAATTTCTAATTAACACCATAAATTCCCTAAAAGTCATAATAAATTCATGTTAACTCATTTTATCATCCATAATTTTCATTTGCAAAATTAATTAGTTTTATTGTTTTAAAAATTCAAAAAGTACTAAAAAGTATACTGTTCCAAAACATAAAAAAGATTTTTATTTGAATTTTCTGACCATTTTTATATTATTGAAAAATAAAAAAATATTTTTTGTATTCATTGTATTCATTTTTTTTAAAATTAAAAAGAAAAAAATACGAAATAAAAATTCAAAAAAATCATAAAATATAAAAAATGAAAATATAAAAATCCACAAGAAATAAAAATATTAACAACACAATGAACATCAATAAAGAAATAGGAAAAGACCTTAATTAATTTTTAATAATTAATATCCCTCTAGTATTGTAGCCTTCCTGAGTTCGATTAGGTAGACTATATAGGTGAAATAAATAGTACATTTTTTTCTTAATAGTCTTTTACAGATTTATTTCTACTATTTACATAAATTTTATATGATTTGGAATTCATGGAATAACAATGACATGTTACTTTAGCTATTAAATAAATCCCTAGAATTTTCGATTGAACCAAATGACGTCGTTACTTGGGGAGGCACGAGGAGGGTAGCTAGGATCGCTGACTTTTGTTCATTTCATTCTTTATTTTTCGAGTTATGGTAGTATATGATTATTTTTACTTTTCTATATTTAGCATGAGTTATGTCTTCCTTTATCACTTCTTGGTCATATCGAGGACATAGTTTGAGCTAAGATTAAACGGTATCGTATATATTGTATATATACTTTATGCATGACTCATACTTTTGTTTTTCTAATAATATGCCTAATAAAACTGGAATAAAAATGTTTATAAAAAGTTTACAAAATTCTTTGAATTTTTTTGTAAAATAGAATTGTATACTTTATGTATAACTATCTGTAAAATTATGTTTGTACAAATACTTTGCAAAATATTTGTAAAAATTATGTTTAAAACTTTTGCAAAACCTTTATAAAGTTATTTTATAAATTTTTTGTAAAATAGTTTTGTTTGTAAAATGATTGTAAAATATTTTTTATTAAAATTATTTATAATGTAAAAATGTTTGTAAAATATTTTAAAATTAAAATCTTTAAGAATATTGATTTTTAAAAGTTCTTAAATTAATTTTGGGATGCTTTAGTAAAAGGTTTGTAAAAATGGTGTTGTAACATTTTTGTAAAAAAGTTTTATAAATTAATTTAAAAAATATTTTTGTAAAATATTTTGTAAAGTGTCGTAAAATCTTTTGTAAACCAGTTTGTAAAATTATTTTCTAGCCATGTATAAAAGTTGTTGATGTGTAGTTATGTGTATACTTTGCTGTAAAAATCTTGTAAATATTCCTTGTAATAACTTGTAAAATATGTGAATAAAATTCTTTTCCTTAATAAAAGTCTTTGTACTAAAATTGTAATTAAAACTTGTTTATAAAATTCTTAATAAAATATGTTTATAAAATTATTATGTAGATAAAATCCTGTGTAAAATATGCGCATAAAACTAGTGAATAAAAACTCTTTTTGTAAAATATTGTATAAAGCTCTTATAACTCTTGTATATATCATTGTATAAAATTTGTGTAAATTGTGTATAAAATCCTGGTATGTTTTGTAAATGTGTATAATACTTTATTAAAAATTCATAAAAATTGAAAAAGATAAAACCCATAAATATTTACAAAGGTTCTCTTAAAAACCTTTTAAAAGTCTTATTTTCATTTTTTTCTTTGAAAAGAATATTCTTCTTGCATTTGCATTTGTATTTTTCAGAATGATATTGATACCTAAACTAGTTTGTAATAAAGTCTAAAGAATGGAGATTGGTTAAGACCTTAATCCACTTAATTTTAGAGGAACCTTAGAGGAACTGGAGTTGAGACTTTTTAGGTCATAGCAACTTAATTTTTTTGGTACATAAGACTATGTTCACATGTCATCTTGATTGGTCTATGTATAATATTTTCATACACATGCATGATTCTTTTAGACAGTGACCTTATTTGGACAAGTGATGAAGCCACATTTCATCATCTTTATTCTATCATTTTGGCACTTAAAACCCTAGCAAATACCTGTAAATAGCATTAAAATCATCATCTTAGCATCCATGCATGTGCATCTACTTAGTGTGTAAATTACTGTAATTAAGGCCAAAATTATAGAATAAATAAAGAAAAGAAAAAGAATAAAATATTGTAAATATTTTATGACCCAAAACCCCCGAGACCTAGGCATCGCGATGAATAGGTCGACAAGGAATAAAGTAGGGGGAGATAAGGTCAGAAACACAGAGAAAATACCTATATATTTTATCTATTCTTTATTCATTTTGGGACCTATTTTTGGTTCCACTTTTTGTACATCAAATAAAGAAACTTTGTACATAAAAGTTGTAGATAATTTCCTAAAGAAAAAGACAAAATTGATTTCACAGAAAAAGAATGTACAGATAAAAAGATATGGTCTGAATAAGAATCCAAAATCCCAACTTCCCAGACCCGTATCTCACAAACGACAAATCCAAATGCAGTGTACTCACCTTTAATTGTATATAGAATAAAATAATCTATCCAATGGCGGTGGTTTCGCATTTGGCGGAGCTACGGTCTGAAAGTTGAGTTTTGGACCCACATTGTACCTTGTACAGATTAAAATATTCAACTTATTCTCTATTCATTATTTATTCATTTTTATAATCTTATATTGTTGTAAATATTACTTATAATATATATGTACATTAAAATCAGAATAAAAATGTAAAGGAAAATAGAAAATAAAATAATTGTATATATTCAATACATAGGTATACTGTATATACTTATACCTGTATAGAATACATTTGTATTTTATTAAATATACAAAACATCTCATAAAAATAAAATAAAAATATACTTATGCATATAAGAGTATGTTATAATTTTACAAAATTATAAATAAAAATAATAAGATTAACAATACATAAAATAAAATAAAATATCAAAATACATAGGTATTATGCCTATAGAGGGTTAAAAAGGTAACTTGTAAAAGTTTAAGTCATAAAAATAAATAGAAATCAGAATTAAATACTACATAAAATTTTGAACATTTTTTATTTTATAACTTTTATTTAATTCGACCATTTATTATTTTAAATTGATTTAATAAGACTTTATTCCAGGGTTTTTCCTGGTTGGTCCACGTGGACCAACCAGGAGGCCAGGACTGTTGACCTAGGTCAACAGTCTGACCTACCCCTGTAGCGCCTGACACCCTCGGTTTTGACCCAATTTCAAGGGTTTTTCGAGGCCAAGACTTGCATCTTTTTGTGTTGCAATCTTCTGCAACATTGTTCCTCGATCCTCCCTCTAGCTCGTCCATGCTTAAACTTGGTCATCGGACCCAAGATTCGCCAGATATGCCTTGATCTTTGGACCCCTGTCACCATGGGTCAAACCAAATATAACCAACCCCCATCTTTGAATTCAAACGCGAGTCCCCTTGGTCCACCCCTCTCCGCCTCTCTTGCGCTCCAATCGCTCGCCGGAGGTGACAGCTTCGCCGCGAGCCTTTCAGCCAGGGCGTCTGAGGTCGAGGGAGCCTCCACCACCTCCGCCAAGTGCCGGCGTCGAGGTACCCCTTTCTCCTCTGGCTCCGGCCATTGAGGGCCTCCACTCCGCCATTTCTTTACCGCACTTAGTTCCTGTTAGCTTAGGCTTCAAAAACCCAAAAAAATCTTGAAGTTCCATCTACCAAATCGCCAAATCAAGCACCGTGGCCGGAGCGCACCTCCGGCCGTGCATCTCCATTTCGATTCGACCATCTCCAAGGCCATCCGAGGGTCCAGGCATTTTGCCCTGGACCCTTTGACTTTGTTTGCAGGTCCAAGCCACTTCACGCGCGCCTGGAGGCGAGTTTTGGAGCTCGCCGGAGCAGCAGCAGCCTTCCAGCTCCGCCCGCTGCCCGAGAGCACCACGGGCCTCCCCGTGGATTTTTGACGCCCCCAGGAGATAGAAGACCGTCCCAGGAGCCTCCACGGCCATTTTGAAGCACATTCGTCGCCGGAGGAGGGAGATCGAGGTCGGAGAAGCTCGCCTCCACCGGCGTTCTTCCCCGTTCTTGCAACCCTCTTCCCAGCCGTTGGATCGAGGAGGAGTCCCAGTTCGCACAGCAGCCGTTGGATCGTCCTCAGCCTCATCCGTCGATCGTCTCCGGAGATCTAATCTTGGCCGCACATCCGCGAAGCGCCATCGGCCGTCCACAACGCGCCACGTGTTTAAGTGGCCCTCCATCCGCCGTTGGATCGCGCGCAAGAGGGTATTTTGCAACTCACCCCTTGCGCACTTTTGTATTTAATATTTAGTTTTTAAACTTGCGTCTGTAGTTCAAATATTTTGTAATATTTGCAAGTAGGCCCCCCAAACTTTCGTTATTTGCACTTAGGTCCTCCGCCACGTCACCTCACGTGACCTGTACACGTGAGGTGGGGGCATTTTGCAGAGGACCCCTCGGCCTTTTGTTTATCTTGTTTTAGCCCTAAAACTTTCATAGCTCGTGTAATATTTTTGGATATTTTGCGAAGTGGCCCCCAGGCTTGTGTATTATTGCATTCCAGTCCCTCCCTGGCGCGTGCAAGTCACGCGCCCTGGTGGGTAATTTGTAGGCGAGCCCTTGCGGGTTGTGTAATTGCTTTTTGGTTCCAAAACTTGAATATATAGTGTAATATTTTGTGGAAAATTGCATTGTTGCCCCTGGATGTTTTAAATATTGAACATATACCCCTGCCAGGCCTGATTTTGAATTGGATGCTTGTTGTATTTATTTGATTGATCATTTCAAACCCAAAAATTCCACAAAAATAGAGTTAAGCTTCTGGATAGGTGTACTTTGACGCCCATATTTTAGTTTTTGATCTTATTTTACTTTCCTATTTATTAAAAATCAAAAACCCTCTTTTTGTGCACTGTCTAACTTAGAAAATACCAAAAAAATATCAAAACTCCTCTAAAAATTCCAAAAAATTCACATAGTGTCTATTTTACCCTACTTTAGTGTCAGTCCAAAAATCACTAAAAATTTCAAAAGAAAAACACTAAAAATATAAAAACACTTAAAAACTTCAAAAAATTATATAAAATAGTAGAAAAACCTAAAAATTGCAAACTCAGCTTCTGTTTGTCACTTATTTTATTCTCTTTATTAGAAAAATAGTGTGAATTATTTTGCTACTGGTTGCTATTTTTAAATTGCATTTTACTCACATCCAGCCCTTATTTCCACTGTTTGCTTTATTTTAGCTTTTAAAAATACCAAAAACATCTTGAAAAATCCTCAAAAATCTCAAAAACAGTAAAAAACCCTAAAAATACCAAAAACATTTATTCTCTGAATTTTTGAGCATTTTTGTGCATTTTTATAAATATTTTACTTTGCCTTGTATTATATTTCCTTTAGTTTCCAATATATAAAAAAAAAGAGAAAATATAAAAATATAAAATATAAAATATAAAAATCAGAAAATAAAAAAAATCAAAATACAAAATTAAAAATTAAATAAAAATAAAAAAAAGAGTAAAACTTAAAAAACCCACAAAAACATTTCTTGGTTTGATTGCTTAGTGTAGACTCATCACACACTCACTCATTTTAGCATTTTTGCTAGGACTTCACTGTTTGCTCCCTGTATTCGAACTCTCTGCATACTTGCCCATATACATCATTTGTGCAGAGTTAAAAATAAATTTTAACTCCACATTACTTCTAATTATTGATTTTTAGTGTGGGTTAATTGTTGATTTAGTCATTATTTGGTGTGGTCAATACACCGACTGTTGACTCGCCTTGTGAGTCAATACGACCGCGCTCGATTTTGGCTACATCAAATGGTCTTCATGGATGTAGCTCTTGTGTTGGATGTAGCTCTTCAAGTACCTTGCATGTAGCTTGCATGTAGCTCTTCATGGATGAGGTAATGAGGGGTAGAATCCTCTGGAAAGAGACATACGTGAATTGAAACATACATAGTCACCTTGAGTGGCTAGTGCACCCCAACCTGGTCAAATGGCATGGACGTCTAAATATGAGAGCTATGGATTGAAATAAAGCTTCGGATGAGGGATGGTCTGCTAGTACAATTTTCAGAAGACCCCAAAATATGGGCGGTAGGGGCACAATAAGATCAATGCAATGCAACAAATCTTTTAACCAAATAGAAGACAAAGATACACCAAAAAATAATGACTACACCGGTCCAGCTTCAGAGTACATGCAGATCTTAGAGGAGACATAGCTACACTTGCTAGCTTCATAAGGACAAGTGGGTACACTGGCCACACTTCAATTCTTTTATTTTTCTTCCATCTTCTCCCCCCTTCGATTGTGGACACAACACATACCCGAACCTAAAAGGAAATACCCTGCTCCTCGAGGAAAGAGTAGTTAGACTGTGGAGTTAGAGTCACTTTGCTAAGAGAAGTCTGTTCTTTGTCACTTCTGATATGAAGAGATATATTTCACTTATAGAGTACAAGTAGAATCATAGTCATCAGAATTTGCTTATATGGTCTTGGTTTGACCTGACTATTGAAGCGACCTGAATAGAGACTTATAAAACTTAAAGGTTGTTGAGTCTTAGATCCTATTCCCAATAAGGTTCCGCCAAACTAATAATCCAAAGTTCTAATTGAGATCTATACTTCGATTTAATGAAGATTAGTTTAAAAATCAAAATTGCTCTAAGTTTTTTATTTTCCCTTTCTTCTTTTCTTTTTAGTCACTTATTCTTCAAAATAAATGTTTACTAAGGGAGTAGCAAAGGTAAAGTATAGGGGGATGATGAATCACCAATTCATCAACTTTATTTATTTAAGCTTAAAATACCTTATAAACACATGTAAATATAAAAAATCTCTATTTTTAATAATTCCTCTTTTCTTCTATAAATTTTGTATATTTACTATTCTTTTAACCTAAAATAAATTAATAAGGAAATAAAGGGAAAACAAATAAAATAAAAGAATGTATGCATGCAATAAATACAAGTTGATTTTAACCTCAAGATTAGGTCAAGGCTTGACCTAATTGACCAGGAATAAAGTAGGGGGAGATTTGACCATCATCTTGAAAAATCAAGAAAATGAAGGTCCACTTGTACATTCATCATTATATATACATTCTATAAATCTTCTTCTATGTTATTTATAAAAAAATAGCATCAATAAACATGTTTTCCTCTTTGAAGTTGTACATAAAAATAAGTTGTAAATAATAAAAATAATTGCAAGAAAAAACATTATACGATTTATAAATAACAACACTTTGACAAAGTCATAAAGCTAATCTTGTCAGATCAATATCTTCTCCATAAAAACTCAAAATAAATTAAACATACTTTCATTATGTTTGAAACTAAATAAGCTTTAAAATGAAAGTGGCTTCATTAAAATCAGAGTTAAGATGTGAAAAGCGGCTTTTTGGAGTGCTATTGTATAATTGCCTATGATGTACGATGTATTATTTATCTCTCTACTTATTTTCTTGTATTTTTATGCAAATTTTATTCTTAATAATATGTACATATTGTATTTTATTTATGCAAAATGCAAATAAAAAAATCAATAGTAAATGAATTAATAATAAAATAATGTAGTTATACTATATGTATCACATATATATTGTAAATATCCTTATTTATTTAACTTATTAAAAATAATTCATAAAAATCAAATAAAATATATTTAAAATCCTTAAATTATTTTATAAATTAATAAATCAAAAAATGATTTAATTATTTGTAAAAATAATTTATTAAAAATCAGTTTGTGTATATATGGGTATTTTTACTTATGAATAATAATATTTATTTATTTTTATCAATTTATTAAACTTTTTAAAATTATTAAAAATTGCCACTAATAAGTTCATTAATTGTGTTGGACATGCGAGCACATGACGAGCCATTATGCAATAAATGTTATTGCAAATATCATTCATTGATCTTAAATAAAGAGTAACTAATTTGCATAATAGGTCCCTTAGTAAAATTAGGGTTACGTACTATGGCCATCTTGATGACCATAATCTGTTGATTCAATTACTGAATTGTAGAGGTTGGTGCTTGGATGAATATCTAAGGAGTTTGATTGAGGTCTCATCAAGCATCGTCAAAAGATTACGAAGAGAGGATCTCCAGTATGAGAAAAGATGTCAATCATTTCTCTAAAGGCTAATATCTAATCGGTCTCTTGATGTAAGTCCTCTATATAGGAATAGAGATTCAGGTGTGTTAGATATGTTAGGTCAAAGAGTTGACTTAACGAGATCGAGATAAGCAAAGACCTATGTGGTATGCTGTCACGATATAGGAATGCATCCTTTAACCGGAGATAGATGTGTTATTATATGTATGAGAATGTACATTTGGAAGACTAATAGATTGATGATTTAATCGAGGTTTATACACCAACACCCTAGTGTTCATACAAGGGCATATGTGTAATATGATCTCTCAAAGGGATCAACCATGTTCAATTATGGAACCGGAAGACATGAGCTCAATCATGAGATATTGGGATAAATTTCCGTGCACGGTCATCTCGCTTTGGAAGCCTGATTGAATTTGTTAATTTGGTGTATACTTTTGGAAAGTATATGATCAATATCTAGGTATGATATATGCTTTTGGAAAGTATATAATTGATATTGACTCCCAATGATCAAATGAGAAACTTAATGATAAAATCCTAGAGGAGACAGTCTTAATAGATCTAAAACTTCAGGTTTATTCTAAGTCTTCCACTAAATAGGATGGACAGGTATTAGGAATACCTGAGGGTGATGTGATCAATAAACGATTGTATAACCACGATGCTTTCATTCTGAGGTAGTGATGAAACAGATCAGGATTTTAGTGACTCCTCTCATAGAGAAGTGATATGATCTTAATCCAAATGTTGTACAATGATCTGAATGTAATTTAGATGCAATGAGAAGATTATATTTATGGCTTTGATTTAATAAAACATCTATGAGAGATCCTCAAGACCTGGATTTGAGATGTGATCTCAATATCGAAGTCACTATAGGTGGAACGTACAATTGTCCTTTCCTTATCTCCAAGTATTTGCAAAGAAAGCGCAATATTCTTGAAGGAGTTCAAGAATAATTCCATTATTGATAATGTATCTGAGCGTTGAGCAAAATTTATAGTTAAATGTGATTTAATTATCATAAATAATATGAATTTGATTCATATTATTTGAGAGTTATTTAAGATAATTAAATGTGCTTTAATTATCAAAGATGTGAATAATGTAAATGTGATCCATATTATTTGGGCACATGAGAATGTTCATTCGAGTTGATTAAATGTGATTTAATTATCAAGGATGTGAATAATGTGGATAGCACTATCCATATTATTCATGGTTATTATAAATATGGTTTATAATATATTAAGAGAGATAATTGTAATTTACATTTACTAATTAATAGTTGATGTCAATTGGATTCACATTGAATTATTAATTGTAAATGCAATTTACATTTTACTTTGGATGTGTGAATATGCTTCATATTTATCAATGGCATGATTGAAATTATCACAGAATAATTGGAATTATTTTAGTGAATAATTTTGCAACAAAAGTTTTTGCATATGTGGAATATTATATGAGATATAAGATCTCAACATAATAGAAATGAGAGAGCATCCTTTCCATACATAGAGTGGACGACCAACTTGGGCTCTCCAAGTTGGTGGTCTTCTACCCTATACATGGAAGGAGGCTTGCTCTTCATCCAAGTAATTCCAAGTTTCAAATTTGTGCAACAAAATCATGACCATTGATTGAAAACACAAATCAATGTCAACTATTGGATTTGTGTGAGCACATGGATTGAGATCAATAGACAACCAAGTAGTATATATAGAAGGTTAGCCCTAGCCTTTTATTTTACATAAGAAAACACATATCTCTCTATACATCAATTCTCTCTCTCATTGTGGCCGTTCATCTTGGTGCCCTAGAGAGAGCCATCGTAGTCACCCCTATGCCGTCGTGCTGTCACTTCAACTGCTTGTAGATCTATGTCTCCTTCAGTGTACCTTGCTCGTGAAGAATATATTGGATGTCTTGTAATGAGATCAGGAGATTCACCATTTGGACCATTATGGATTGTGAGGAGAATGTGTTTCATCAATGCGCTCACAAGCATCTCCTCTGTTGGATCGGACTCAAGCCATGAGGTCTCTTGCTTTAGAGACTCGATCGCAACCACACTTCTAGATGTAACTATAATATCGTGTTTGGGATTTTGATGAAATGATCTAGAAGTGTTCTTGGATAACGTGGTTGCATCATTTTATTTTTTTAATTCTGCTACCCTGAGGAACTAGTACCACTACAATAATTTAGGCCTTTCGAGATGACAACAGGTGACGGTTCCTCGACGACCGTCTCTATTGATACTTTTTGGGGACGGTCAAATGACAACCATCCCCAATACCCCAATACTGGGAGACGATCTTTGGGCTATCGTCTCTTTTTATAGTTAAGTAATAGGGACTGTCGTTAGTGACCGTCCCCTATACACTAATCAAGCCACTAGTCTATTTTCACCCATCGGGGGGGCCTTTGGGAACGGTTCTGACCGTCCCCAATGCGCTTCTGTTGGCGTCACGACCGGTCCAGGGACATGTGTGGTGGACTAGAGAGACGGTCGTTAGTGACCGTCCCCTATGCCCTGACCAAGCCACTGGTCTATTTTCACCCACCGGGAGGGGTGGTGGGGGGTCCTTTGGGGACGATTTTGACCATCCCCAATGCGCTTCTGTTGGCGTCGTGACCAGTCCAGGGACATGGGTGGTGGACCAGAGGGGACGGTCGTTAGTAACTGTCTCCTATGCCCTGATCAGGCCACTGGTCTATTTTCACCCACCGGGGGGGGCCTTTGGGGATGGTTTTGACCATCCCCAATGCACTTCTGTTGGCGTCATGATCGGTCCGGGGACATGGGTGGTGGAGCAGAGGGGATGGTCGTTAGTGACCGTCGCCTATGCTCTGACCAAGCCACTGGTCTATTTTCACCCACCAGGGGGCCTTTGGGGACAATTCTGACTGTCCCCAATGCGCTTCTGTTGGTGTCACGACCAGCCCATTGGGGCGAAAGGGGACAGTCATTAGTGACCGTCCCCGATACCCGGACTAGAGGGGACGATCGTCAATGACTATCCCCGATGCCCTCACCAAGGTACTGGTCTGCTTTCACCCCTGGGGGAGCCTTTGGGGACGGTCCTGACCGTCCCCATTGCGCTTCTGTTAGCGTCTCGACTGACATAGGGGGACAAAGGTGACGGTCGTTAGTGACCGTCCCTGATTCTCACTAAAGGGGACGGTCAAGATGACCGTCCCTGATGGTCAGATCGAAAAAAACCCCTTCGACATGCGTTCTTTTCCATTTCATCTTATTCCACATCCCCGTCACCCCCCACCGCCCGTCATCCCCGTCGTCGCCCCGAATCCCCTCGTGGTTGTCAGCCTCTTCCATCTTAGTTTCTGGTGATTATCAACACTCCTTTTCGTTCATTGTTCTTCATTTTGCTCATTGAAATATATATGAGTGTTTTTCCCCATATCTATAAGATTAAGATAGAGAAGATGTATATCATGTTTATTTCTCTTCATTTTTTTACATTTTGCCCCATGTTTAACTTGAATTCATATGATCATCTTATCCATTGAGTTCATTGTTCTTCATTTGACTCATTGAAATATGTATGGGTGTCTTGCCCCATATCTATAAGATTAAGATAGAAAAGATGTATGACATGTTTATTTCTCTTCATTTTTTTACATTTTACCCCATGTTTAACTTGAGTCGATATTCCGTTGAGTATAACTTGTCGTGTTTAACTTTGTCCTGATTAATTCACAAAACTTGTTACATATAACTTTTCCCATGTAGGTTGTCTTATATAACTTGTTTGACCCACGTTTAACTTGTCTCCAAATAACTAAAACATCATGGTGATTATTATTATGATTGCGTAGCGAAATGGATAAAACATGGATGGATAAGAGATACGATGATTTTCAGCGATATAAGAGAGGAGTGATCACGTTCTTGGACTGGGCATTTCAATTAGAAAGAGTTAATACGACAAGTAGCTCAAGATTACATATGACACGGTCTCCACACTTCCATGATGTGCTTAAGGATCTTTCCATATCCTTCAAGTGGTATCAGAGCCATAGGTTTGAGTTTTTGGATATGATCCATAAACCTAAGATGACTTGGGTATTTTAGGTGATGTTTCATCGTATTTTATTCACATAACCGTATTTTGTGTGATTTTTTCACCGAGTTTAAATGTTTAGAAACTCAAAATTATCAATTCAATAATGCTTCCCATTAAATAAGAAAACCATATGACTTGATTTTACATGATTTGGAATTCCTTTGCTCAAGTTAAGATCTTTTTAGTGAACATGTATCCAATGTTTCAAGTGTGGTGAATCTCGACATAATTAAAGAGTTCATTATTGTTTTAATTCTCCTAGAAATACATGAAAATAATTTAGGTTATGTTATAAATAAAATTTAAAAATCAAAGAAACTTAATTTGAGTGGTTTGGATTCTTTTTGATGAGTTATCGAATTTTAGTAAGTATGGACCACTATTGGAAATTACATACTTGATCATGAACCTTGATATGATCATTTAATTAAATTAATGGAAATTAATAGTTAATTTCCTGACATAATTATTAATTATTATTTTTCAAATATTTAAAGATGATGATTATTTCCTTGAATGGCATTACCTTAATAAAAAAATGATAAGATAATTGATCTTGATCATAATTAGTTACATCATTTCTAACAAACATTGTTACTTGAATAGGAATGGGGATTTGTTTAGAAAATATTATTATAATATCAATAAAATAATTTTGATAAATATTAATGGTATAACTTTGGTTGAAAGATCGGCTATCATCTCAAATATAAATTGATTAAATCGTATTATCTTGATCCGAGTCAGGTATGGTGTCTAGTCGGGTATCGTTGGATTAGCAGGTTGCTCCATGACCGGTTTCTCCCACTCTAGTTGGTAGTGGCCATGACAAGAGTATGGAAAGGATAATGCTTGAAGTGATCATGACATATTTATCTAATTATTAAAATTAAAATAATATATATTTTGATATTATATCAACCTTCAAGAAACAATTAAAAACTGTTTATTGGTTTATTGATTGTATTGATAATTGATTTAATATGATTAAATGAATTAGATCCATATAAAAATAAATGCTCTATTATAAATAGAGGTTATTTCCCTTCGAAGAATTAATCATGTAAGTATGATTCATAATGATTAATTAAAATTCAAATGGCTTATGGAGGATCGCATAAGTGGCATCCATGATCTTCTATTAAGGCGAAGGGTTCTGTCGCCAGGGATTGTATATAGGAGACGCATGCCCGAAGTGATAGCTCCTGCATACAAGCGCATCTTGATCGGGCTATTTGCTTCTCGAAAGAGTAAGGTCGTATGCGTAGTGACCCTAATGTTGAGTCCTCATATTATTGGGGCGATATTGGATTGCACATAGCAAGTTTTAGTCATGTTGATGTTTGATTCAATTAATGATGGGTCAACATCACCTTAGGGGTGTTGCGCTCCGGTGTTAAAGACCAAATTGAGAAATGCATGTTGGACTTGCAAGGTGAAATGAGTTCCCGCTTCTTTTTATCTGAGTTGCAAATTCTCATATTATTGGGATGTAACAAAGATAAGAAAGGAGATCCAGATCTTTCTTAAGATACAATGGTAAGTATATATCTTACATTGAAAGTGATTAAGGGAATGAACCTTCTGTGTTGACAAGTGATGAATCTCCATTTCATCACCTTTATTCTATCCTTTTGGCCTTAAGAACTCTTGTAAATGCATGTAATACCTCTAATTTTCACAAATTAACATTCATCCCTTGTTGTATAATAAATGTATAATATACTATTTTTAATGCCAGAGTTATAGAATAAAGAAAAGAAAAGAAAAAGAATAAAATATCAAATATATTTTATGACCCTAAAACTTGAGGCATGGGCATTTCGATGACTAGGTCAAGAAGGAAAAAAAGGGGGAGATAAGGTCCATTATACAATAAATTCCCATTTATTAATTCATTATTTATTCATTTGTGGGATCTATTTTATTTTCCTTTTTCTTTACTTCAAAAAAGAAGCTTTTTTACATAAAGTTGTAGATAATAGAATATTAAAAATACAAAATTGAGTTTATAATAAAATAATATATGGTGTAAAAGTCAAACTCTGAATAAGATTTTAAAATCCCAACTTCCCAGACCTATATCTCTAAAATAAAAACATAAAATACATTAAAATTACCTTTAATTGTATATAATATTTAATATGATATTTAATGAAGGTGGTTTGTATTTTTTGGAGTTAAGATGTGAAAGTTAGGTTTTGGACCCCTATTATATAAGATACACGATTAAAACAATAATTTTATGGGTAAAATGGGGCTGCCCCCAGGGAGTAGCCAACTTGTCTACTCCCACCCCTATTTTTCCGTCTTTTTTTATTTTTTTGGAAAATAAAAATTTGTATATTCATCACTATATCCCTCTCACATTCTATTAAAATTTCGTCAGAAACAGAGACTCCTAAGCCCTCCATCCAGACGTCATTTTTTTAACGGTCGCAGGATTTTTTAAATCGGCCATGTTTGGATGGAGGCCGTAGGGGTCTCTGTTTCTGACGAAATTTTAATAGAATGTGAGAGGGATATAATGATGAATATACAAATTTTTATTTTCCAAAAAAATAAAAAAATGAGGGAAAAATAGGGGTGGGAGTAGCCAAGTTGGCTACTCCCTGGGGGCAGCCCCATTTACCTCTAATTTTATTTATTATTATTTATTTTTATAATTTTATATTTTTATAATATTATTTATAATATTTGTGCATATTAAAACTTAAATAAAATAATATAGAAAGCATTAAAATAAAATATGTATATAAGATACATAGATGAAAATATAATAACTATACCTATATATTAAATACACCTATTTATTTAAACATATATTACATCATAAAAGTATAATAAAAATATATTTGAGTATATAAAAATATTTTATAATTATATAAAATAATAAACTAAAATAATAAGATCTAAAATTCAAATACAAAATAAAAGACACAAAACATAGATAAATATACCTATATATTAACCCTAAAAAGTAACTTGTAATTATAAACCTGTAAAAAATCAAATGAAATAATATAGAAAATAATAAAAAATTTATTTTATAACTTAAAATTAATAAAATCATTTATTCTTTTTTATTGATTTTATAAAGAATTTTGGCCAGGTTTTTTCTAGTTGGTCTATGTGGACCAACCAGATTCCTCCGCCCATTGACCTCGATCAACTCGCTGTCCGAGCCCTCCAGGTTGTTAGATGTTTCTCTTAGCCTCTTTTCTTGATTTTTCTACACCGACTCTTTCACCCATTCACATTGATTCCTTCATAGCTTTGTGTCCTCGATATGTACTCTTATACGACGACATATTATCTTGGGAATTAGTAGATCAGTGCATCACATGATGTTCTTTGATCTTTGGAGCCCTTGAGGTAGCATGTACATAAGCCAACCTGGCCTTCTTCTCCAGATTTAAACCTCCTTTGACCAGGCCTGAGCCTTCCTCTTTTGCTCCTACTCCTGTGACAGGGGAGCCTCCAGCCACCTCGAACGGGCTCAGGCAAGTGCAGAGGCGACTTCCACCTTCATTTTCGGCCATCGGATGTTGAGGTCCTTCTTCCCAGATTAGGCTAGTGAGGTATCCTTTTTGCTTCTCTTTTCTTTCTTAGATTAGCTCCTAGGGTCATTTTTAGCTTTGCTTTATTCTTTAATCGTGTTTATTAGTCATAGACCAACCCCCCCTAGTTCACCTAAGCGAGCATCCGATGAACATTTCACCATGCACCTTCTTTGGCTCTGACTCCACCTACTGCCTCACTTCATTTCCCCAGTGCTTCCTACATCCCAGGCATCTTCATACACCCAGCTCCATCTTGGATTTGGAGACCAGGTCTCTATCTCTGTCGCCTTGCCGGTGACCTCAACTGTTAAAGCCCCAGCCCTCTCGGCTTTCTTTATTGAATCTCTTTGCAGGTATTGGCAGGACAAAGGACCCCTTGGAGGGTTGAAATTTGCGCATCATAGATACTTGGAGCAGCCTACGCTTTCTAACCTCATGGTGGCATGCCAGCATTCCCCATGCCATTTTCAAGACGTTGATCATTAGAGGGTCCTTCCAAGAGCATATGGGCTCATTTTGGTGCATCAAAGAACAATGGAGGAGATCGATTTAGCCAGGAGAAGCTCGCATCAACAGAGGTTCTTCCCTGTCCGTCCATTGTGCGTCCCCGCCGTTGGATCAAGAACGGAGCTCCAGATTATATAGCAACTATCAAATCTCCTTCTCCAGAACCATTTGATCCTCAAGCAGGATCTAATCCTGCTCATCATCGTCAAATCGGTATCATTGTAGGAGGGCACGCCATGCGGTAAGTAAAGCTCATCTGACCGTTGGCTCCCGCCTAGCTGTGGGTATTTTACATCTTCTAACCCAACCATTCTTGTATTTAAATATTACAACTCAAACATTCCCTCACCGTTCAATATATTTTGTATTATTTACAAACATACCCTTCATTTTTTGTTATTTGCATTGTAGTCCTTGCCAACGAAGCTCACATGTCTCTACACGTGTTCTTGGCTATTCTCTAGATAAGCACTTGGAGTTTTGTTATTTGTATTAGGTCCATAAACTTTCAATGATGTTATATATTTTGTGGGCATCTTCTAAAAAGGCCCCTATATTATATTTATTTGCATTATGGTCCCCGCCAATGTGACTCACGTGTCTTTACTCCTGAACTTGGCAATTTTGCAGAGGACCCCTTGCGGTTTTTAGATTTTGTAATAGGTGCAGAAACATTTTTATTACATTTTATATTTTTGTGAAAATTTCATGTAGACCCTTGGACTTAATTGTATTTAAAAAATACCCCTAATACTAGTATTGTAGTTTCTCTTTGTTATCTCTATTTATTTAAAATACCAATTAAGCTCCAAAAAATCATCAAAAATAAACTTAAGATTCTGGATGCTTGTATTTTTCATGCCATATATTTATTTTTCCATTTTTAATCCATTTATTAAAAATAAAAAAGATCACAAAAGTCCTTGTTTAGAAAATTCCAAAGAAATTGGAAATATTTTGAAAAATTCCAAAAAATAGTATTCATATTTAGTTATATAATTCACAACTTCAGACCAAAAATCCCTAAAAATGCAAAAAAATCCTAAAAATAAAAACCTCCAAAAACTTTTATAAAAATATATATAATTCTAAAAAATTCTAGAAGTACATTTTTGTCTTGTAATTTTCTCTATATTATTATTCATAAATCAAAATTTATTTGGAAAATTTTGGGTTTAATTTTATACCTTTAATTTCCACTTTAGTTATGACTATTTAGTTAATACATGTTTTGGATATTTTTTACTTTAAATTATATAAAAATTAGAAAGTCCCTAAAAATCACAAAAAAAAATATTTAAACCCCGAAAATATTTTATTTTCTTTATTTTGACTATAGCTATTTGCATTTATATCTATCTTGGCTTACTCTATATATATACTATATATATGTTTATATTTTAAAGAAAAAGAAATATAAAAATCAGAAAAATTTAAAAATAAAATAGAAAAATAAAAATCAAAATAAATAAATAAATAGAAATAGAAAAATAAAAAACCCACAAAAAAGAAATATAGACGAAGAATCACAATCATCTCTTGTGCTTCAAAGCCTAATCTATCCATTCTACTACCTGTGTTTGACATGCTACACTACTTGCACTATACATACATTTTGTAGAGTTAAATAAAATAAATTTTAACTCCACATTTTTATTTCATTGCTTGATTTATTGATTGTGAATTAATTATTATTTGAAGTTGGGTTTTGTAAACGGTCACTACGTCGACTTTCGTTTTTCCTTGTAACCGTATGTCCCTTGCAAAATCCTCTTCAACAAATGGCATCACTACCGAGGAGCAACCACACTTAGTTTGACATTATTTTGATTGTGATTTATTTTGCCACATTTTTGCTTTATTTAATTTCGTATTATTTGATATAATTATTTAATTGTCTAATCACATCTTCTTTGTTGACTTTGTTGTGAGGGACCGCAGACGAAGGAGGATCACCTAGGTGATTCTATGTACCTTGGGAAGCGGAGTCAGCTATTCTACCCTGGCTGATAGGAGAGAGCATAAGAGGACACATAGAAGATTTTGAGAGATAACTTCACTTTGCATTTTTATTATATTTATTTTTTGTGAAATTTATGTGAGAGAGAAACTATAATTGTAATAATACAGGACTCTCATGACACTTCACATTTTACGAGATCCACTACTTGAGGGATTGTTCCCTTGGGGGCCTCATCAGCTTTTTCACGGTTTTCATCGCCTTTTTTATTTTTTTTGTTTCTCGATTCTATTTTCTTTATTTGGTGTGATTGAGCCCTAGTTGTAGGATTGTTTGACGATAGATTAAGGCCAAACAGTAATAATATTTGCCTGCTCCTATAGTATATGTTTGGACTTATTCAAATTTTGAATTGCTCTTTATTTAATCTCGGAACCATGCGTCACGAGAGTCCTCCATACAGCGCTTACAGGACCCATTGTGGTGGGCACCGAGGAGACACCAAAACCAGACCCTTAGGTTCTATTCTAGGTGATTAGCATATTATTATTCACGATAATAGTATATTCTTATCTAGGGTGATTTCATCGGCTTGCATCTGCATATATTTAGATTTCTATTCTGCTTAGCATCCTTGCATGTAGAGAGCCGACATCAAGGTGAGCATTCATCATTGATTTGCTTTTTGTATTGCTTTTCCGACTCTCTCTCCCTCTGATTTTGACCACCTAGGTGCTAAAAAGAATTGATTCCTCAATAGGCGCATGCATTTCTTAGTAAAAATGAAAAAAAGTGATAACAATAAAATTACAACTATTAATGTCACTCGACCCTAAAATACACAAAAAATAAATTTTTGTCTTGGGGTGAGTAATTCCCTCAATATCTTTGTATTTACTTGCTCACATACACACTAAGGTTAGTTCCTAAATACCAGAAGCCAACCTGTGTTTGTACAATTTTTTACTTTTCACCTAACTCTAAAAAATAGATAAAAAGACTGAGCTTTCAAGGTCTTCACTGATTTGAGTAGGGGAATTGAGGTGTTTGTCTTGTGTGCATTTGCTTGTGGTTGTTTGTGTGAATACTTGATCTCTCTACACATTTGCGCCTTTCTTCTCATATCTCTTTATTTGATCACGTTCTCTCCAGATCATTTTCCCTCTTATTTTGAGATGGTTGACTAGAGTGATTTTTATTTGGACTTTGCAGATTGCTCGTACTCTCTAGCCGGTTCACCTCCTTTTTTCCGGAGGATTTTGCTCCTTTTGTACATATCCGCCTAACCCATTATTTCAGGATTCAGACTTCTATTTTCACCTACCACCACCATCACCTTCACATTTCGACAATCCACTTTTCCTAGACCACCTTTATCTGGAATGTGATTTTTGCCCACGTCCACCACCCTCATCCCACTCACCCATCCTGAGGTTTTGGAGTCACCTCTCATGATATCCACACTTGAGACATTGAACCAAATGATGGAGCACATGAACTCGAGGATTAATGATTTATCTAGCATTAATAAGAGCTAGATTGACGCTCTATCGTTTGAGGATTCAGATTCATTTGGGGATTTTCATGAGAGCTTGCAATCGCCTAAAATACAAAAAACTGAGAAAAAATTAAACATACAAAAAAGAGTTTGTAGACATTTTGTCAGTTAAGACTATGAGGAGAGGGCCCACATGCCAGACTCTTTGACCATGCACTCATTCACTTCTTGTCCCATCTTCGACCTCGAGGACAACATTGTACAGACTGCTCTTAGTCGTCCTTGTGTATATGATGGTTCTGATATCCTCCCTTGTATGGAAGAGATCCAAAAATTCAAAAAAAATGTTAATTGAACCAGAAGTGGTGGCCAACATTCATGATATCATCAAAGCCTTACTTCACCAGGCCATGACCCATTTATTTGCTCCTCAACCCAAGAAGAGAAAGATGAGGAGCAGATTTGAACGTCATATTTTGACCATGGCCACTGCCCATGCCATCAACCACCGTCCATCTTCTAAGAAAAGGAACACTGCTACTCTATTCATCAGTTGCATTATCTTTGACTACACTTGTGATCACACTCTCCTTGACGGCGGTGCTTCGATTAGCATCACACCCTTCTCACCGGTACTGTCTCTTCACTTAGTGACTCTAAAGAAGACCAAGATGATTGTTTAGTTTATTGATGGATCAATAAAGAGATCGAAGAGTATTCTAGAGAATGTTGTCATCTCGATTCAGGGCATGAGCTACACTCTTGAATATATTGTGTCGCCCATGGATACCTCCACTGGGGAGCACTCTCCAATCATCCTAGGATGACCATTTCTCGCCTTTGTGAGTGTCGTTATTGATTACAGATCAGGAGAGATCGCTTCCGTCCTGATGATGGGAGCACTGTAATCATTACCAAACCCACTACCGATCAGAGACATACACCTGATGTGACTTCACCTCTCTTGGTTGACCCCGAGGACTATGACCTTGATGAGACTATCAGAGATTTTTGTTGTATGTTGGATTCCTCTGAGACCCGATAATTCCTCTGCAAGGAGGAAGACTCGAAAAGCATAGACCTTGGAATTCCCTCTTTCGATGTGTTGATGACATCTGCACGATTTACACAATTGACACATGTAAGCGGAGGGCAAATATTGATGACACTGATAAGGTCGAATTTGGTCTTGTTGCTTTTATTCAGGAATTCAGATCTTTCGATGAGAATGATGATCCAGTTGAGACTTTAGAGGAAGAACATGACTCAAGTCCTTCAATAGATGATTTAGTTCCTTTCAGTTTTGACCTAGGAGAAACCTCACAAGATGACCATGACCTTACTTCTTCCGATGATGAGTTCGTCCCTTTTCACTTTGACATCTGTGAAACACCTAGGGCCGGACCAAGCCACACTTCATCCACTAACTCGCTTGTGCCTTCACACCCCACGACCACAGAGGATCTTCAGCAGGTCAACCCTGATTGACTTCCATCCATGGACCTCGATATCTAATTCCATATTATTAGATCCATTCCTCAACAATCTTGTAAGAAGGTTCTCTTTCTACATTCTTGATCCTTTGTACATCCATCCTATTGCATATTCGCTTTTGTTTGCCTCCGTTCATCTTCCGTTTTATCCATCCACCCCATTCTCGTGAGTGCCTTTCTTAGGACGTACTTTGTACTAAGTATAGGGGGTGAAAGAGCAGAATGTTCATGCTTCATTTCGTTTCATCGCCCTTTTTGTTACCTATACTTAGGGCTCTTCTACCCTAAGTATAGGGGGAGTGATGTCTACATTCTCTTTGATCTCTTCTTCCATCGTCACCCCTTTTCTTCTGTTCTTATTTTCTTCTTTTCCTTTTCATCTTTCATTTTCTACCAAAATGGACTTGCCCCTTTGTGTCATTCTTTTACACTTAGGGCATATCCATATTATTCCTCAAATTCTTTTTGTATTTATCGATTAATAAATCAAGCATTTTTTGCAAAAAATTTGAAAAATTACTTGAAAATTGTTTTGAAAACTCTTTTGAAAATGTGCAAAATGTTTTGTTAAATATTTTCAATATTTACAAAAATATTTTGTCGTAGAAATTCTTTTCTTTCTGTGAAATTACAATATTTGAAAAATCATTTACAAATATTTGGAAAATGATTGCAAAGATATTTTGAAAAATCTATATATACAGTTTGAAAAACCTTTGCAAAATGATTTTCAAAATGCATGTAAATGTTTGTAAAAAAATTGTAAAAGTTATTTTGGACTATAGTTTACAAAAATTGTTTGTAAAATGATGTTCAAATAAGTTTGAGGAATATATAAATCACACTAAAATTCTTTAATGTATAAATGTATTTATAAAAATGATCACTTACCCCTTGTAATTTCTTAAAAACCTTAATTCTTGTTAATATAAGGTGCATCCCCATGTAAATATATGTACCTATTTTTATCTAAAATCCTTTGTTTTGAAAAATCCTAAAAACATTTGCAAAAACTGAAATCCCAAAAACATTTGCAATATCCTTTTGAAAAATACCAAAAAATGCATGCGCATCATCTTTTTCAAAAATCCATAAAAAGTTTAGAACATTGAAATTTGCATAACAAAAATATTTTCTGCATTGTACATAGCATTTGCATAGCATTCGCATTTTTCGGATCTAGTTTGATAATTGACCAAGTCTAAGTAAAATCCGAAGATTGGAGCTCGGTTGGACGTTAAATCTACCTAATAACAGGAACCTTATAGGAGCTCGAATTGAGGTACTTCATGTCTAGTTGACTTAATTCTTTGAGAATCGCAAGACTTGGTTCAATGGATTCTAGACTGCCTAATTAGAGTATTTCAGAGCACACGCATGGCTCTTATTGATATTGACCTAACTTGGACACATGCACCTTTCACTTGGCTAAGTTCAGTTGGAGTGGCGAGGGGATTAGATCTGCTAGTATGAGATGCACACAAGTGGAAACAATTGTCCTCGTCTAGGGAGGGAAGTGCACCCTAACCCGTCCAGTAGCTAAGATGTCTAAAGTCAGGAGAGTGTGGGTTACAATAATGCTTCAAAATAGGGATAGTCTACTAGCTCAGGAGGAAAAACTCTGTATGTAAATGCTGTTGTATATAGTATTTCAAAAAAGAAGAAGAAGAAGAAGCAAAAGGCAAAAACTCCAAAAAAGTGGGCAGGTCTGATTAAAAATAAAACTCCAACCGGAGTGTATATATTTATATAATCAATAAGCAAGCTTGAGCTTCAATGTCATATCATGTGAGCCTGAGTGGTCTTGCATCCTAGGATAGGTAGCTACACTGGCTACCATCCATTCTTCTCTTCACGCCCTCCTCTTGAGTTGGTTGCACTTGAACTTAGAAGGGAATATCGTGCTCCTCGTTGAAGGAGTTGTTTGATTGGGGAATCACGGTGTTGTCATGCTAGAGAAGGCAATCTTTTTTTTATTTTAGTTGAGGGGATCCACCATCACATACATTGTACAAGTCAGATTCATGATTATAAGGGTTTGTATATGAATTGAAGTATTCTGACATGGCTATTGAGGGGACTTAAGCAGAGTTTTGGGATTCTCGAAGGCTGTTGGATTTCAAATTCGATCCCCAATAAGGTTTCACCCCCACTAAAATTCCAAAGGTCTGATTTAAGCTCCAAACTTTGATTTTGTGAAAAAAGTTTTAAAATAAAACTTAATCCACTACCTTTCATTTTCTTGTCTTTGTTTTTCTTTTTCTGCATTTATTGCATAAGTGTTTTCTAAGGAGTGGCAAAGTAAAATATAGGGAGGTGATGATTCTCCATTTCATCACCTTTATTCTATCATTTTAGCCTTAAAAATCCAAGTAAATGCATGTAAATACCTCTAAGTTGCATAAATTAACATTCATCCCTTGTTGTATAAATATTGTATAAAATACTTTTTTAATGCCAAATTATAAAATAAAGAAGAGAAAAGTAAAATAATAAAATATCAAAGATGTTTTATGACCCTAAACAATGAGACCTAGGCATCTTGATTACTAGATCGACAAGGAATAAAGAAGGGGGAGATAAGGGCCATTAATACAAAAAAATACCATTTCTTGATTCATTATTTATTCATTTGCTGGTCTTGTTTTATTTTCCATTTTTCATACTTCAAATAAAGAAACTTTGTAAATGAAAGTTGCAGATAATAAAATACAGAAATTGCAAAATTGTGTTTATACAAAAATAGTATACTGTGTAAAAGTTACACTCTAAATAAGATTCAAAATCCCAATTTCCTCGACCCATATCTCTCAAATAAAAACTACAAATATATAAAAATCACTATTAATTGTATATAACTTCTAATAAGTATTTAATGAAGTTGGTTTCATATTGTTTTGAGTTAAGATGTGAATGTTAGGTTTTGGACCCCTATTATACAAAATACCTGATTAAAATAATCATTTTATTTTTATTTATTATCTTTATAATTTTCTATTTTTATAATTTTGTAAATATTGTTTATAATATATGTGTATATTAAAACTTGAATAAAATAATAAATAAAGCACTAAAATAAAATATGTATTTAAGTTACATAGATGAAAATATAATAACGATACATATATTAAATATATCTATTTATTTAAATGTATATATTACAAAATAAAAATATAATAAAAACATATTTGAGTATACAAAAATAAGTAATAATTATATAAAATAATAAACTAAAATAATAAAATCAAAAATAAAAAATAAAAGACACAAAACATAGATAAATATACCAATATATTAACCCTAAAAAGTAACATGTAATTATATACCTCTAGAAATAAATAAAAATCATAATGAAATATTTTAGAAAATAATAAAAAATATTATAACTTATAATTAAAAAAATTATTTATTATTTTTATTGATTTTATAAAGAATTTTGGCCAGGTTTTTTCCAATTAGTCTACATGGCCAACCAGATTCCTTTTCCCGTTGACCTCGGTCAACTCTCTGACCGAGGCCCCCCATGTTGTCAGATATAGCTCTTGGCCTCTTTTCTCATTTTTTCTGCCACTGAATCTTTCACCTATTCATATTGATTCCTTCAGAGCTTTTTGCCCTCGATATGTGCTTTTACACGTCGGCATACTATCTTGGGGATCGGATCAATGTGTCGCCCGATGTTCTTCGATTTTTGAAGCCCTTGAGTCAACCTGTACATAAGCCAACCCGACCTTATTCTCCATGAGGAGATTCAGATGGTGATGATGTGCCTTCAAGACCAAGAGCATATTATCAAAGAGTTTAGTGAGGAAGAAGAAATCATTGAAGCATTCTGTGAATTATTGAATGTAGAGGCAGAACAGAGCATGGTGGGCACCGAACAAACAATGGAACCACCACCAACGATAGTAGCTAAAGTCACCCTTGGAGCAGATCCTAGCCCGCCTGAACTGAAACCATTACCCTTCAATATGAAATATGCCTTTCTTGCGGGAGAACCTAACATGTACCTGGTCATTATCAATGCTCATCTGACCGCAGACCAATAATCTCGTCTGATGGAGGTTCTTGAATGCAACTGCAAGGAAATAGGCTAGAAAGCTTCAGATCTCCATGGGATCAATCCGTCCATGTGCTCGCATTGCATTTTTCTTGAGGAAGATAAAAAACCCTCCCAAGAATTTCAGATAACACTCAATCCAAACCCGCGGGAGGTTGTTATGAAAAAAATTCAGAAATAATGCGATGCATGATTCATTTATCCCATCTACGATAGCAAATGAGTGAGCCCTCTACATGTAGTGCCAAAGAAATCAGGGATCACCATCGTAAAGAACGATAAAGGAGAGGAGATTGCGACCAGAGTAACCACTTCTTGGCAAGTGTATGTGGACTATAAAAGACTTAACCTCACCACCAAGAAGGACCACTTTTAGTTACCCTTCATCGACAAGATTCTTGAGAGATTGACTGCGAAGGAATACTTCTGATTCTTGGATGGATACTTAGGATATAATCAAGTTGCTATAACCCCTGAAAACCAAGAGAAGACCATATTCGCATGTTCCTTTAGTACGTACACCTTTAGATGGATGTCGTTCGGGCTATGCAATGCCCCACCCACATTTCAGAGGTATATGCTTATAGATTTTGCTGACATGGTGGGGAAATTTCATTAGGTCTTTATGGATGATTTTTTGATATGTGGGGACTCCTTCGATCAATGTCTTGATTATTTAGACCAGGTCTTACAGAGGTCCTGCAAAGTAAATCTGGTGCACTCGAGGAAAAAGAGAAACTTCATGATGACTGAATGAATTGCGTTGGGTCATGTTGTATCTAAAAATGGCATGGAAGTTGACCCAGCCAAGGTGGAGGTAATTTCTAAACTTGAGCCGCCTACCACCATAAAGCAGGTCAGGTCATTCTTGGACCATGTCGAATTTTACCGATGCTTTATCAAAGATTTCAGTAAGTTGGCCAGACCATTGACTGAGTTGCTAGGCAAGAAGAATGATTTCATTGTGGATGATCGTATGCTCCTTGCCTTTAATCAGTCGAAGGAACTTATCATTCAGGCTCCTGTCTTGCAGTTGTCGATTTGGACACGATCTTTTGATATAATGACAGATGCATCAGATTATGCCATTGGTGTGGTGCTCGAACAATGAAATACAATGTTACATTTGCGATTCACTACGCTGGTTGAATGCTCGATGAAGCCCAAATGAATTATACAGTTATTGAAAAGGAGCTGCTAGCGATAGTTTTTGACTTAGAAAAGTTTAGATCCCATCTCCTCGGGTCCAAGGTTATCATCTATACAAATCATTTAGCCATCGAATACCTACAACAGAAGAAGGATGTCAAACCACACCTCATCCGATGGATCCTTCTCCTCCAGGAATTTGACCTTGAAATCTGATACAAACCTGGAGTAAAGAATGTGGTGGCCGACCACTTATCCAGACTTCCTGAGCCTGAAAATCCTGAACCAACCTACAACCGATCACAGAAACCTTTCCAAATGAGGTGATTCTGTCAGTCACCTCGCTCCCCTGGTATGTTGATATTGTGAATTCTCTTGTACCCAAGAGAACTCCACAAGATTGACCGAAGCTAAAAGTGGATAAACTTTTGTCTAAAATTCATTTCTACCAGTGTGAGGATCCATATCTTTTCTGTGAGGGGGGAAGACTGCTTCTGGAGGAGGTGTATTCCTCAGGAGGAAATTCCAAGTGTCCTCGCATTGTACCAAGATAGAGACTCCGGAGGACATCATTCTGGCAAACGAACGACAGCAAAGGTTCTTTAGAGTGGCCTTTGGAGGCCTACATTATTCAAAGATGCAGAAGAATACATAAAGTTTTGCACTGACTGCAAAAAGATGAGCGGTACCATAGGAATGAGAGATATGATGCCTCTGAAGTTCATTCAGATATCAGACGTCTTTGACGCTTGAGGCATCGACTTTATAGTCCCATTTCCAAACATTCAGGGCTAGGAATACATTCTACTTACTGCCAACTATGTGAGTCACTGGGTGGAGGCTATTCCCTCCCGAACCACCGACAGTCGAACAATTTATCGATTCTTAAGAGATCAAGTTTATTGCATGGTTCGGGATTCCCAAAATTCTGATATCAGATGGGGGTAGTTATTTCATAAACAAAAAGGTGAAGAAGCTCACTCAAGAATTCAGCATAGAACATCATGTCGCTTCACCATACCACCCGCAGTCCAATGGCTTAGCTGAATATTCAAACATGGAGATAAAGATGATTCTACAGAAGCTTATGCGTCCCTAACATAAGAACTGATTTCAGGTGCTTAATTCAGTTCTTTGGGCCTACAAAATCGCATACAAATCACCCTTGGGAATGTCTCCATACCACCTTGTGTATGGCAAGCCATGTCATCTGCCCGTCGAGCTAATTTACAAATCTTTATGCGCCATCAACATCTGTAATTTGGATTCTGAGAAAGCCGGGAAGAATCGAAAAGTGGGTCTGAATAGATTATTGGAATTCAAAGATTATGCATACGACAATAGCCTGATGTACAAGGAGAAGGTGAAAAAGTGGCATGACAAGCATATCCGCCACAAATCCTTCGAGCCTGGTCAGAATGTGTGGTTATTTGATGCAAAATTAACGATCTTTCTAGGTAAATTAAATAGCAAGTGGACTGTACCATTTATAATGAGGCATGTGCATGACAATGGAAGCGTAATGATTTCTGGTTTGTCAGCTGACACACAACCATTTGTGGTCAGTGGACAGCTTATGAAGCCTTATCTTTAGCACGATACGTTTATGTATGTTGTTGACTCCATTCAAGTAATTTATGAGGATGAGATGAATATTTCAGTAGCGGCAATTGAAGACAAAGAAATCAAAATATTTTTGAATGACTTTTCTTCTTTTCCTTCTTTCCTCTCCTATTCTACCGAAAAGGTGTCATCCCCTTCATCAATGCTACACTTAGGATGTATTTTATCCTTAGTGTTGGGGGGATGTGCACCCTAAGTTGTTCAGATTTATTCTTCTATCTTCTGATCCCTTTTCTTCTTTTCCTTTCAATTTTCTTTTTCTACCAAAAAGGTGTCGCCCCTTTTTTCAGTCTTCTATACTTAAGACGTACTTTGTCCTAAGTATATGGGGTGCGCACCCCAATTTCTTCTATTCTTTGATCCTCTCCATTGTCTCTCTTCTTGTATATACTTAGGGATATCTAACCCTAAGTAGGAGACAGTCTAAGTACGATCTATTCATTCCCACCCTTGATCCTCTCTACACTGTGTACAGTCTGTTATACTTAGGATTAGTTGATCCTAAGTATAGGGGAGACATTTCATTTCTCCATTTGTTTAGTCGTTAAACTTTTCTATACTTAGTACGAGTTATGTCTTCTATTTTCTCTCTCATCTATGAGGACATAGCTCAAGCTAAGTATAAGGGGGTTGTATATACTGCGTATATACTTTAGCCGTAACTCGTACTTTCATATTTTCATTAATTATTATGGCTAACTCTACCTATTAAAATTCATTAAAAATCCTAATAAAAAGGTGTGTATTATTCCTCAAGTATCTTTTGTATTTATTGATTAATAAATCAGGTTTTGAAATCTTTTTGAAAAAATCTTTTGAAAACTATTTGGAAAATATTTTGTTAAATATTTTCAACCTTTGTAAAATAAATTGTTTGCGAAAAGTTATTTTCTTGTGTGAAATACAAATGTTTGAAAAATGATTGCAAATGGTTTGGAAAATGGTTGCAAAAGTATTTGAAAATTCTATTTATACTGTTGAAAAACCTTCACAAAAATGATTTTCAAATGTGTGTACATGTTTGTAAAAATTCTTTGTAAAAACTATTTTGGACTACAATTTTCCAAAATTGTTTGTAAAATGATTTTCAAATAAGTTTGAGGAGTATATATATCACACTAAAATTCTTTATATATATATATGACCACTTACCCCTTGCAAATTCCTAAAACTCTAATTATTGTAAATATAAGATGCATCCCCTTGTAAATATCGGTACCTAGTTTTTAATCGAAATCTTTTATTTTTCATAAATCCCAAAAATATTTGCAAAATTAAAAATAAAAAATATTTACAAAAACTAAATTTCAAAAACATTTGAAAAATCTTTTTGAAAAATACAAAAAACGCATCAGCATCATCTTTTCCAAAAATCCATAAAAAGTTCAAAATCTTTTAAAATTGCATCACAGAAATATTTTCTACATTCTGCATAACATTTGCATAGTATTCGTATTTTTCAGGTTGAGTTTGATAATTGAACAAGTCTAAGTAAAATCCGAAGATTGGAGCTTGGTTGGATCTCAAATATACATAATAATAGAAACCTTATAGGAACTGGAATTAAGGTACTTAAGGTCTAGTTGACTTAATTCTTTGAGGATCACAAGACTTGGTTCAATGGATTCTTGACTTCCTAAGTAGAATATTTCAGAGCACACACATGGCTCTTGTTGAGAATGACCTAACTTGAACACCTGCACCTTTCACTTGGTTCAACTCAGATGGAGTGGTGAGGGGATTGGATTTGCCAATATGAGATGCACATAAGTGGAAAGACTTGTCCTCCTCTAGGGAGGGAAGTGCACCCCAACCCGTCCAGTGATGATGAATTTTGAAGACAAGAGAGTGTAGGTTGCAATAATGCTTCAAAAGAAGGATAATCTTCTGGATTAAGAGGTAAAACTCCTTATGTAAATTCTGCATGTAGTATTTCAAAAAAAGATTTAAAAAACTCCAAAAAAGTGGATATGCCCGATTGAAAATAAAATGCCTGTCGGAATGCATATATTTGTATAGTCAATAAGCAAGCTTGAGCTTCAAAGTCAAATTATGTGAGCCTGAAGCTGGATGACTTGACTACACTGGTCTTGCATCCTAGAATATGTAGCTACGCTGGCTACCATCCATTCTTCTCTTCACCCCCCTCCTCTTGAGTTGGTTGTCACTTGAACTTAAAAGGGAATACCCCGCTCCTCAAGGAAGGAGTTACTGGATTGGGGAATCACCGGGTTGTCATATCGGAGAAGTTAGTTTCTTGGTCATTTCAGTTGCGGAGAGCCACCGTCACTTACATTGTACGAGTCAGATTCATCGTCATAAGGGTTTGCGTATGAATTGAAATATTCTGACCTGGCAATTGAGGACACTTAACAAGAGTTTTGGAATTCTCGAATGTTGTTGGATTTCAAATTAGATTCCCATTAAGGTTCCGCCCGCATTAAATTCCAAAGACCAGACTTAAGCTCCAAACTTTGATTTTGTAAAGACAAGTTTGATGATTAAACTAAATCCTATTTCTTTCTTTTTCGTTTCATTGTTTTTCTTTTCTGCAATTATTTCTTAAGTGTTTGCTAGGGACTAGCAAAGGCAAGTATAGGGGGATGATGAATATCCATTTGATCATCTTCATTCTATCATTTTGGCCTTTAAAACCCTGATAAATGCGTGTAAAAATCCTTAATTTAGGCATTTTAGCATTCATGCATCATTGTGTAAATAGTGTATAAAATGCTATTTTTAAAGGCAAAATTATAGAATAAAGAAAAGAAAAGAAAAAGAGTAAAATTGATGATATTTTATGACCCTAAACCCCAAGACATATGCATCTTTATGATTAGGTCAATAAGGAATAAAGTAGGGGGAGATAAGGGACAAAAATACCATAAAACCCCTTTATTTAATTCATTTTTATTCATTTTTGGGATGTATTTTTAGTTGCACTTTTTATACCTCAAATAAAAAAACTTTGAACATAAAAATAGTAGATAATAAAATATAAAAAATATAGAATTGATTTCATACAAAAATAATATACAGTCTACAAAATATACTCGAAATAAGTTTCTGATATCCCAACTTCCCATATCCATATCTCTCAAATAAAAACTCAAAATATATAAAAATTACCTTTAATTGTATATAACTTTTAATAAGCTATTTAATGAAGGGTTTCATATTTTTTGAAGTTACGGTGTGAAAGTTAGGTTTTGGACCCCTATTATATACTTTACCCGACTAAAATATTCATTTTATTTATTATTTATTATTTTTATAATTTTATATTTATGTAACTTTGTAAATATTATTTACAATATATGTGCATATTAAAATAGGAATAAAATGTTAAAGAAAACACTAAATTAAAATACTTACATAAAATACATTGGTAAATACCAATAACTATACCTATAGAATAAATATATCTATTTACTTAATTGTATATATCATAACAGGAAAATATAATAAAAATATATTTAAGTTTATAAAAATAAGTTATAAATATATAATTAAATTAATAAAATCAAAAAGACAAAATAAAATAAAAGATATAAATACATAGATGAATATACTTATATATAGCCCCTAAAAACTAAATTGCAATTATAAGTCTCTAAAAAATAAATAAAAATCATGATAAAATTCTTCATAAAATAATAAATATTTTATATTTTATAACTTAAAATTAATAAATTCATTTAATATTTTAAATTGAATTCCTTATTATTTTTTCAGGCTTTTTCCTGGTTGGTCCACGTGGACCAACCGGGTGCGTCGGAGAGTTGACCGCGGATCATCTCTCTGACCTGCCCTCTGTCCCCTTGTTAGACCTTGGTTCTTGCCTTCTTCTCGATTTTTACACGACTGACCTTGCACCCTTTGATGTTGCGCTCTTCATGACTTTTTCTCCTCGAGGATATATCTTACATGCCTAGGCTTTTCCTCGAGGAATGCTCCTTCGATTTGGTTGATATTCTTTGTTCTTTGAGCCCGCTTGTCAATGTGTACAAAAGCACCTCTGACTTTCCATTCAAACTTGATCCCTCTTCTGCTGTTGAACGCTAGACCTATGTTCGGAACCTTCTTCCTAGTGACATCAGGAGTCGTTCCAGCCCTTCAACGGTTTGATCGCACGTTGAATTGAGGAGGTCCAGTTTGCCAAAGTCACTTCGTTGGATCTTGCTTTCGGCATGCCCCCAGTGAGATTCTTTCCCTTTCTTTTTGTTGTTCGATTTCCCTAGAGTTGCTGTAGTGTATTGTATTTCTTTTACCACATCTAAATCCCTTTCATCGTTGGCAAAATCCAAACTCTTATCCACGACAGAGCTCATCAGCTCCACCACCTATTTCTGACCACTCCACTCACACCCACTTTGTTAAACACCTCACCCATCTTCTTTTTCGTCTGCCGGCTGCCCCAGGAACCACACTCATCTGAATCTCACACATATCCTTATATTTGACCTCCTCACTCCACCACTCGCCGGAGGTCCCAATCACGACACACCAAACGTCGTTTCCCAAGTTGACCGCCTGAGGCATTTTCCCTCGGCCTTGTGTTTCTTTTTGAGCGGGATCGAAATACCAAGATCGGGCAGAAGATTATATGGAGCTTCGCCGGAGGTACCTGGGACCTCTAGGCCCCTTCGACCTTGTCGGCGCGCTTTGGTGGTCCTCGGTCCCATTTTGATCCTCCGATCCATAGAGTAGACATGCAAGAAAGTTTTTGGCCGTTTTGGATCTTCATCGCATGCTAGAGAAGGACGCCATCGTCGGAGGAAGCTCGCAGAGGTGAGCCCTCTTCTATGTTCTTCCACCAGCCATCCTCGCCATCGGATCAAGAACATGCACCCAGATCGCCTCCTGACCGTCAGATTTGCCATCACGTCAGTCGTTGATCACTTCTGGGATCATCTAATCAAGGTCGTTGCAGCGATGCATCATCACCTCCTTTTGTGCTAACATGTATCCAAATGGGACGAGGAGTCTCCTCCGATCCGGTGCTTAGAGGGGTATTTTGCGTTACTCACCCCTTTATTTTTGTATTTAATAAGTAGTCCACAAACTTTCATATGCAATGCCTTTTATGTGTAAACCTTGGACCCAGACCCTCAAACTATTGATATTTACTCTTAGGTCCATGCCACATCACCTCACATGAAGCATCACGTGAAGTGGTGATTTTGCGGTTGACCCCTGGTATTTTGTTTATTTCTTTACTCAGTAAACTCAGTTGTTCAGTTGTAATATTTATAAAAAAATTGCAATTCATCCCATGTATTTATTGTAATTGTATTTAGGTCCCCACCAACGTGGCTCACGTGCATGTGCACATGAGCTTGATGATTTTGTAGAGAGGCCCTTGCGGGTCTCGAAGGTCCAAATAAGTGAATATTCAGTTATAAAGTTTTGTGGAAATTGCATTTTCTGGAACTTCTGCTATTTACATTTACATCCTTGTTGTAGTGAAGTTTCTCTTTGTTGTATCTATTTATTTTAAATAGCAATTTAACTCAAAAAAATAGTTGTAGCTTCCTGATTGTATGTACTTCCATACATAATTTTTTGGGATTTTTACCCAGCAGACCCTATAAACTTTGCCAATCACCTCCACAACCTTTTGCATAACGTAATTACCCTATCGACCTTGTAAATTACCCCAAGAACCCTCGCGAGCTTCAAACAAAGTAACCACAAGGTTCATAGGGTAAGAGTTGGCAAGATTACGGGGTCGAGGAGAGAGTTATGTTGTTTCAAAGGTCGTTGAGGCAATTGACAAAGTTTATAGGGTCTGTCGAGTAAAAATACCTATTTTTATTTTTCATTTTTGAAGCATTTACTTATTTATAAAAAAACATCCATTTTTATCCCTGATTGCACTAGAAAATACATAAAAATTATAAAATCTTTTTGAAAAATTCCAAAAAATATATATTTTATATTTATTTACTTATTTTACAACTCCAAACCAAAAATCACTAAAAAGTATAAAAGAAAACTCATAAAAATAGAGTACTCCCTATAACCTTTATAAAAATATAAAAAATCCTTAAAATCCCAAAAATAAAGTTTCTATTTCTAAATTTTATTATTATTATTATATAAATATTAATTTGAAGAATTTTTGGTTCTTTTTGATATTTTTATCTCTATTTTAATTTTAGATATTTATTTTATTCCTATTTTAGGGTATCTTGGACATTAAATATATATATAAATTAGCAAAATTTCTTGAAAAATAAAAACTAGTAAAAATTATTGAAAACTGAAAATATTTTATTTTCTTTATTTTGATCATTTTTATTAATAATAATCGTAGACTATATTGTATATATATATATCTTATTTATAACTTTACATATCTTTTAAAAGAAAAAGGAAATATAAAAATATAAAATATAAAAAGTGAATACAAAATCAAAAAATAAAAATATAAATATAAAATTATAAATAAAAATATATATATAATACAAAATGAAAACCCCACAGGAATTACAAGTTGGCTAAGTATATGAGAGATAAAGTGTGCCTTGATTTCTTATCTTTCCTACTTTATTCCCTTGCTTCTTGTATTTGACACCTACTTACTTGTCATTATGCATTCTTAGTAGGGTATAATAAATTTTAACTCTTGCTCTTAATTGCTTAATTATTTGCATGGGTTAATTGTTGAAACAACATGAGTATTCGAGTAGTCGCCTCAGCGATAATGAGCCTGAATTGTCATGCCATTATTTAGCGGTCCCATCTTATCATTTTTACTAGGCCAAAATGTAATCCTGATCTCACATAGCAGCATGTTGCTGCTGAAGATCGGTGAGAGCGGTCAGTATGCATGCTAGCTGGTCAGTCGTCTCCTGACATAGTCAGAATGCGATGGCCTTGCATGAGAATCAATTTTAGTCAAAAAAGTGACACTTACAAAAAGTCGGTAGACTGTCGCTATCTAAGAACTTAATGCGATCGGAATTGTATAATGTGAATGCGTGTAGCGGGGTAGCACGGTTCTGATACCGAACTGTGATGCCCTCGGATCTAAGCACCCATTTACGTCGCATTCATTATATTCACAAGTGATCACATTAAGTTATTGAAAATCAAGAGGAATTTTTCGTGTTTTGCTTTTGCATATGGCATTCATATTCAATAAATAACCACAGAACCAACTAAGATATATGCCACCAAAAGTTTCATTTCATTAATTTTTATAATTTATACATGTACAAAAGGGATGACAATATATTCATATATCCCAACAAATTCAGAAGAGAAAGAAATGCCATTTTACATAATAACAGAACAAAATCTACGACAAAATAAACTTAGACAAAAGAAACAATACTGTCTATAATATACCCGATCTCCAGGAGTCATCAACAACTACTGAGATGCAGGTTATTTGTCTGCCACACAAGAAAGGAAGAATAGGAGTTAGCGAGCACTGGTACTTCCCATAATCTTATTAAAATAAGCAGACATTTAATTTGGACACAAAAGATAGAAACACATAACACCCAAAGGTTACAACTACTTGTTATGAAAAAGAAGTTTTCATACTATTGAGAAGGATGCTTTAATTTTTTCTCATTTCCTCCCATATGTCATATTATTATATAGTAGTTAATGACATATGAATAATTTTCCCGATTTCCTTATAACATTATATATTCATGTAATAGTTGATGACTCATATGTATATATATACATATAACTATTAATCTCTTGTTATTTAGAAGACTAAAATATGAAGATTTATAATGAGGATGATTTAGGTTTTGAATTGACTTCTGATTCTATTTAAATTCTTAAGCTTAGTGGATATTCTGTGGTCTTGGTCTATATATAACCTCACTCTATGACTCTAAGGCGTGAATAATGCCTTAGGGTTGGGGTGCCTCCGTAGACACACGGTGTTGTGTAATGCATCCTAACTAAGTTCCCAACATGTCCACTAGCTTATAGGGATTTCAAATCCAATTTAACTATAGTCACTTTCAACCAACTCAACTTATCAATGATTTTGTATCTTAACCCAGGTACATTATAACCCAATCAATATTGATTCCAACTCTTCCAATCCTCAATTGTAACTGACTCAGATGTAAAATTAGATGATTTAGATGTAGTCATGGATGATTTGGATGTAGCATCACCAAGATTATTGGAGAAAAGTAACCAAAAACTCAAGCAGTGAGGTAGACTCCTAAGATGCTCTTCTATCTCACCCTCTAATTGGAAGTGTAGTCAAATAGAGGGATAGGTCTACTTCAAAACTACTCCACAAATATGGGTGAGAGAGACTCTCCAGAAAAGTCACTCTAGAAATTGACCTGACTAGTACGGGCAAATGTGCTCGTGTGAAAAACTAAAAATCAAGGATCCCTCGCATGGGTATACAAAAACATAGGGTTAACAGACCTGGTCAAAAGTCGAGATCCCAATGAGGTATAAAACACTGCAAGCTTACATAAAAATCGTGAAAAAGATTGGGATCCTAGACCCTCATGCTAAGCGATCGTTTCCCAAACTGGGCTTCCTATCTCCCACCCAGTTGAGGGTCACCGCACCCTCGCACGATCAGGTGTCAAAGTCACCAAGATCAGCCATTTTATTCATTATATGTCATTGATTCATCACACTTACCATATTTTTCATTCTTTCTCGATCTCTGATATGGTTAACTTAATAGATTTAGATATTGTCTTGAGAAGTCAGCGTTAGTCACTTATTTACTTTCTTTTGTTATTAGTCTCTTCATCCTCAAAGACCACAAATGGATTTTAATCGTCAAAGGTGCATGATGTACATCAATCCTATGCAGAGTTCAGGTTGATGTTATAATGTACTTATGAAGCAAGGATTGTCCATGTCCATGCATCTAACTGCATGAGTATTGATTGAAGATATAGGATAGACTATGTAACCATTTCATCATTCATCTATAGCACTTATAGATTGCCTAGTAGAAAACCATCAAAGGACCATGTCCTTTTACGTGTCCTCTATTAGAGCTCTTGATTTGTTTTCGTGATATAAGTTTAGCAACCATTTGGACCACAATGTATAGTTTCACATTTTAAATTATTAGGTACCATAGGCATCATCAATGTAAACCAAGGAAGCATTCTTCTTCCCATCGATCTCTCTGCGTTCTCCCATACCTAAATCCTTCATTCACCGCAGACCTGTTTGTTAACCATAGATTATTGTAATCCACAAATACAGTTCTTGTATAGTTGTTCCTTCAATCAAACTAGATCTAAGCGTGAATTGTGCGACATTGATCAAAGTTTTATGATGGTAAGACCACATTGACTATTAATAATTAAAATGTATTTTCTAGAGATGTACATGCTAAAAGCACAAATCCTCCCGTTCCCAGTAACTTATCAGTTTAAGATGTAGTTTTTTTATAATACCAATCAACTACCCGAGCATGCTCCTAATAAGTTAAGACCTATCTATATTGTCTGGTTTAGTTATTGAGATAATATGAAGAGCTGTTGAAATAAAAATATATATGCAAGAAAAGATGGATGTAGTCAGAAAATCCAATCTTTTTTATAAAATTAGATATGAATTGGATATCTGCTGAATAATCTGTCATGAATATTCAAATGATATCTCTGAGTTAAACAAGACCTATTCAGATCTAACATAACACCTCGTAACCATATAACATCTTTCATGTAGTAAATAATGCTTCTATAATAATTCAAATGGAAGATCAGATTATCCACTTGGTCTTGATATTAACATGTTACATGTATGCCACTAAACAGAACTTGATCAAGTGAAGGTTAATGAAGTATGGTTTTAATCAGACCATGCATTAATATGATGTTGACATGATAATTTATGGATGATGATGTAGGAGGTTAGGGTAAGCCTTTGGATGCTATGGGAGAGAGATATGTAGTTTGTATAGATTCCACGTGATTGGTATGATGATGTTGTAATGAATTCCCATCTCCAATCCATACATAAGGCCCAAGATATACAATAGACAAAAGATGTGGAAATCAAGAGAAGGGCTAAAAACTTCTACAATTAAATCTTTGGATATATATGAGGTAACATGCATGGGAGCAAGATAGTGGCTAAGGATTGTACATTGATCTTTAATTTGCATGGAGTATGGAGCTGTAGCTCCTTAGGAGAGGAGCAGCTCCAATCAGGAGCTTCTAGGAGTGGCAGTGGGCTGTTTTGAAGCAGCTCTAGGAACTAGAATGCATCAATAGTTGCTGTTTGGAACTGCAACATCTGCAAACAGCAGTAGTTGCAGTCATCCTTGTGTTCGTTTGGTTGCAGAGTTGGGCAGGATTGGGTTGGGTACTATTCACAGGGGTACCCCCTCCTCACAGTTTACTATTCACCCAGCCCACCCAGCCCAACCCCTGCAACCAAAGGGCTTTTGAACAACAACTCACCTCCAACTGTTGTGCAGCAAGGAAGTGGAGGGCTTAAGCTCCTTGATTTGGAGCTTGAAAAGGTGTTTGATCTTTCTCGACGAAGGATTTTAGAAAGTTTGGAAACATACTTTGGAGAAAAAAATCAAAAGAAAAAAAAAACTTTGATTTATATTAATAAGGTGGGAAAGGTCTCTTTTCTTTGACATGTGTAGAACATTTGAGAACCGTTTAGATGGGAAAAATTCCCAAATGGAGTTTGAATATAGAATAAAAAAAGTCTATTCTGTTGTGATGCACTATACAGAGGTTGGAAAAATATTATTATTTTATTATTTTTTAAACGTAGCACAATCTACTACACAGTCTGTATCAGTGAATATTTGGTTGAAAAAATCCAAAAACTCTATTTAATCTACTTAAAATCGATCGTATTCACACATTGAGTGTCGAATTTTGATGAGCAATATCTTATTATGATCATCTCCAAACGACGATCAAGAGTATAATATTGATATATTTTTTATCAGATTTGTATCCCCAAACTGTTTGAGATATGGTTTTACTTTGGGGTTAAATTTTGCGATTTAAAAATACCAAATGATCTCCGATCGACGAATGGTTGATTCAGTTGGTCTTGTGTTGTCAAATTGGATTTTATGGTTGCATTCGTTCGCTTCACGGTTTTCCGAATTTTTGTCGCAACTTTTTCAAGCACACATTATAATGCGATCGATTTTTGGTCGATTTCACCTGAATAACTTTTGATTTGTGATCAATTGATCGATTTAAGTTGTTTATCATTAATCAATAACTTTATTGAATTAATCAGACACTAATCGGATCGGATTCGGATTTGTACGGATCCGGATATTACATTTATTCTCTTCCTCAGGAGTTCTCTGAAGTTGGTGTTTGGATTTGACTCAATTTGTCCCCTTTAAATTGACCATCTTGAATATATGACCTAAGAAGGAGAATTGGGTCCATATCCGTCCGAGCCCATAAGGTCCGTCAACTCCACCAGAAGCCCATGTCTAGAAAGATACGATCGGGTTCAGCCCACCATCCACTCTAGATTTTTGAGCAAACAAATATACGAATCCATAAACAACGTAGTAGAACCCAAATCCTGATTCCGTATTGGATTTGGGTTGAGAAAACACATAATGTCCTCTCAGGTATTTTTCGAGGGCGATAGTGCTGGTCTCAGCCCTTGGATTTGATACAACTAGGGATGTTAAGAAAGCTCGAGCTCGAAGAGTTCAACGAGGGGCTCATCTCGTTAAGATCTCATAAGTCCTACAAGAAAACCTAACGAGCTCGAGCTCAAGTTGGACGTGTGCCTCATTATGGTTATCGAGTTGAGCTTGAGTTATGTCATGCTCAACTTGATAACTTGACTCAATAATTCGAAATAATTTTGTTGGGTCACGAACCACCTGATACGGATGCGGATGCGCAATCGACCACTTCCACAGAAGCACATGAAGAAAAGAACAATTAGATATAACGGTGGTCGGTCACCTCTCACGACCATCGAAGAAGAAATATTACTATAAATTAGAACAAGTACAACTCTCTTTGTTCTCTCACCCTCCATCTCTTTCTTCTCTCTCCCCCCTTTCTCTAGGGTTACATTGTTCTTGTAGTGGTATTGAGTCAATGTGCCCACACTCCTTGATATATAGTCTAGTTACAACCACATAGTCTTATTTCGAATAGAGCTATAAATAGAATACAACTCAACTATTATTAAAATTAGAAGTCCTGCCATTAAGATATTTTTCATTTCCCCTCTCTTTCGAAATTCACCCTTTCGAAAAACTCCACTCTTACGCAAACACAATTTCGAGTCCTACTCTCCTGTCTCCACTGCCACGGCCTTGACCCTCCGAGTCTTCTCCAGTCTCCACTACCACATGCTCATAGGCACGGTTGCACCGGCGCATCGCTCCTTCGATCCATAAGTGCCACCACATCGCACGAGCCCTAGGGTTTTCGACGGGGTGTATCTAGATTCTTGAATCTATGTTAGAGGCCACATCCGGGGGTACGGTGAGCGTGCTAGTTAGCACACATCCTCTACCCACTCGACACTTGCAAGACCAAGTATCGGGCCGAGATCCGTTCCTGCGATTAGCACAAGTACATGTAATCTCCCATCTCTCTTTTTTTTTTATTTCTAGATTTAGTTTTGATATGGCAATTGGATTATTACATGGATCCCTGACGAGTTCGAGTTTGGGGGTGGTGAGGGCTCATTAAGAGGGTCGATTGTGATGACTAAGCTATCATTCTAAGGCTCGAATCTTATTGAGTCCCAGTTTGAGCCTAGGTTTTTGTCAAGTTTGAGTCCAAATCAAGTTGGGATTGACTTGACTCGTTGAACTCCATAGACACTCTTAGATCTAAAGATTAGTAATCGTTGCTAAAAATTTAACAACGGCTATATAGCAACGATTCTCACAACGAATCATGAATTTGTCATGAGATGATATAGTGGCGGTTTATCTGTTGTGCTCTTAACAAAAAAATGTCACTATAGATCTTATTTGTTGTAGTGGATCACTTAAACACATCGCCTAATCTTCTTTGGGCTCAGATAGATCCAATGGTGGTGAGAATCCACATCAACATGTCATGTTGTGCAACTGCATTCATCGAATGCCACGTTCAGCAATCCCCACCTTTTATCATGGACATTGGACCGCTATCCGACAGCCGATGCCTTCCTCATAGAGATAAACGTGAAGGTTGGGAAGAATAAAATACAATGTATCGAGAGTAGTCGATACATTAACGGGGGGTTTATGACTTCAACAATGGATCATGCATCCATGGATATCTGATAGATATTGGATCAAGCACTATATTAAATGGGTCAACTTGTACCTAATGGTCGATCAAAGTTATCTCGATTTATATCCATTTACTTATATGTTTAAATTGATATCCATCTGATCCAATTACCACGTTAACATTGGGAGGAAGAAAATACACCCGCCTTGTATGTTTTTTTCTTATCTTTATCTCCTAATTAATCACCGATTTTCTTTTGGTTATATTGCAGGAGTATATATCCATACAGTTATTTCGTTTTCTTCTCGATTGGGAGATGAGCCCAGTAAGTTGTGTGTTGTGCTTGTTTCTTGCTTGTTTATCCATATGTTTGTTCTTACATCTGTACGTGTGATGTGGTCGCATGCCTACCGTATTAGATAGTTTGAATGCTTGCGATTTTTATGTGGCTATGGTCAACCTGCTATAAGTTGGTAGATAGAAGTGAAGACATGGTCCTAGAGGTGGGTATTCGATCAATTCAGGAAGATTTGGGTTGGAAAAATGGAATCCATTATTCAGCCGAAATACATTGAGTTGAGATAGATCGAGTTAGTGGTTTTGTACAATTAGAACAAGTTAGAATCAAATTGTTCAAATTGAAAGAAAAAAGTGATTATTACCACTTAATAATTTTTCATTCCACCTTTCATAAATTTGCTACAAATCTAGTAACACTTATAATATAATGAGAGTTTTGATCACCTTTCTAATATACGTATGTATTTATATTATGTATGTATGTGCTGTGCGCATGAGTGTAAATGCATAGGAATTATGATTCGATCTGGTGGCCTAAATCGTGGATTGCCTGTATCTATTATTCGTTGATTGGGTACGTTGGGTATACACTATCAAACCCATTAACTAACCACACTCTCATGTAAATAAAATAGTTTAAACCTAATACGATCCAGATAATCCAATTCGTTTAACCCCTTTCAGATGATTCGAACGTATAAAGTGAGCACCGAAAGACGATGGCCATTTAGGACAAATTTCGAACTCACATGTTTTTGTGGTCCATGGGAAGAAATTTCAAAGATTCCTCTTGTCGTCAAAGTCATGTGTTTCCACCTCCACCATAGTAATGTTAATGGTGGGACAAGCCCAAGATTTTGGAGAAAAAATACACTATATAAAGGTATTTTTATCTAACATACCTTATAAACTTTTTAAATTACCTCTATGGTCTTTCGCACAACATAATTACCCCCATCGACCCTGTAAATTACCCCAAGAACCCCCACGAGTTTCAATCAGATTAACCATAGGGTCCATGGGATAAGAGTTGGCAAGTTTACAGGAACGAGTAGGGAATTATATTGTTTCAAAGGTCATGGAGGTAATTGGCAAAATTTATAGGGTTTGTCGGATAAAAATCCCTTTTATAAAAGGATCATGTATCAAAAGATGCAACGTATTTCTCATCTAGATGCACAAAATCTCAAAATATGAACGAAATGATCATTTTAATTAATAAAAAAATAAACAAAGCAAACGGGCAACTTCTGATGCGGTAGTTAAAGAAATAAATGGAGGAATTAAATAAGGTGATATTTACTATTTTCATCCTCACGAAAACAATTAATTGATCAGTTAATGCTCAACAGTGTAGATTCTAATGCCCGATGATAGAAAGTCAAATTGGTAGAAACGCAGATCATGACATTTATGCCCATGACCTCTTTATGTAGACAAATTGATTCCAGAAGGTATCTGTATTTGTATTTGAATTATCGTATATAGATGGGACTTTTACATCATAGCCCCTATAAATCTTGTCAATTACATGACAATCCATGTATTCCTCATATTTACCCTCCCCCATAGGGCTTTCAGGAAAGTTCGAACTCGATGAGTTCAACTCGGGCTCAGCTCGTTAAGGGCTCGCGAGCTTAACTCGAAACTTTAACGAGCCCGAGCCCGAGTTGGGTTTTATGGCTCTTTAGCTTATCGAGTCGAGTCCAAGTTGAGCATTGTTCAACTCGGAAACTCGACTCGATAACTCGTTTTCCCTCTTAATAAAAAATTAAAAACATATATACCGAAACTTCCACATTAAGTTTGATATAAAATAGAGGTTAACATTATTCTTGCTCAAAAAGCTACAAAAAAGAGTATACAAAATCAAAATTATAAATGTCATTTGCATATTTTAATGTATAAAATGGAACAATTACTCATTAAGAGGTTCACGAGCTTGCTCATTTTGAGGCTCATGAGCCAGCTCAGAAACTCATGACTCGATAAGAGGCTCGTGAGCCAGCTCATTTTGAGGCTCGTAAGCCAGCTCAAAAACTCATGGCTCGATAAGAGGCTCGTGAGTCAACTCGAACTCGATGAGTTCGAGTTTGAGTTGGTGATCAAGGGCTCGATCCTTATCGAGCCCGAGTTCGAGCCTTAGATTTCTTATCAAGTCCGAGTTGAGGTCAATTCGACTCGTTCAACTCGATAGACACCCCTAGATGTGAGAGATGCTACGGTTACAGATCTGGAGGAAGACGAAGGCACTGTAACATAAATAAATAAAGTAATCTATACATATATGAAAGCCCGACAAGTCACGTGCTTCCATTAATTTTTCCATTAATTTTTATCCGAAAAATTTTGATTTTGTCCTTCGATTCCCTGTCTCCTGCCATCATTCCCAAAATGCCCCAGCATTTTCACCAATGTCGGCGACATACCCTCTTCCCTCCATCTCTCTCCGACAAATCGTGAGCACGGAGGAGCAGCGAGATCCACATCGTGCGTGAAGCCTTCCTCCGTCACAATCGAGGCGATAATCGCGGGGTTCCGCCGAGCTCCGCCTCAATAGGTGAGAACAGCAACGTCAACCACTTCCACATCTATCGCACTCCTATTTCCAGGTTAGACCATTCTTCTTCCATCTTCTCCCTCTGCTCCCTCTTCTCCATCTCCATCCTTCTTCTATTTCTCCCTACATCTTCCAATAACCACCCCGACCACTTAGCACCCACTCCCCTTTCGTCAGATCAAATCCTTTTGCTTTTTTCCATTTTCTAACGCCACCGGATCACTACTCGATTCTAATCGTTCTTTTCCTTTTCTATTATCATCTCAGATCACCTACGGTTTTTTCCCTCTCCATTTATTATTTTATCTGACGATCAGTCGAGGATTTTTTTCTCCGAGCATTATCTGTATACTTCCAGGTGTTGAATCGTATCGCATGGAAATCAAAGAATACCTTGAAGCCGATCGAACATCTGCATGCAAATTCCTAAGCACGGAGATTCGATTCCGAAGCATCAAGACGTGGAACCTCTGCGTAGTTCCACAAACCGCCACGCATGGAGACAACCCTCAATCACTGTGAATCATCGTTGCCTGGAATCATTAGGGAAGAAACAGCTGCATCTAGGTTGCATCCAAGCCATTCGATCATTCGTGGATTGAACGAATACAGTTCAGCCACGCGTCGACATAACAACTTCCCGATCCAAATAAATTTGACCGCTCACAATGTGCCACCGCCTCACCGCTTAAGGAAGGCTCGTGCATGTCACATGGTTCTGGGATATCTTCTGGCGAATTTATGTTTAAGACACTCCAATTTCTCTATTTTCCAAACAGGTCATCAGTCTGAAGTTACACGTGAGAGAGCACACGTTTCCTGAGAAATTTGCGTGGAATGCCTCGGATTGTTGCGATATTACTGGCAGAACCACTTCAGGTTGAAAGCACATGCATACCACATGCTTTGGGATTTTTGTGTGCGAGCCCCTAAGCTTCTTTATAATTACACGCATACCCCTCAATTGCGATCTTCTCCTTTTTATTGGATGAACGATTCTCTGTTGTTACTTAGGCTCAAATATGCAATCTTCTCCTTTTTTATAGAGGAATGATTCGTTAGTATGTTTTATGATCTTCTTTCCCCAAAATATAAATTAAGAGCGTTTTTATATGAGTATGCTATGGAGACATGTTTTGCCTTTAGGTTTTTTTTCTGACAAGAAATTTAATAGTTAAGATATTATATTACGTGAAGTATCAGTTTGTCTTTGCGATTATATCATGATATTTGTTGCAGTCCATTTTTGGCATTATATCACGATATTTGTTGCCAGATTTACACACAAAGTTGTGATCTTCTACTTCTTTTATTGGATGAACGATTCCCCGTCGTTACTTAGGCTTGCAATTTTCTCCTTTTCTTTATCAAATGAATGATTCATTAGTATGGTTAGCATATACCTTGATCTACAATTTTTTACTATTGTGGAATGCTTCTGGTCATTGACGACAACCTTAGCATGTACCTCCTCATTCTTCTTCTTATGATGCTGGACTCATTTAATAGATCAGTTCGTGCCATCAAGCCTGGCTATATCAATGCCAATATACATTCATGTTAGGATGATATGAAATCACCAACAGTGTTGTGCAAAAGTTCATGAGGTGATATATTCGTGCTTATAATTTAGACTATATATACATCGAGTGTCAGTTATTCGTTATATGTAAATGAACAACATATATGTTAGCGTTCGATATATGTAAACGAATAGCATGTTAACATTACGATAAAAGACATTAACTTGCAAATACATAGAAGGATAATATTATGACAATATTCATTTACATAAAAGGTGTAATTTATAACTAATTATGTATTTCGAACTTAAAGAACAGCCACTTCACATGCGTTCCCCCGTGCAACGTACGGGTAGGCACTAGTGAGGAATTAATTGGGAGGAGTGGTTTCATTTGTCTAATGGATGGTGGGGTCCACGGAGACAAGATAATAGCTGGGACATTGGATGGAGAGTAGGATCGGCTCGTACTTACATTTCTTGCATGGAAATGCAAAGGATGTGGGGCCCAAGGCATAAGTGAGGGTGAGATAAAAAGGGATGGGTATGCACGTGAGTGGGTACCAAGGCATAAGTGAGGGGGACATGGGAATTGAAAGGGATGGGCGTTCACGTGATGTAGGACCCAAGGTATAAGTAGGGAGAGATGGGAGTTGATAGGGATGGGCATTCACGTGGGCCACGAAAGTATAAGGAGTGTAAATTCTGTGGTGGTATCCAGAGAATAAAAAGATTTTTTTCTTCAAAAAACGTGGGGAAGAAAGGATAGGTGGGAATTTTTTGGTGATTTAACATCTACCTTTGGAAATGAAATTGAGACAGGCATAGATAGTGCATTTTAAATAAGTTGGATAGAGAGATAGAATTATGGCGTGGGAATGGGGGTTGGCTGTAGCAATTTTTTTAGATAGCGAAAAGGAGTGTGTTAAATAGCTACAGTTATCATCCCAGTAAATATTGTCTCAGTTGATGAATTTTCTATGAATTTATTTCTTTTGATTTTTTATTTTATATGCAAAGTACGTGATGTGCAAGAAATGTGAATTATTTACAAAATAGGGGTGAAATCTAATGAAATCAACTCGGAAATCGCTCAATTCAAATGTCTTAGTATAATGAATTGATGATTCATCACACCCACATGCTTAAATCTTGCTAATCTCGAGTAAAACAATGATATGCAAAGAAAAAGAGAAAATATTAGAGAATGCTCACAGAGGGTTTGTAGCAGACACACCTACAAAGTCCTGATTTTTTAAATCAAGTTTGAACAAGAAACAAATAAAGACTGAGTCAACATTTATATTAACAATGTGTTCGGATTCTTTTTGGATTTAAATACTCAATTTTATAGCTCTCGTATTCTGTCAGCTTTAGTTGGTTCCATCCATGGGCCAAGTCAGATCATCCCAATCAACAAATATTCTCTTTAATCTTGAGTTGAAGTTGAACTGTGTGTCAAAGTTATACCTCTACCCAATCTATGAGACAAGAATACCATACAACCTTAAGCATGGTAATAGGAGATCACAAAAATCTAAAGCCTTTCTTCACTCTAAGTCTAGGCTTATTCTCATTTCACCTGAAGCTATCAGTAAAAGAAAATGGTTGCAAATTGTAGAGAATTTAGATTTTCAGTGGTTTTTCGTAGACTGCTTTGGTTCGTTGCTCTCTCGTTTTTTTCTTTTGTAGAGTATAACCCTGAGCCTCTTTGGCCTCATTAAACTGGTAGCAACATTGATCTACTACTTGGCTTATTTGATAGAGCTAGGATATTTTAGTTGATTTATCCCTGAAGATCTTTACTTTGCATTTGTATTTTTGGAACAAGCATCCCTTAAAGTGCCTTCTTTTTTTATAGGATATTGTGAGAATGGACATCAAGAGTGTACATGTATAAAATATGATTTTCAGTTACATGTATAGGGCAAATTTGCTGATAGATCCAAACTTATAGAAAATATGTGGTTCCTGAACTTAGATCATTGAATTTCGCTTACCCGAGATTCAGAGTCACTCCCTTCCCTTTCTAGAGACTGAAACGATCCCTTGTACACACAAATTAAGTTGAATTAAGGTGTAATGTGTAATTTATTCAATAATCAATCAAGAGTAAAAGAGTGTTAAAGCTTTCAAGATGATCTATTTAGACACATTTTGGTCACTGCATAAAATTAGCAGAACTCAAGGAATAAGTCTAAAATAAATATGAAGAAGTTGGATACTCAATCTTAAAGAAATCCTCCGCAATTAGTGGATTAAGGTCTTCTTGATGTAACTTCGAAACATGTAAAAAGCATACTTCTGTTCTCAATAGGTTAGGAGAAAATAAGGAAAATTTGGGGATTTTTAAAGAGTTTGCTTGTGTTTTGAAAAAAAATGGGAACTTTTGCAATTTTTTATGGGTTTTTTTGGTATATGAAAAAAATGCAGAGATGACGCAAATAATTATGATGATTTTTTATAAAAAGAAATTGTTTTTTAAAAAAATTAAAGCATGAACTAATGCATGGAAAAAGAAGAAAATGTATGAGATGCGATGCACCCCCATTCTTAGTGACATGACCCATGGTGATAAAAAAGAGTAAAAAATGAGAAAACATGGCAGAGAGAGTGTGGGTGCAAGCGATAAAAATACTTCTTTTTTAATTACTTTTACCATTTTTAGGAGTTACCCTCGTACTTAAATTAAAATAAATTGGTGAAAAATGAGAGAAAAAATGCAAGTTAGAAAAACATGGAAGATAACTATGGATTTTGGCCCTGGGTATGCCAGTTTTACTGTCCCTAGCCGGTCTCTAGGGTTAGGAATAACTCGTATCTCGAGTATGTGTGACATTCGTGTTTAGACAACCGTGATGATGCACAGATTCTAGATCAAGTGATTTGAAGGTGGATGGTTTAGGTGTGTGAATATCTTGGTGGGTGGGTGATACCGTAGGATAAAACACATTGATTGGTAGTATCCGTATGATGAAGGAGAAAACCAATCCTAGTGTTGATTTGAGTGAGTAGGATTAGCTATCAACATAATCATTTTTCTTGGATATATCCAATAAATCCAAATTATTCTCACCCGTAAAATGATCAAGATCATCCAAAAAAATCCAAGGTTGGATGGGTGGATTCCTATTCAACCAGATTCAATAATCTCTCCTGCTCTTGACCACGGTGTGTATCCTCAATATCTGTCGATTTCAAAGAAGGAATCAATGTGACAGTCTCAAATGAAGCGCTTAGGGGGTGAACGACCAAGCAAGAATGGTTATCTTTTCTGGAGGTTGTTGGATAGGAATGTGAGATTATGTAATCGTCCCTGAGAGGGCCGTCAAGGAGGACTTCCGATATTTTATTGGGAGGGGGGTGGAATGTGGCTCAATTTCGATTTCTTTCTCAAGATAAAAATTCTCGTCATTATTTTCAAGTTCAAAATTAAGTTCTTCATTGTTGTGTTTTTCATTGTGTTCATCATCATCCTCATCTCGAGGCTTAGATTTAAAATCATTCTCAAATTCATTATCAATATCAATGTTGATATCAAGTTCAAATTCATCCCTAGATTTATCATCATTAGGTTCCTCTGGATATTCATTCTCAGATTAAAAAATATTCTCACATTTATATTCAACCTCATCCTCAGATCTATCCTTAACATCTATTTCATTGTTATTATCATATTTGTCTCTTGATTCATTGTTAACTTCATCCTCGAAGTTCATCATCCACTAACCAGAATATGAAGTCAAGGTCAAAAACTTACTAGACTTAGATAATTCGATTGTAATTTCGTCAGATGGATGATGGATCATATTATGAGTTTCATAAGAATTGTAGGATTCATTATAATCAATAGTTTTTGTAGTCTCTAACGTTACCTCAACATCAATAATTATTTCAGGCCACTCAACATCAGAACTTCCATCTTTGTTCTCAATTGGAGATTCAATTTTTACATGTTGTTCTTTTGGAATTTCAATTAAAATATGGTCCAAACAATGTGGCAGAGGGATCACCTTAGTCACATAAAAATCATTGTGCCCGGAATCATGTTGAGCTAGAGGCTGGAATAGTTGGTATCCTAATTTATCCATAAAAAATCTTCATTAATATCCTCAATTCGATATGATTCCTCTCTAACAACTTGAGTTTGTTCAACATTTTTATTCTCATCAATAATCTCTTCATATTGTTCTTGAAAGTTTTCCTCATACTCATGTTTATAAGTGATTGTGTTTTCCAACACATCCCGAGATGAGTCAAGATCAAGAATGACCTAATTAGAGATCTGCCTATTCTTAATCAACGTATCTGAAAATCGTGAGTGGATTGATAAATGAATGTTCACGAATTTCAGCAAGGTGATGGATGTACTCATTGGTTTGTCTTTTCATAGTCATCTAATTTTTTTCATTGTATCCAAGAGAGCATTGAATCCTTCATAAACAGTTTCATCATCTTGGTTGACAGGAGGTTGAGATGGAGAATGTGTGCAATAAGGTGATGATGTAGAACCATACCAAGATGTGGATGAGTCATACATCCCCGAGTTATACGATTAGACACCATGATAGGAAAAAAGTTGGAGTTATAGAGGGTCTTGATTTTGTCAGTTCTCGAATGGGTCGGGTTGATTTCCCCCAGCAGAGTTGGGTTGTTGATAACCAAGGTTTTTCACAAGTCTAAAGATGTCTCACACAAGGCGAGACAAGACTCGATGTGGCGACCCGCAAGAAATCCTAGTTAGTCAACAATGAACCCCCAATATAAATCAAGTAATGAGAAACAAATGTGGAGTCAAATTTATTATTAACTCTACAGAAATGTGTATAGCGCAAGTATGTGTAGAGTGTCGAACTCAGGGAGCAAACAAGATAGATCGAGCAATAATGCACAAATGTGATAAGTGATCAAGTGTTTACAAATATGTGATTTTTTGTGGGTTTTTATGTTTTTTATGTTTTTTATTTAATTTTTGGTTTTATATTTTCATATTTTGATTTTTAATTTTCTGATTTTATATTTTCTTTTTATATTTTATATTTTTTATATTTTCTTTTTCAATAATAGAACATATATATATATATAAAGTAAGAAAAAGAGGGAGGAAGTATTTTTAAAAATTAGTAAAAATACTCAAAAATCAGGAAACACAATGTTTTTGGTCTTTTTATAATTTTATGATGTTTTTGTGATTTTTAGAGATTTTTTTGAATGTTTTTCGTATTTTGAAAAAGTCAAAATACTAGAAAACAGTGAACTGAGCTACTGGCCGAAATTAAAATGTGGATTAAAAATAACAAGCAGTATCCAAAATTCCTTAAATTAATTTTAAATCAAAGAGATAAAATCAAAGTGAAACAAAAACTGAGTTTGTGTTTTTTAGGATTTTTCTAGAATTTTTTAGATTTTTAGGAAGATTCTTGGAGTTTTCTAATTTTTAAGGTTTTTATTTTGAAATTTTTAATGATTTTTGGACTGACACTAAAATATGATAAGATACATAAAATATAACTTTTTTTGGAATATTTAAAAAACTTTTGCTAATTTTTATGGATTTTCTAATGCAAACAGTGTTGAAAATGCATGTTTTTGATTTTTAATAATTATGAAAATGCAATAAAAATGCAACACAAAAATATGACGTGAATCAGCAAGCAAACATGAGCTTAACCTAATTTTTTGGTGATTTTTAGCAGTTTATAGATGCATACAATAAATAGATACAACAACAAGAAACTACACTACTAGCAAGGGCATATCTGTAAATAAGAAAACATCAAAGGGCCTACTTGTAATTTTTCACAAAATTTCACAACTAAATATCACATTTAATGGACTGAATCTGAATGTCAAAACCTGCAAGGGTATTCTAACAAAAATGCCATGCCCACGAGCGTACGCACGCGCTGCTAGCAGGGGCACCACTACAAGTAACAAAACTTGCAGAGGCTATATTGCAAATACTCCAAAAATATTACACAAGATTTGGAAGTTTTTGGACCAAAATGAAATAACCGAACCTGCGAGGGGTCCAGTGCAAAATGTCCAATCCCCTCACGCGCACAGGCACGTGAGATGGCATGGACACGGACATAAGTGCAAAGAGATAAAGTTCGAGAGTCTGTATGCAAATATTACAAAAATTTCAACACTGCCTACGAAAGTTTAAGTCCTAAATAGTTATTACAAAAATGGCAGGGGAGAATATGCAAAATACCCTCGCAGTTAGTGATGAATCTCCATTTCATCACCTTTATTCTATCATTTTGGCCTTAAAAAACCCCAGCAAATGCATGTAAATAGCATCAATTTGTACATAATAGCATTCATGATTCATTGTATTAATTATACATTAAATAAGGTTTTTAATACCAAAATTATAGAATAAAGAGAAGAAAAGAAAAGGGAATAAAATATTGCAGATATTTTATGACCCGAACCCCGAGACCAAGGCCAACATGGAATCGGTCGACAAGGAATAAAGTAGGGGGAGATAAGGGCCAGCAATACAATAAATACCTCATTCATTCATGTATTTATTTAGGCATTACACCTATTTCGTATATACTTATTCATTCATCAAATAAAGAAACTTTGTACATAAAAGTTGTAGATAATAATGTAAATAAAAATACAAAATTGAGTTTGTGTAAAAAGAATACTCAGTTTACATTTTATACGCAGAATAAAAAGCCAAAATCTCAAATTCACAGACCCATATCTTACAAATAAAAACTCCAAATCACCCAAACTCACCTTTAATTGTATATAGCTTTCCAAGAACTATTTAATAAAATTAGTTTCATAATTTTTGAAGTCCATCTGCAAAAGTTAGGTTTTTGGCCTTCATTGTACAACCTATCTGATTAAAATATTCAATTTATTCAGTATTCATTATTATTACAAAATTATATTTTTAGAATTTTGTAAATAATGTATTCAATACATGTAAATATTAAAATTAAAAGAAAACTAAAAAGAATTTGTAAAATAAAATAAGCTTATGTAATACATAGGCAAAATACCTATGATGAGTATGTACATAAATAAAAGAAGATTTAATTATTCAATTCTTTATTCATCTATATTTCTATAATAATATAAATATTACATATAACTTATTAAAAATACAAATTCAAAATAAAAACCAAGAAAATACATCAAATAAATAAAGTATATATAATATATAGGTAAAAGACCTATAAGTATACCTACACATATATATACCTATTTATTTAAATATGAAAATAAACTCATAAAAATAAATAAAAATACCCTCACACTCACAAAAATAATAAAATAAAATAAACAAGTTAAAAATAAAATACACAAAATGCATGTAAATACATGCATATACACATTATTAAAATAAAACTATAATAAAACACTTCAAAAAATTAAATAAAAAGCATAAGTAAATACTACATAAATTAATACACATTTTTCATTTTATAAGAAAATTCTAATAAAATCATTTATTATGTTAAATAAATCATTTTAGAATAAGGTTTCCTATTTTGTCTTCTAGCGTCCGACGTGGACCAATGGGGTGCCAGCCTTTGTTGACTGCCCGGTCAACTGTCCCATCCGGGACCTGGCGTCTCAGAAGTATCTTTTCCCCGATTTTCTTCCCTTTTTTAATGGCATCTCGTCCATCGATCGCGCTCGCGTTCTTCACAAGAAATCACCCCTGATGATCACTGATGCCCGCCGATATCTTAGATCAACACGATACTCATTGGATTAATCAATAAACGCCGGTCAATAAGGGTCTAGGCCAATGTTTATAAATAAGAAGCTTCGCCCCCCTCCTGAAATTTGGCCAATTTCATCCACCCAAAAGCCTTGATTTCGATCATGGGAGGTTCCTCGTGACAGGGGGAGCATCGCAGCGACTTGAATCGGCCGGAGGAGGGAAAGTTTTGACGCGGCGGAGCTCCGGCGTCCGTCCTGCTCCTGGTGGCCCCCAGGTATAAGAGCTGCCCTTTATTACATTTTAGGTAGATTTTAGTGTTAGCTTTGCATTCCTGTTCTTAGTTTAGTCTTTAGTTAATTAGCGTAGCTTAAAATTGAAAAATCGAAGTTCGCCGGAGCTCCGCTCCACTTCTTCATCGTGATCTCGACCGTTTCCGACCGCCACATTCACCCCACTTCGTTCCCCATCGTGTTCTCCATCTATTTATCATCTTTGTTCAACTAAGGACCTCTGGTCTTTGCGAATCGGAGCTCCACCTCCGCCTATCGCCGGAGCTCCTCCACCCAACTCCACCTTGCTGGAGAGCTTCAAAACCCGGGGTCGAGGGGATAGTCCTCGTTCCCCCGGTTCTTCCTGTGCAGGTATCGCAGAGAAAGGAGCCCATCTGGGCTCGAATCGAACCAGGAAGAGGCTCATGGAGGTCCCGACCTTCATCGACCTCGTCCGAGTTCCATGGACCTCCAGGAGCCATGAGAAGACCACGAGCCCATACGGGAGGCCTCCAGCTACGTCCAGACCATCTCAGATGCGATGAAGGAGCCTGGAGGAGCCCACGCTCCACGATCGAAGCTCGTCGGGGGCGGGCTGCTTCCCTGTTCCTCCAGACGCCTTCCTCTCCGTCCGATCAGGAGGAGCCTCCCAGATTGAACGAGAGACGTCCGATGAAGCCATGCACCGACCGTCGGATCCGCGAGGCGCATCTAATCTCAGCTCTTCATCGACGAATTGGTACCCGCCGTCGGATGTGCGACGCGTGTCCAAGTAAAGCCTTCATCGCCGTTCGTCAGCGCCTAAATAAGGGGTAAATTTCTCATTTAGCCCCGGTTGTTTTGTATTTATTGTTTAACCCTGTAAATAAAAGTTGAAGTGTATTTTATCATGTAAATTTTGCATGGACCCCCCTGTATCTTCATGAAATTGCTATGAGGTCTAGTCCACGTCACCTCACGCGCACCCCCACGTGAGGTGGCTAAATTGCATAAGCACCCCGGTCTGTTTGTATATTTGTCTTTAGTCCATAAAATAAAAATTCAAGTGTAATATTTTTGTGAAAAATTGTATTAGATCCCCTGGACTTTCTGGAATTGCTTTTTGGTCCCTGTGGGTGCGGATCACGTGTAGTCCCACGTGATGGGTATTTTGTGCTGAGGTCCCTAGCGGGTTTTGTATTTCACTTTAGCCCTTAAATTTGCAAGCCACGTGTTATACTTTTGGTGTTTTTACACAGAAGCCCCTGACTTTATTTTTATTTGAAAAAATGCCCCTTCTAGGCCATATATTTTTGTATGCTTTATCCATTTATTTCATGCCTCATATTAACTTGAAAAATTCTACAAAAATTAATGTAGGCTTCTGTTACCTTACTCTTGCACACCATATTTTTAGTTTTCATTTTTGTTGCTTTTTTGCATTTATTAAAAATAAAAAACATGCATTTTATTTACTGTCTAGCTTAGAAAATACCAAAAAAATAGTAAATCACCTCGAAAAATCCCAGAAAAATTAACTATGGTCTATTTTACCATATTTTAGTGTCATTTCATCACTAAAAAACTCAAAAGAAAAACCTTAAAAATTCAAAAATACTCAAAAAGTTCTAAAAAAATATAAAATTTTTTAGAAAAACCCAAAAATTGCAAACTCAAGTTCTGTAGTTTCTATATTTTATCCTCTTTACTTTAAAAATGGTTTGGAAAGATTTTGTGGATGTATGATTTTTTTAATTCCCATTTTACCCCCAGCCAGTAGCTACTTCACTGTTTTGCTTTATTTTAGTATTTAAAAATACCAAAAATGTTTTGAAAAAATGCCCAAAAATCAAAAAAATAGTAGAAAATCAAAAAATACCAAAAGATTTTATTTCTGAATTTTTGACCATTTTTGTGTATTTTTATAAATATTATATGACCCTTCTCCCTACATTGTGTATATATATATTCCCATATTGAAAAAGAAAATTATATATATATATATAAATCTAAATATATCTGTACATTGGTGTACCAAAATCTGAAAAATAAAAAAAGGAATATATATATATATATGTATATGTATACATATATTAATATATATGTCTATATCCTATCTATACATATATGTATTCTATTCTCTATATATATATCTATATTATATAAACCATATATATATGTGTGTGTGTGTGTGTATTAATATATAATATATATCTTAATAATATTAATAATAATAATAATAATAATGATAATAACCCACAAAAATAGGATTCATGCAAGGATGACTCTGTCATACATGAATACCATAGGCTACTGCATTTTTGTATTGCTCTCTGTGGTTCGACCTCTACATGCTTGTTTATTATGCATTTTGTGGTAGAGTAATAAATGTTAATTCACAATTTTGGGACTCCATTGATTTATTCTTTTATGTGGGTTAATTGCTGATTAACCGATGTTCTGTGAGTGGTCGCCTCAGCGACAACATATTTTGACCCTCACAAAATGTCAGTTATCAGATGGCGCCGTTGCCGGGGAGCAATGAGCATAGCCTATTTTATTTTGTCATTCTTGCGTAAAAAAATTGATTCATCATTGATTTTATGAGCTGCTATTTCTAATGTAATTAATCACCATGCTTTATTGATTTATCTATTGTGATTAATTTCTTCCTGCTTATTTAATTGATTGAGATATACTAATCCAATCTCTTTGTGACTTTGTTGCGAGGGCCTGCCAAGCGAGGATGGTTTCTTAGGGAGCCAGTGCAGCCGAGCTTGGAGGAGGTTGGTCTTCACTTCATGATCAACTGGAGAGAGCATCAAGGAAGCAAAGAGATGGGGATTAGATAGGTCTAGAGCACTTAGGATTATTTTTGTAATTTATTGTGAGAGAGAGATAATTTTGGCATGTAATAAATAACAGGACTCTACTCTTCACAATGAGGTCCAGTGCTCGGGTGATTGTTCACATGGGGGCCTCATCGCGGTTTTTCGTGTTTTCCATCGCTTTCTTTTCTTTGTTTTCCGAAGTTTTGAGCTTTCCGCCTTTATTTTACTTCGTTTTGTGTGCTTGGAGCCCCTAGATATAGGTTTCTTGACTCGGTATCTAAGTCCAAACGTTAATAAGAATGCATGTTCCTATAGAATACTTCGTATGGATCTAGTCAAACTTAAACAAGCCGTTCATTTGTCTCCTAGCCCTTGGGCCACAGCGAGCCCCGCAAAGCGCATTCTCCTAAACTCAAGTGTGTTGAGCAGAGGAGGGGTGAGCCAAGACTGGACTTTTTTGTGCTAGAGATGAATGAGCGACTTATGGTTCTTCACGCTAATAGCAGCTAATGTTTAGGGTGATTTTGTGCCTTGCATACCGACATGTAGATAGGTTTAAAAAATCTGTTTTGCATACCACATGGAGAGAGCTGGGATGCACTGTAAGTCTTCTAACTCAGCATGCATCATTCGGTTCAATGGTGAGATTTCCATCATGGAACCACTTGCACGGCTTTTCCGCTATCTCCCTCTGATTTTGAACACCTAGGACTTAAATGAGAACCTACAAAAACGTTAGGCGCTGGTATGAAAACAAACTCAAAAAAAGTGAAAACCCAAAAATTAAAACAAGGGGACTGCTAAATAAATTTTGACCTTAATTAAAATCTTTAATGGACTATCATTGTACTGGGTTCATAAAGACCTCATTGTTTTCACGTACCTTAGAGGGGGACCAAAACCCTACTCCCTTGAGCGAGTGCGACCCCCTAAGGATTAAAGCCAAAAACCCAGTTTGCAACTGTCTTTTGTATCGCCTGTATTTCCGAAGTAATGGCGCTTCTATCGTACGTAGGCGAGTAGGACTTGGTCACCAATGATGACTCTCTGTTGTGTAGAGCATCGACCCTGTCCGAAGTATTGAGCATAGGCCACGCCTTCACGGGGGTGTCTGTCTCATCATCCTGCGTCCGAGTAGGTTCTTGCACGCTCACGGGTGATTTCGTTGCGAGCGAGAACCGAAGTATTGGTTTCGCCTATCAGCTTCCTCTCTCTATTTCTTTGGCTGAGTAGGGATCCAGGAAGGGTTACAAGGACTCCAAAAAGTACAGACTACAGGTTACAAAGGAGGAGGACAAGTACGGGATACTCTTCTGGCAGTACTCTCTCTCATATAGGGTAGCGTACTAAGGACTTGTTACAAGATATGCCTGAAATCACAACTCTAAAAAAAGAAAAGATAACAAATAGCCGAGCTTTTACGGCTTCACATGGCGTGAGTTGGTGAACCCGATTTTGTATTGCGTTTGTATGGATCTAGATTAAGGTTCAAAGATCGAGTCCCGCGCCTTTGCGCACATTTTGTTGTGTCATTCTCCTTTGACCACCCCACTCAGCCGAGCCTCTCTATTGTTTTGCACTCCTTTTTATTCCTCGTTGACCATCGTATCTTTCTTCCAACATCCGACTCTCTTGAGTTTCGCGAAGCTGATTCATGGATGGTTTCCGTCGGGACCTTGCCGACACCGACATCGATTCCATGAACTCAACTCCGCCAATAAATTCGAGGCGATTCCCAAGAACTCGATCCGGACTTTGCGGATCGATCTCCAGACTCCTCGTTTTCTACCTTTCTCTTGGCCACCCAATAAACTGGGATCACTTTTGTCCCGCCTTCGCCGTTGTGAATGGAAGTCGATTACAGTCTACATCCTTTTCCATTCACAACATGCTGGGGTTGACCCGAATTTCTGCTCTATCATGACAACTAAACAATATTTCAAGTGGTCTGATCAGGACTCTCTCATTCTGTAGATAAAAGACAGTGCGAGCCCTGGAGACTACTATGGAGTTCATTTCGTCCGACTCAGACCCTGATATGGCTCCCGGAGGAAAGGGAAAGGGTCTGCAGCCACCCCAACCAGAGGGACAGATGCCAGCCCAGAATCAAGTCAATGCACAACTACTGGCGTCTATCCAGGCCATCCAACAGCAGCTGACCGAGCAGGCCCTCACGCAGACAGCATTTCAGGATATGTTGAATGATATGATGAACCGAGACGATGGAGGAGGCAGAGGCAGAGGAGGAAGAGGAGGTGGAGGTGGAGGTGGTGGTCCACCTGACGATGATGAGCAAGAGGGTGGGAGACCCAAACCTACCCTAAAAGAAACTTACAATCCGGGGGACAGCCAAATGACCGAGTGGATCCTCATTCCACCGGTCCACGCCCACTTTGAGCTGAAGACCCAATTCATTGCTCTGCTCCCAGCATTCCATGGAAACACTAATGAAGAGTCGTACATCCACCTGCAGCAGTTCTCTCGCATTTGCCGCACCACCCACTATCCGAATGTCCCTTTTTACATTGTCAAAATGATTGCATTCAAATTCAGCTTACAAGACAAGGCCCTTTATTGGGTCAACCATCTGGGGAAGGTTGTGACGACCTGGGAGGAGCTGAAGTCAGCCTTCCAGCATAAATATTACCCTCTCGGTCGGATCAACCATATGCGAGCCCGTATTAGTAATTTCTCCCAAGGAGCCCATGAGTCAGTACACGAAGCATGGGAGAGATTCACTGACCTGCAGGAGAAATGTCCCCATCATGATATTCCGAAGACCAGCTTGGTCCAGCACTTCTTTGGGGGACTGAACATTGAGAGCCAAAGGCTCGTTGACGCAGCCTGTGGGGGTTCGCACTTCAATAAGGATGAAGATGTAGTCTGGCAGATATTCGAAGAAATGGCCAAAGGAGAGGCCGCCCTCTCTTCATCCAAGGCATATCAGAAGCAACCCCAGATCCTCCAGAAACAAGTGCACATGGCAGCGTCCAAGGAGGCAGAGAGAGATGAGAGATCCAACCTCAGTATCATCGGGGGCCATCTCTCTAAAGTTGACATCATTGAGAAGCGATCACAGGACCTCGAAAAACTCGTTGTGATCGAGAAGAGGACCCAGAACTTAGACAAGCTTGATCAGATCAACAAGTACCTTGAACTGTTGGTGGGCACCATCAACTCTGTTCAGTCAGCGACACCATCAGAAGCTCTAGCTGAGAAGAAGGACGAGTAGCAACCGCATCATCAGCCTCAGCCGAGCCAGCAGCCACCGGCAGTCCAGCACGTATACTACGTGCATGCGCCCGACCAGGGCCAGCCGCATCAGCAGATGTTTGTGTACCAGCCAGAGTTTCTTTCAGGACCTGATCCAGTTTTCCCACCACCACCCCTGATTCAGGAAGTGAACGGGGTATGGACCAATGATGCACAACCGACCTGTCCTATGGGACAACCCTAGGGTCAGCCACTCGCCAACCGGTAATACCACCAACCTTAAGGTGGTCGCTTGGGACAGTCCTCTCAGCCAAATCAGCAGTATCATCAGCCTCCCTAGTACGCAAATCAATGGAGGCAGAATCAGCCATACCAGCAGCCGCAGTACCGCCATCCACAACCGTTTCATCAGTATGCGGCTGCCCCACCTCAGCAATATCAGCAGTATCCTCCTCCCTCTTATCAGCAACTTCAACTTCATGCACCACCTCAGCACCACCAGCAACAACCTCTGCACCCATCCATACAACAACAGCGTGGTCTGCACGCTAAACCCACTGAAGCACCCCCTGTGAACCCTACCATGGATTGCCTAGCCTAACTTGTTAAAGGGCTAGTGGAAATGACCAAACGACTTGACGACCTAACCGCCACTCGAACCACCATTCCTGCTCAGGTCGAAGCCAACCCCAATAACCTTAAAAAGAAAGAGCAGGTAGAATGTGATGTCTCGTCCATGTTTGAAAATGATATTACTGTTTATTCTAATGTTGTTACTCTCAGGAGCGGTAGGGCCTTGCCTCCGCCTGCTACCAAGAATGGGGTGAATAAAGAAACAGGCAGATCATCATCTTCCGCATCAGCCGTGCCAGCTCCAGGGGCGGGTGAGGAGGAAGAAGAAGGAGAAGCCATTCCAGCCGACGCGCAGTATCACTACCCTCAGCAGAAAATACAAAAAAATCAGCAAAACCAAAAACACCAAAAAGAAGTTTGTAGCCGAAGCGAAGCTGTGCCAGCATTGGAGGAGCCGCCAGCAGCAGCCGAACCCTCGCCAGCCGACGGAGCAGACGCTACCCTTTTTGCTCGCCCTACAACACCAGTATGCCAAGATACAGTATGTACTCCTTTTTGTAGTCCGGATGTACAATATTTGATGGGCGATGATTCTGATGTAAATAAGAACTCTAATTTTCCTGCCAGTAATGTACATATTCTTTTTCCTCATGCACTAGAAAAATCCAAAAAAATTGCAAAACGAAAAAAGGCATTTTCTGATCCAGGAGTTGTGGAAATATTAGACAAGTTGACTGTTGAGATTCCCTTGTTGAAGGCTGTGGAGTACATGCCAGCAGTGAAGAAAGGACTAAAGGATGCATGTACTAACAGGCGTCGCCCAGCGCAAGAAAACAGATGCCGAGATGTAGAAAAGCACGTACTCTCCATGACCACCGTTGCAGCCATCAGCAACCTCCCACAGAAGAAGCAATATACAGGAGCACCTCTGATCAGTTGTGAGATTTTTGACCAGGTCTTCGAGCGCACTCTCCTGGACAGTGGATCTTCCATCATCCTTCTGCCCTCATCCATAATGCAAGAATTCGGGCTGGGTCTGCTCAAGCAGATACGCATGATCCTTCAGTTCGCTGATAGATCCGTCAAGCGGTCCCGGGGTTTTTTGGAAGACGTCGTAGTAAAAGTGCAGGAGATGCAATTCCCAGCTAATTTTGTAGTCCTTGATATGGACTCACCTGCACCCCTACTCCAGACCCCTATCTTCCTTGGTCGACCATTTCTGCGTACCTCAGGTGCTGTGGTTGATTACGGGTCTGGCAAGATTACTTTTAGCTCGGACACCAAGCAGATCACTATCAACATGAGTAGAGAGACGAATGCCACGACTGATGAGAGCTAGGCTGCATCCGAAGCAGACTGTGACTTTATTGCAGAGATCATAGACTCATCCTTATCATTGGACGATTCATGGACCCAAGAAATCCTCACTCTTGAGGAGGACTTGGAAAGCGCAGTTAGCTTATGCTCCAATAATTCTTGGGAGACAGATTCTCAGATGCAGGCGTATCTTTTTGAGCATTCACTCCAGACCGAGCACGATCCGCTAAGCGCAGAACCGTTCGGCACATCACCGGGATCTCAACAGAATGATGGGGATGGTAGCCCCTTCAAAGAAGCACATCCCACAACCAGCATAGTATCTGAAGTGACCGACAAGTTGGACAGGTCAAAACCAGAACTCAAGCCACTTCCTGCAGGCCTGAAGTATGCTTTCCTTACGGGTGAAGAACAAATGTATCCGATCATCATCAACAGCAGGCTGAATTCAGATCAGGAATCTCGTCTTCTCGAGGTTCTAGAAAAGAACCGCACGGAACTTGGTTGGAGCGTATCATATCTCCGAGGGATAAATCCAGCCTTGTGTTCACACCACATTTATCTAGAAGAAGATGCCAAGCCGTCCCGCGAATTCCAAAGAATGTTGAACCCTAACCTCCGGGACGTCGTCATGAAAGAGATAACAAAATGGTGTGATGCAGGCTTTATCTATCCCATCTCCGACTCAAAATGGGTAAGCCCACTGCATGTAGTTCCAAAGAAATCCGGGCTTACCGTGGTTACAAATGACAAAGGAGAGGAAATATCCACTCGGGTACCAACATCCTGGCGGGTGTGTGTTGACTACCACCATCTCAATGCAACAACTAAGAAGGACCACTTCCCCTTGCCCTTCATTGAACAAGTTTTGGAAAGACTAGCAGGCAAGGAGTTCTTCTGCTTTTTGGATGTGTACTCTAGGTACAACCAAGTGGCGATCGCCCCTGAAGATCAAGAGAAGACTACCTTCACTTGCCCGTTCGGCACCTACGCCTTCAAGAGAATGCCCTTTGGATTATGCAATGCACCTGCAACCTTCCAAAGATGCATGTTAGCAGTTTTCGCCGAGATGGTAGGCAGTTTTCTTGAGGTGTTCATGGACGACTTTTTTGTCTACGATGATAGTTTTGATTCTTGTCTTGAGCACCTAGACAAAGTACTTCAGAAGTGTCGGGAAGTCAATTTAGTGCTTTCATGGGAAAAGAGCCACTTCATGGTCACAGAAGGTATCGTGTTGTGTCACGTCGTTTCCAAACGTGGCATGGAAGTTGACCCAGCAAAGGTGGATGTCATTTCAAATCTACAGCCACCTCAGTTAGTGAAGAATGTAAGGTCATTCCTAGGGCATGTGGGATTTTACAGGCGATTTATCGAGGACTTCAGCCGCATTGCCCGACCTTTGACAAAACTCGTATGCAAGAAACCGAGTTCAATGTAGATCAGCAGGTTCTCCTTGCTTTCAAATCAGTTAAAGGAGCTTATTACTCAGGCTCCAATCTTACAGCCGCCGGACTGGTCTCTTCCCTTTGAGATAATGGCCGATGCGTCAGACTTCGCAGTCGGGGCTGTTCTTGGGCAAAGGAAAGACAAAGCGCCCTATGCCATTCACTATGCTAGCAGAACATTAGATGAAGCACAGAGAAATTATACAGTGACGGAGAAAGAGTTGCTGGCTGTGGTTTTCGCCCTTGAGAAGTTCAGATCCTATTTGCTGGGATCAAAAGTCACAATCTTTACAGACCACTCTGCTATCCGGTACCTACAGCAGAAGAAGGATGCTAATCCAAGACTGATTCATTGGATCCTTCTCCTCCAGGAAATTGATTTGGAAATTAAGGACAAGCCTGGACTTCAGAATGTCGTAGCATACCATCTCTCCAGAATTGAGCTGCACGAGCCCCCTCTGAACAATGCACCTATCACAGAAACCTTTCTTGACGAAGCCATCTTAGTAGTGGATTCCCTTCCTTGGTATGCTGATATAGTCAACTACCTCTCCTCTGGGGTAACAGTGTCGGATTGGACGAAGAATCAGAAGAACAAGTTCATGTCGACCATCTGTTTCTACCAATGGGAGGATCCTCTTTTATTCAGGGAAGGAGTGGATTGCATTTGGTGCAGGTGCATCCCTCAGGAGGAGCAATCTAGTGTCTTCGAGCATTGTCACTCGCTCGAATCTGGTGGACATCACTCTAGAGATCGTACATCAGCAAAAGTACTTCAGTGTGGCTTCTGGTGGCCCACATTATTTAAGGATGCAGCAGAATTCATCAAACGATGTATTGACTGTCAGAGATTGAAAGGTACACTCACTGCAAAGGACTCTATGCCCCTGAAAATCATTCAGATAGCAGATGTTTTCGATGCATGGGGGATTGACTTCATGGGACCTTTCCCTAACAGTCAAGGTTTTGAGCATATCCTTCTTACCGTTGATTACGTGAGTCGTTGGGTTGAAGCTATCCCCGCTCGAGTCGCCGACAGCCGAACAGTATGCCAGTTCGTGAAGAAGAACATCATTTCACGGTTCGGGATACCGAAAATTCTTATATCAGATGGTGGTAGCCATTTCATTAACAAAGAGGTCAAGAAATTGACGAAGGAGTACGGCATCGATCATCGTGTCGTGTCTCCTTACCATCCTCAAACTAATGGCATGGCAGAGTTATCAAATAGAGAAATCAAGACTATCCTGCAGAAACTTGTTAGGCCAAACAGAAAAGACTGGTCTCAACTCTTGGTCTCGGTCCTATGGGATTACCGAACCACCTACAAGTCTCCCTTGGGCATGTCACCCTATCGTCTTGTATACGGAAAGCCGTGCCATCTGCCAGTTGAATTAATTCACAAGTCTATATGGGCAGTTAATAGTTGCAATTTGGACTCACGTAAAAGTGGTCAGAAAAGAAAGGATGATCTGAATAGATTTTTGGAGTTCCGAGACTATGCATACGATAACACATTGATGTACAAGGAGAAGGTGAAACGCTGGCATGACCGGCATATCAGACGAAAGACCTTTGATGTTGGACAGAAGGTGTGGTTATTTGATGCAAAGTTGCCGATATTCCCGGGCAAATTGAAGAGTAAGTGGATAGGGCCATTTCGAGTTTGTGAAGTGCGTGACAATGGAAGTATTGCTATAGCAGAATTTTCCCCTGACGCACAACCATTCGTCGTCAACGGTCAACTCCTGAAGCCTTACCTCGAACCAGACACATTTTTGGCCGTTGTTGACTCCATTCAGCTCGTGCACCATGATGACATATCCACAACAGCTGCAGCATCAAAAGATTCATACAATGCACTCCAACAACTGTTTATCTGATTTTCTTCTTTTCTTCTTTTCTTCCTTCTTTGCGTATCAAAAAGGTGTCGCCCTTGTAGATAGTTTTCTATACTGAAGACGTACTTTGTCCTAAGTATAGGGGGGTGTGCACCCCGAGTTTTTCATTTCAGTTCGATCCTCTCCATTGTCTCCTCTTCTTGTCTATACTTAGGAGTATCTTACCCTAAGTATAGGGGGAGACAATCTGAGTACGATTTGTGTATTCCCATCCTTGACCGTCCCTGCTTTTTGTACAGTCTGCTATACTTAGGATTACTCGATCCTAAGTATAGGGGGGAAGGTCAACTTCTCATTCATTCATTTCTCATTCATATATATATTCTTTAGATCTGTCTATTCTCAGTACGAGTTATGTCTTTGCTTTTCTCTTCGACCTATGAGGACATAGCTCCAGCTAAGTATAGGGGGGTCGTATATACCATGTATATACTATAAGCCATAACTCATACTGAAAAATAAAATATCACCTCAATATAAAATATAATGTAAAAAGTAGCTCTATAATAAAGAAAGATGGTTGTGAGCTCCTCAGACTCTTTGTACTTGTACTGATTATTAAGTCAAGAAAAGCGTTTTGTGAAAAAAAAGTTTTCTTTGAAAAACCTTGTGAAAATTGTTTGAAAAATAGTGTGTACAAGTATTCAACCTTTGAAAAATCAGTTTTGTGTGTAAAATTTATTTTCTTTGAGTGAAATCAAAATGTGTGAAAACTAGTGTGCAAATGATTGTAAAAATTGATTGTCGAATTGTTTTGAAAAACCTATCTATGCTGTGTAAAACCTTTTGCAAAAGTCATTTTCAAATGAGTGTACATGTTTGTAAAATTATTTTGGACTATAGTTTTCAAAATTCTTGTGAAAATGATTCTTGATTAAGTCTGAGGAGTCTGCACAAAAATCTCTCATTCGTAGAAAAGGAATAATCCCAAATAAAGCTTATAAGAGCCAAAACCATGTTGTATATCAAATACATTTTTTCTTCTTTTTTTGTATATACTGATTAATAAATCAGGTTAGATACCTATACAGTATGATTTGAAAAATAGTGTGACCTGTTTGAAAAATTTGCTGTGAAATGTTTTCAACCTGTTTGAAACTGTTTGATTTGAAAAACTTTTTCTTTGTGTGAAATAAAGGATTTGAAAAACCTATGTGCAAATGTTTTGAAAAATGTTTGTCAAAACTATTGTGGAAAATGTATATATAGTGTGAAAAATCTTTGCAAAAATATTTTCAAATGTGTGTAAATGATTGCAAAAATTATCGTGTACTATAGTTTGCAAAATTATTTCCAAACTAGACCTGAGGAATAAAAGCATCATGACAAATGACTGTAATTCATAAATAAAATGCATAAAATTCTTTATGTACAACCTAAATAAACTACTTCATTAAAACCTGTAAAGTCTTTATAAATCCGTACATTTTGTAAATAAAGCGGCACGCCCGTGTAAATAATTGTATATACTTTTTGTATGTGTCAAGCTTCTTATTTGCAAAAATTCTTTGTGTAAAAATATTCTTTGATTCTTTTAAACTCCTTGTGAAAAATTGCATCATTCATTGTGCATAGCATGAGCATACCATTCATATTTTTTTGAGTGAGCTTGATGATTGAATCAGTCCAATAAAGTCTCAAATTGGAGCTTGGTTAGACCTTACCGCACCTAACTGCAGTGGAACCTTACGGGAACTAGGTTTAATGTACCTCAGGTCTATGCAGACTTAATTCTTTGAGAAATCAGGGCTGGGTTCAAGTCACCTCAACTGACTAACTAGAACTTTTCGAGACACACACATGACTCTTGCCGACCATGACCTAACTTGGACACTTGCACCTTTCACTTGGCTCAACTCAGTTGGAGTGGTGAGGGGGTTGGATTTGCCAGTCTGAGACGCACACGGGTGGAAACATTCGTCCTCGTCTAGGGAGGGAAGTGCACCCCATCCTGGTCCAGTAGCCATGAGGTCTAATGACAGGAGATTGTGGGTTGCAATAAAGCTTCAAAAGAGGGATAGTCTGCTGGCTCAAGAGGAAAAACTCCTTATGTAAATGCTACTGTGAATAGTATGTCGAAAAAAATGGTCAGGCCTGTACAAAAATAAAATGCCTGCAAAGTATGTACATATGTTGTAAAGCCAATAAGAAAGCTTGAGTTCCAAAGTCAAATATGTGAGCATGCAGCTGGATGACTTGACTACACTGGTCTGGCATCCTAGGATAGGTAGCTACAGTGGTTACCGTCCATTCTTCTCTTCACCCCCTCCTCTTGAGCTGGTTGCCACTTGAACTTAGAAGGGAATACCCTGCTCCTCGAGGAAAGAGCTGTTGGATTGGGGAATCATTGGGTTGTCATTCTGAAGAAATCAGTTCCTTTATCATTTCAGTTGAGGAGGGCCACTATCACTTACACTGTACAAGTCAGCTTCATAGTTATAAGGGTTTGCGTATGATGTAGACCAGTTCTGACCATGCTGTTGAGGTGGGTTGAACCGAGTCCTGTGACTCTCGAAGGATGTTGTATTTTAGAACTGGTTCCCGACTAGGTTCCACACACATCTACACCCAAGGTCTGACAGGAGCTCCAAATTCAGATTTTATAAAGACATGCATTGCACTGAAAGCACCCCTATTCACTCTATCCTTCTTTAATTCTCCTTTTTCTTTTCTTTATTCTCTTTGTACTTATTGCATAAGTATTTGTTAGGGACTAGCAAAGGCAAGTATAGGGGTGTGATGAATCTCCATTTCATCACCTTTATTCTATCATTTTGGCCTCAAAAACCCCAGCAAATGCATGTAAATAGCATCAATTTGTACATAATAGCATTCATGATTCATTGTATTAATTATACATTAAATATGGTTTTTAATGCAAAAATTATAGAATAAAGAGAAGAAAAGAAAAAGGAATAAAATATTGCAGATATTTTATGACCCGAACCCTGAGACCAAGGCCAACATGGAATTGGTCGACAAGGAATAAAGTAGGGGGAGATAAGGGCCAGCAATACAATAAATACCTCATTCATTCATGTATTTATTTAGGCATTTTTGACACTTATTTTGTATATACTTATTCATTCATCAAATAAAGAAACTTTGTACATAAAAGTTGTAGATAATAATGTAAATAAAAATACAAAATTGAGTTTGTGTAAAAATAATAATCAGTGTACGTTTTATACACAGAATAAAAAGCCAAAATCTCAACTTCAGAGACACATATCTTGCAAACAAAAACTCCAAATCACCCAAACTCACCTTTAATTGTATATAGCTTTATAAGAACTATTTAATAAAATTGGTTTCAGAATTTTTGAAGTCCATCTGCAAAAGTTAGGTTTTTGGCCTTCATTGTGCAACCTGCCTGATTAAAATATTCAATTTATTCAGTATTCATTATTTTTACAAAATTATATTTTAGAATTTTGTAAATAATGTTTTCAATACATGTACATATTAAAATTAAAAGAAAACCAAAAAGAATTTGTAAAATAAAATAAGCTTTTGTAATACATAGGCAAAATACCTATGATGAGTATGTACATAAATAAAAGAAGATTTAATTATTCTATTCTTTATTCATCTATATTTTTATAATAATATAAATATTATATATAACTTATTAAAAATACAAATTCAAAATAAAAACCAAGAAAATACATCAAATAAATAAAGTATATATAATATAGGTAAAAGACCTATAAGTATACCTACATATATATATACCTAAAATAAGACAATAAAATAATAAAATAAAATAAACAAATAAAAAATACAATACACAAAATGCATGTAAATACATGCATATACACATTATTAAAATAAAACTATAATAAAACACTACAAAAAATTAAATAAATACTACATAAATTAATACACATTTTTCATTTTATAAGAAAATTCTAATAAAATCATTTATTATGTTAAATAAATCATTTTAGAATAAGGTTTCCTATTTTGTCTTCTAGCGTCCGACGTAGACCAATGGGGCGCCAGCCTTTGTTGACTGCCCGGTCAACTGTCCCATCTGGGACCTGGCGTCTCAGAAGTGTCTTTTCCCCAATTTTCTTCCCATTTTTACGGGCTTCTCGTCCATCAATCGCGCTCGCATTCTTCACAAGAAATCACCCCTTATGATCACCGATGTCCGCCGATATCTTAGATCAACACGATACTCATTGGATTAATCAATAAACGCCGGTCAATAAGGGTCCAGTCCAATGTTTATAAATAAGAAGCTTCGCCCCCTCCTGAAATTTGGCCAATTTCATCCACCCAAATGTCTTGATTTCTATCCTGGGAGGTTCCTCGTGACAGGGGGAGCATCGCAGCGACTTGAATCAGCCTGAGGAGGGAAAGTTTTGACGCGGCGGAGCTCCGGCATCCGTCCTGCTCCCTAGTAGCCCCCAGGTATAAGAGCTGCCCTTTATTGCATTTTAGGTAGATTTTAGTGTTAGCTTTGCATTCCTGTTCTTAGTTTAGTCTTTAGTTAATTAGAGTAGCTTAAAATCAAAAAATCGAAGTTCGTCGGAGCCACGCTCCGACGACTTCTTCACCGTGATCTCAATCGTTTCCGACCGCCATGTTCAGCCCACTTCATTCCCCATCGCATTCTCCATCTATTTATCATCTTTATTCAACCAATGACCTCTGGTCTTTGCAAATCGGAGCTCCACCTCCACCTATCGCCGGAGCTCCTCCGCCCAACTCCTTCTTGCTGCAGAGCTTCAAAACCCGGGGTCGAGGGGATAGTCCTCGTTCCCCCGGTTCTTCCTGTGCAGGTATCGCAGAGAAAGGAGCCCATCTGAGCTCGAATCGAACCAGGAAGAGGCTCCTGGAGGTCCCGACCTTCATCGACCTCGTCCGAGCTCCGTGGACCTCCATGAGCCATGAGAAGACCACAAGCCGATGCGGGAGGCCTCCAGCTATGTCCAGATCATCTCAGATGCGAAGAAGGAGCCCGGAGGAGCCCACGCTCCACAATCGAAGCTCGCTGGGGGTGGGCTGCTTCCCTGTTCCTCCAGATGCCTTCCTCGCCGTCCGATCAGGAGGAGCCTCCCAGATTGAACGAGAGCCGTCCGATGAAGCCATGCACCGACCATCAGATCCGTGAGGCGCATCTAATCTCAGCCCTTCATCGACGAACCGGTACCAGCCGTCGGATGTGCGACGCCTGTCCAAGTAAAGCCTTCATCGCCGTCCGTCAGCGCCTAAATAAGGGGTAAATTTCTCATTTAGCCCTGGCTGTTTTGTATTTATTGATTAACGCTGTAAATAAAAGTTGAAGTGTATTTTATCGTGTAAATTTTGCATGGACCCCCCTGTATCTTCATGAAATTGCTATGAGGTCCAGTCCACGTCCTCTCACATGCACCCCCACGTGAGGTGGCTAAATTGCACAAGCACCCAGGTCTGTCTGTGCATTTGCCTTTAGTCCATAAAATAAAAATTCAAGTGTTATATTTTTGTGAAAAATTGCATTAGAGCCCCTGGACTTTCTGGAATTGCTTTTTGGTCCCTGTGGGTGCGGATCACGTGTAGTCCCACGTGATAAGTATTTTGCGCTGGGGTCCCTGGCGGGTTTTGTATTTCACTTTAGCCCTTAAATTTGCATGCAACGTGTTATACTTTTGGTGTTTTTGCACAGATGCCCCTGCCTTTATTTTTATTTGCAAAAATGCCCCTGCCAGGCCCTATATTTTTGTCTGCTTTGTCCATTTATTTCATGCCTCATATTAACTTGAAAATTCTACAAAAATTATTGTAGGCTCCTGTTAGCTTACTCTTGCACGCCATATTTTTAGTTTTCATTTTTGTTGCTTTTTTGCATTTATTAAAAATAAAAAACAAGCATTTTATTTACTGTGTAGCTTAGAAAATACCAAAAAATAGTAAAACACCTCGAAAAATCCCAAAAAATTAACTATGGTCTATTTTACCATATTTTAGTGTCATTCAAAAATTCACTAAAAATCTCAAAAGAAAAACCTTAAAAATTCAAAAATACTCAAAAAGTTCTAAAAAATATAAAAAATTCTAGAAAAACCCAAAAATTGCAAACTCAAGTTCTGTAGTTTCTATATTTTATCCTCTTTACTTTAAAAATGGTTTGGAAAGATTTTGTGGCTGTGTGATATTTTTAATTCCCATTTTACCCCCAACCAGTAGCTACTTCACTGTTTTGCTTTATTTTAGTATTTAAAAATACCAAAAATATTTTAAAAAAATGCCCAAAAATCACAAAAACAGTAGAAAATCATAAAAATACCAAAAAGATTTTATTTCTGAATTTTTGACTATTTTGTGTATTTTTATAAATATTATATGACCCCTCTCCCTACATTGTATATATATATTCCCATATTGAAAAAGAAAATTAAATATATATATATATATATATATATATATCTAAATATATCTGTATATTGGTGTACCAAAATCTGAAAATTAAAAAAAGGAATATATACATATATATATATATATATGTATGTATGTATGTATGTATACATATATTAATATATATGTCTATATCTTATCTATACATATTTGTATTCTATTCTCTATATATATATCTATATTATATAAACCATATATATATGTGTATATTAATATATAATATATATATCTTAATAATAATAGTAATAAATATAAAAAATAATAATAATAAGAAGAAGAACCCACAAAAATAGGATTCATGCAAGGATGACTCTGTCATACATGAATACCATAGGCTACTGCATTTTTGTATTGCTCTCTGTGGTTCGACCTCTACATGCTTGTTCACTATGCATTTTGTGGTAGAGTATAAATGTTAATTCACAATTTTGGGACTCCATTGATTTATTCTTTTATGTGGGTTAATTGTTGATTAACCGATGTTATGTGAGCGGTCGCCTCAGTGACAACATATTTTGACCCTCACAAAATGTTACTTATCAGTTGGCGTGGACGGACGATGGGATCTCTCCCTCTTATCCACGTGTTGACGCCAGATTCCATGATACCCCTTCGCGGTCGAATGGTGGAGATTAGAATACCAGGGCGGTGATCGACGGCGGAGGTTCAAATCATCGGACGGTGGCTGCGATGTTTGGAGCGGGCCAGAGATCCGATGGTCGGAAGGGGATGACGAAGAACAGGGAAGAAGGCCTCGGTCGGTGAACTTCCCCATCTCTGTTCCACCTCCTCTGTGACGATGAAGTCTGCAAAATGGGTCCGGCGTCTTCCTGCAGGTGTCCTTGATTGATTAGTGGCTTCAGTAGGTGGCGACGGCCACTAGAGCGCACCGACGACGGTGGTGGAGCGAGGATCCCCCAAGAACCTCCGGCGAACTCTCAAAAATGCCCCAGGTGCGTTCAACTGCATCGACCTGCAAGGAAAAGATGTGACAAGGTCGAGGGCAAGCTACCCCGACCCCGCGGTGGCGAAAACGAAGCGGGGAAGGGTGGCGCACGGTGGTGGCCGGAGGAGCGCTCCGGCGAGGGTGATTCAATGGGTGAAACGGGAAATTTCTTGGGGGTTTTACTCCTAATGCGATGATGAACAAAATATAACGAAAAGAAATGGAGGAAGATGGCTGCCTCGATGGTCGGAACCAGAGGGAGGTACCTTAACGCCTACGAGATGGCGAAGGTGATTGGAGCCGCCTCAGGTGTCGCTCGACCCGCCCGAAGATTGGAGAGAGAAGCTGTCACCTTCTTCTTTCGATTGGGCACGAAGGAGGGAGCTAAACCTATGGAAGAGGGGTTCAAAATTTGAATGGAAGAGGAGGGTGAACTATATGGGGTTTGACTCCCTGACTTTGGTGCTCCAAAGGTCGAGGTGCAAGAGGCGCTGCAACGATTCAATCCCCGATACAACCTATAGGCGTGTATCCTTGACCTATGAGGAGAAAACAAGTAGAAGACTTCGACATGAAACGATGTAAGGTGTGGCCTCCAAAAATGGCGAAAACCAAGAAAAAACTACATCTGACAGATCCACAAGGGGTGGGCCAGAGAGTTGACCCGTGGTCAACTCTCAGACCCTTCTGGTTGGTCCACGTGGACCAACCAAGAAAAACCCTGAAAAAAATGATTTGTAAAATCATTTAAAAATAGAAAATGAATTTATTAATTTTAGGTTATTAAATAAAAAATGTTTATTATTTTGTAGGCTATTTTATTATGATTTTAATTATTTTTATGAAGTATAAATTTACAAGTTACCATATATAGGCTATACAGGTATACATGTCTATGTATTTTAATATTTTTTTTATTTAATGTATTTTAATTTATTTATTTTATTTATTTTATAAATATATAAAATATTTTTATATACTTAAATATATTTTTATTTCATTTTTCTCATATATTTTGTACACTTAATAAAATAGAAGTATAAATTGTATAGGTATGTGTATAGGTCTTATACCTATGTATTATATTACAAGTATTTTATTTTTGTATTTTATTCATATTTTAATGTGCATGTTTATTATAAATAGTATTTACAAAATTATAAAAATATAAAGTTATGAAAATAATGAATCAATAATAAAATGAATATTTTAATATGTACAAGTATACAATAGGGGTCCAAAACTCAACTTTCAAATCGCAGCTCTGCCAAATACGATACCACTGCCATTAAATAGCTTATTTTAAATTATATACAATTAAAGGTGAGTTTTACGCATTTCAAGTTTTTATTTGGGAGATACAGGTCTGGGAAGTTGGGATTTTGGAATTTTATTCAGATCATAACTTTTTATCTGTATATTGTTTTTAGGTGAAATCAATTTTGTATTTTCTATATGAAAATATCTACAACTTTCATGTTCGAAGTTTCTTTATTTGAAGTATAAAAAGTGAAACCAAAAATATGTCCCAAAATGAATAAAGAATGAATTAAATAAAAGGTATTTTTGTTGTATTTTGGCCCTTATCTCCCCCTACTTTATTCCTGATCGACCTATTCATCTAGATGCCTAGGTCTCGGGGTTTCGGGTCATAAAATATTTACAATATTTTATTCTTTTTCTTTTCTTTTTATTTATTCTAAAATTTTGGATTTAAATACAGTATTTTATACACTATTTACATGCACATGCATGGATGCTAAGATGCTGGAATTAATGGTATTTTCTCGCGTTTGCCAGGGTTTTCGGGGCCAAAATGATAGAATAAAGTTGATGAAATTTGGATTCATCATCCCCCTATACTTTACCTTTGCTAGTCCCTAGCAAACACTTATGCAATAAGTGCAGAAAAGAAAAACTAAGAAAAGAAAAAGAAGGAAGTGGATTTAGTTTAATTATCAAACATGTCTTCACAAAATCAAAGTTTGGAGCTTAAGTCGAACCTTTGGAATTTTTGTGTGGGCGGAACCTTAGTGAGAACCGGATTTGAAATCCAACAGTCCCTGAGAATCCCAAAACTCTGTTCAAGTCTCCTCAATAGCCAGGTCAGAAATATTTCAACTCATACGCAAACCCTTACGACTATGAATCTAACTCGTACAGTGTAAGTGATGCTCTCCCCAACTGAAATGACAAATAGAATGACTTCTCCAATATGACAACCCAACGATTCCCCAATCCAACAACTCATTCCTCAAGGAGCAGGGTATTTCTAAGTTCAAGTAGCAACCATCTCAAGAGGAGGGGATGAAGAGAAGAATGGACGGTAGCCAGTGTAGCTACCTATCCTAAGATGCGAGACCAGTGTAGTCAAGTCATCCAGCTACAGGGTCACATGATTTGACTTTGAAGCACACGCTTGCTTATTTGACTTTACACATATGTACACTCCGGCAGGTATTTTTATTTTTGTACAGGCCTGTCCACTTTTTTTAGAGTTTTTGCTTTTTGCATTTTTTTTTGAATACTATATACATCAGCATTTACATAAGGAGTTTTTCCTCTTAAGCCAGTAGACTATCCCTTTTGAAGCTTTATTGCAACCCACGATCTCCTATCCTCGAAACTCATCATCAGTGGACGGGTTGGGATGCACTTCCCTCCCTAGAAGAGGACAAGTGTTTCCACATGTGTGTGTCTCATACCGACAAATCAAACCTCCTAACCACTCCAACTTAGTTTAGCCAAGTGAAAAGTGCAGGTGTCCAAGTTAGGTCATTATCAACAGGAGTCGTACGTGTGCTCCGAAATACTCTACTTAGGCAGTCAAGAATCCATTGAACCAAGCCTCTTGATCCTCAAAGAATTAAGTCCACTAGACCTGAAGTACCTCAAACCCAGTTCCTATAAGGTTCCTGTTAATTTAGGTAGATTTAAGGTCCAACCAAGCTCCAATCTTCGGATTTTACTTGGACTTGTTCAACTATCAAACTCAATTCGAAAAATGCTCATGCTATGCAAATGATATGTGGAATGTAGAAAATATTTTTGTGATGCATTTTTTAGATTTTTCAAAAAGTTTTTTCAGATGTTTTTGGATTTTAATTTTGCAAATGTTTTTGGGATTTTTGAAAACAAAAGGATTTTGGATAAAAAACTAGGTACAAATATTTACACAGGGATGCTTTTTTTATATATACAAGAAGTGGATTTTAAGAATTTACAAGGGTAAGTGGTCGTAGGTATATTCATAGAGAATTTTAGGTGAGATGTAAGTATTCCTCAAACTTATTTTAAAAGGATTTTTCAAAAAATTTTGAAAACTATAGTCCAAAATAATTTTAACAAATATTTTTACAAACATGTTCACACATTTGAAAATAATTTTGTAAAGGTTTTCCAAACAATATATATAGATTTTTGAAATATTTTTGCAACCATTTTTCAAACCATTTACAAATCATTTTTTAAACCTTTTTATTTGACACAAAGAAAATAATTTTACGATCAAAATATTTTACAAAGGTTGAAAACATGTAAAAAAATGTTTTCCAAATAGTTTTCAAAAGATTTTTCACAAAGATTTTCAAACTATTTTTCAAACATTTTGCAAAAAAATATTTTCACCTGATTTATTAATCAGTAAGTACAAAAAGAATTTGAGGAATAACCACATATTTTTATTAATGATTTCAATGAATTTTATAAGTATAATTAGCCATAATTATTGAGAAAATACGAAAGTACGAGTTATGGCTAAAGTATATACGCAGTATATACGACCCCCCTATACTTAGCTTGAGCTATGTCCTCATAGATCGGAGAGAAAACAGAAGACATAACTTGTACTGAGTATAGAAAAGTCAAAAGAATAAATGAATAAAAGATGAATAAACAAATGAGAAGTTGACCGTCCCCCCTATACTTAGGATCAAATAATTCTAAGTATAGCAGACTGTACACAAAGTAGGGAGGGTCAAGGGTGGGAATGAACAGATCATACTCAGACTGTCTCCCCTTATACTTAGGGTAAGATACCCCTAAGTATAGACAAGAAGAGGAGACAGTGGAGAGGATCAAAGAATAGAAGTACTCAGGGTGCACACCCCCTATACTTAGGACAAAGTACGTCCTAAGTATAGAAGACTGACAAAAAGGGGCGACACCTTTTTGATAGATATAGAGGATAGAAAAGGAAAATAAGAAAAGAAGAAAAGAGGAAAAGATATCAATGGATGGAAGAATGAAAGAATGATATGGACAGATGGATCTATACAACAGAAAATGGAGGTGATAACCATGTATGAGATGCAAATGATCCGAGTCGAAGAACGCATCTCATACCAGAAGGATGGGGGCAACGTCAACGGTCAGCGGATCATGATCTAGATATAACTTCAGGCGCTGACCGTTAACACGAAAGGTAGAGGAAGATGACATCTCTGATATATCAATGCTACCATTGTTATGTACCTTCCTGACCACATATGGACCTTTCCACTTACTCTGTAATTTCCCTGGAAATAACTTCAACCTAGAATCAAATAACCATACACGATGATCGGGCTCAAACTGTTTATGGCTGATATGGGAATCATGACATGTCTTCACTTTTTCCTTATACTATAGGCTGCTAGAAAAGGTTGTATCTCTCAACTCCTCTAGGGCTACCAACTCTACTTTCCTCTATTCTCCTATACTTTCGGGATCCAATAATAATTCAGTGACCGCCCATAGTGACTTGTGCTTTATTTCCACTGGCAAATGGCACGGCTAGCCATAGACGAGACGAAAGGGCGATGTCCCTAATGTAGTCTTGAAGGAAGTCCGATAGGCCCACAAACCGAGTCCAAAAGTCGTGACCAATCCTTTCGATCTGGGCGGACAACCTTCTGTAAGATAGTCTTGATCTCCCTATTCGATACTTTGGCAAGACCATTATTCTGAGGGTGGTACAGTGTGGCAACACGATGGTCAATGCCGAACTTGTCTGCAAGGGCCCTAACTTTATCATTAAAGAAATGAGACCCCCCGTCTGAAATCAGAACTCTAGGTACCCCGAACCGTGAAATGATATTTTTCCTCAAAAATCAACACACGGTCTTAGCATCTACGGCTCGAGCGGGGATGGCCTCAACCCATCGGCTGACATAATCCACAGCGAGCAAAATGTGCTTAAACCCCAGACTCTTAGGAAATGGGCCCATGAAATATATACCCCATGCATCAAAAACCTCACAAAAGTGAATGGGCTGCATGGGCATCATGTCTCTCTGTTCACAAGTACCCATCTTCTGACAGTCAGTACATCTCTTCACGAATTCATCTGAATCCTTGAAGAGAGTAGGCCACCAAAGGCCGGATTGGAGCACCTTCTGTGCTGTCCGTGTCCATCTCCCAGAATGATGTCCTCCTGCCTCAAACTTGTGGCAGTAGGTGAGGATGCTATGCTGCTCTTCTTGAGGAATGCACCTCCTCCAGATGCTATCCCCTCCTTCATGATCACATCTCGAAGATTTGGGTTCAGCCGTCGCTGGAACTCACGCGACGGCCTAGCGTCCTCCTCAAGATAGATGTGGTGGGAGCACAGAGCTGGACTAATCCCCTGGAGATCATCTATACTCCATCCTATTGCCTTGCGGTTTCTTTCAAGAATCTCCATCAGACGAGATTCTTGTTCTCCAGTCAAACCTACTGCGATAATGACTGGGTGCATATCTGGCTCACCCGCAAGGAATCTATACTTCAGCCACTACATCAAGGGTTTCAATTCTAGACAACTGAAAGGTGGCATATCTGGATTCTGATATGTCTGTGTAAAGGCTACCAGGTCTGCATGTGAGAACTCTCGCTGCGCATGAGAATCTGACGAAGGGAACCTTGATGAATCATCAATAAATTATACTGGCTCGCACTCCGTTGTAGCTGTCGGCTCAGAAGGAAACAAACACGACAAATAGTCATGAAAATCATCCCAATCAATGTCTGAATTTGAGGGATCTGAACTAGATGAACAAGAATGAAAATCAGCATCACCACTCGTCTCACAACTGTCAGCCTCAAGGGTATCCTCGTCGAGGGGTGTGCTCTCCAAGCTCTCAACTGTCATAAGCTGTAAAATTGGTGAATCTGTGGGCAAGGCGAGGGCTTGTGCTACTAGATTTGTCCAATTGGATTCATCATCTGTCATCACAAAATCACACTCCTGGTGGATGTCTAGCTCGTCCTCTGTCATCTGCGTGGTATCACTGAACTGCTCTGAGCATGCTAATTCTCTCGCTCTGGTCTCCTCGATCGTCTCTATTTGTATGCTTTTGCCCTCTACACAAAAGCACACCTTCCCACTATTATGATCGATCACCGCCTTGGCAATGGCCAAGAATGGGCATCCAAGTATGATGGGGGCATCAGTTACTGACTCAGGGATCTCCATGTCCAATACAACAAAGTCCACCGGGAATTTCAGGCCCTGAATGGTGACGACCACGTCTCTCAACAACCCTTTCGACCTCTTAGTCGACCTATCAGGAAACTGAAGGAACGTCCTGCTCCGAAGAAGAGGACCAAACACAAATCGGTCGAGTAAGGCTGCCGGAAGGAGGTTGATCGAAGATCCGCTGTGTAACATAGTACGATTGAACCGCTGCTCCTGAATCTCGCATCTGACATAGGGAGATCCTACATCAGGTCTCTTGGTTGGCATTCGGTTCTGAATGGTGCTACAAGTAGAATGGGTGAGCACATGGATCTGATCTATATGGTTCCTCTTCTTCATGCGGACTGTACTCTTCTCTCTCAAGCTCTTTTGGAAGAGGGGGATGTGCTCGAGTGCTTCTTGTAGAGTCTGCTGAATCTGGAATCTATCAATCATCCGGTTGCTAAACTCTACCTGTTGAGTCTTTTTTGGATTTTCTCTTTTATTCCCCTTCGCCAAGCGGAGTGCTTAAGGGAAGGGGATGGTAGGGGCCTCCTCAGATGGAGGACTAGGAACAGGTTCCTATGCTTGTGAAGGAATGGAATCCATACAATTATCATCATGCAATACATACGGACTCGAGGTGTATACAGAAACCTTTCCTTTATTCATTTTTTGTACTTTTTGTTACCACAGTCCTGAGATACAAAAGGTGGAAACACTATAGATGGGAGCTAAACAGAAGTGGAAGTGGTAGCCTCAGTACCACCAACGACATCTGACTTTACGGCATCAGCACCGCGCTCTAGCTCTGCATCAAAAATGGTGGCTTTAGTACCAACGGCTGCATCTGGTATCACGACGGCCTCAGTACCGTCATCTGGATTTCCATCCTTAGTAGCATCGGCACCACCACTATCATCAACATCAGCGGCATCAAGAATGCTACTCTTCTCATCTGGCGCTCCGGATTCCTCGTGTGGTTGTCGCTCAGATGAGGCACCGCCGGCTGGCATCCTACCGCTCCTAGTAGTCACGAAATCAGCATCATACAAAGAAGACATGTCACTCAAATAATCACTAGGAGAGGTATCCACTGTAAACTGTACCTGCTCAGACTTCCATTTTAGATTGTTCGGATTGGGCTCGATCTGTGCAGGTATGGCGGCTTTGCCCTTGATGATATCCCTCATCTCCTGCTGGAACTCATCCATTTCCCGCCGGAAGGATGCCTGCTGGTCAGAAATCAAGCGGGCGAGGTCATCGAGTGCTGGGTTCTCAAAGGCCGGTGCCTGAGGACCGGAAGTATTCCCCTGCTGGAAATGAGGCTACTGTTGAGAATAATGTTGGGATGGTTGGGAGTATGTCTGGCGAGGCTGCTGACGCTGCCCCCACTGCTGTCCTAGATAGGTGGGACGAGGACCATGCTGGTACTGCTGGTGGCCATACTGGGGCTGGTTCTGCTGCTGGCTGTTCTGCTGTCCCTGAGCTGGAGGCTGCTGCTGGGATGAGGTGCCACTAGTGGTCCAACGGAATCCGGGGTGATCGCGTCAAAGCCTGACTGGCTATGGGTACCGGTCGTACCATATCCCATTGACTTCCATCAATGGCTCATGCTCGAAGGATGGTGGAGGAAGAACTGCCAGTGGCTGATCAGACTGATAGACAACCATCCGAGTGTCCTGAGATGGTGGTTGCGACGGGTAATACTGTAGCTGCTGGACCGGTTCTACCTGGATGTGGTTAACATGGCGGTGCGTGGCAGAGGGCCGGTTGGAGCTGCTACTGTTGGGATCAGCCCATGACCTGAGAGGCTGCTGAGTGGACATATGTGCCTCCTGGATGCAAAGAATCTGTGTCTTCAGGTCACTCATTGTCTTCATAATAAGGTCCATCTGGGCAAGACCTTGACTCTGCTTCTTCTCAAGAATCTCGATACGGTCCAGCTTCTTTGAAATAATTCCCATGTCGGCAGCGGTGGATTCGGCTTGGGTTGCAGCTGCTGACGGAGTGTGGGGACCGGCATCGATGCGGGTGATTCTCTGAAATGATCCTGCTCCTTGGTGGGCTTCTGCTTTGTGTAGACTCGGGCTTGGGCCATGAGTGTTGAGTTCTCTGCCATTCCTTCATAGATGGCCCAGACATCGTCTTCACCCTTGGAAAAGTAGGACCCACCACAAGAGGCATTTACTAGCCCCTGCAGCTCTGGTGTCAGCCCATTTAAGAAACTCTGAACCAGATTGGGCTTTGATATCTCATGATGTGGACACCGGTCAATGAGCTCTTTGATTCGATCCCAAGCCTCATGGAATTGTTCATTCGGGATCATTATGAAGTTGCTGATCTTTGCTCGTGCTGCGTTCGTCCGACCGAGAGGATAATACTTATTCAAGTATGCGGTCCGGAGTTGTGCCTAAGATGTGACGTACCTCCCAAGGTGTTTCAGCCAGTAGGCAGCTCTGTCAGCTAAGGAGAATGGGAAGGCAATCATCTTGATAGTGTCCTCGTCCACGAATCTGTCATGGACAGTGCTACAAATCATCTTAAACTCTTGCAGGTGGAGGTGAGGTTCCTCGGTGGCTAGCCCATGAAACTTGGGCAATAACTAAATGGTCTGCGGGCGAAGCTCAAAGTTCCCGACAATGGGAGGAAGTTGAATCCATTGGTGAGTGAGGGTTGCAGCTGGGTTGTGCAACTGTCTCATGGTCATATGTGGCGGCCTCTCCTGATCAGGGCCTCCTCCTCTGCCTGCGGCTTCTGGTATATCTCCACCACCGCCCTCAGGTCTGTTGTCTCTGCCCTAATCGCATATGCACCAGCTCTCTCATGATGTCACCCATGAATACTCCCTGGTCTCTGATCTGTCTCTGCATGGTCTCCATGGAGGATAATAGTGAATTGTTGATGGTGGCTTGGTCATATAAGAATGGAGGGTGTTCCTGCTCATCTGGGTGTTCTTCTCTGCCGGCCATTTCTTGGTTCTCTGAAAAGGCAAAAGAACCCATCTCAGGTGCCATCAAATGATCTGAGCTCTGTGTTGCACTAAATTCCGAAACTCTTGGACTGATGGAAGATGAAGGATGGTCGAGGGGGAACAGGGTGGAAGTGAACTCAGGTTCGAAGAGTGGGTCTAAACTCCCCGAAACCGTCCTAGATGAATAAGGAGGAGTGCTGGATAGAGGTGCCGTCAGAGACGGCCTAAGAGATCTCCTTCCCATCACCGTGATTATTGAGAAGAGCAAGATTGAGAAATGAAGAAAGGAGGGGTAAAATTGTGCACAATTGTGCAGTGTTTTTGATCTTGACCTAAATCAACTAGTCAATCAAACACAATACAAGGGGTTCACCAACTCAACTCGTGAAGCCGTAAGGGATCAGCTATTATATTTGTAGTTTTTAGATTGAATTTAGGCAATAATCTTTCTCATTTATTTGATATAATTGTTTGACTTGTTCAATCATCCTCTCCTGTTGACTTTGTGCGAGGAACCGCAGATCGAGGGAGGCGCTCTACCCTAGGCACCTACGCACCCACGTGAAGACGACGCCATCTTGCTAACCTAGCATCAAAGGAGGCTTTGAGGATTTGAGAAGACAAGCACATTTTTGAGCAGTTTTGTGCATTTGTTTACTTGTGTAATTTTAGTGAGAGAGAGACTTTATTGTTGTAATAATACAGGTACTCAGAATTTTGGACTTTCGGGCCTAATTTCCAAGTGATTGTTCACTTGGGGGCACACCGCGGCTTTCTTGTGTTTTCTTCGCATTCTTTTCATTTGTTTTCTGATTTTGTTTTCCTTATTTTGTGTGATTGAGCCCTTAGATTTAGGAGTTGCTTGTCGATAGCATTAGGTCCAAACACATAATATATTTCCCTGCTCCTATAGTCTACATTTGGATCTAGCCAAATCTTGAAAAACGTGCTTCACACTAATAGCAGCTCCTCATCCTAGGGCGATTTCATCGGTTGCATTTGCATATAGATTAGGTTTCAATTCTGCTGAGCATCCTTGCATGTAGAGTGCTGGAGACAAGGTGAGCATTTACGCTTTAGCATACATCATCGTTTTGTCGCTTGCATTGCTTTTCTGTCTCTCTACCTCTGATTTTGATCACCTAGGTGCTTAAAGGAATTGACTCCCCGATAGGATCGTGCATTCTTATTAAAAATTGAAAAAAAGTGATAACAAATAAAATTGGAACTGCTAACATTACTTGACCCTAAAAATTGATTAAAAAGAAAAATCTTGTATTGTGGTGAGTAATCCCCTCATTGTCTTCGCTTTTACTTGCTCGCGCAACACTAAGGATTAGTGCTAAAATCCCATTCGGCCTCCTAAGTATTTGTGCAACTTTTGAACTTCTCACCTAACTCTAAAACGGACAAGATAAAAAGACCGATTTTTCGGTTTCTACCGAGTTGAGTAGGTGAATTGAGGGTTTGTTTTGTGTGAGTTTTTCTTGTGATTGCTTGTGTGCATCCTAGATCACTTCTGCATACTTGCGCCTTCTTCTCATCTCTCTTGACTTGACCACCGTGCTCTCCTGATCCCCGCCTTTTGTTTCGAGATGGCTGACGGGAGTAATTTCTGTCCGACCTTCATGGATCCCTCATACCCTCCATTCAATCCAACTCACTTTTATCAGGAGGATCCTCCTCCTATTTTTTTTGATTGTTGCACATACCCGCTTCAACCAAAGTATCAAACCTCGGATTTCTATCCACCTCTACCTTCACAACCTCCACCTTCACTTCCGCTCGAGACTGATATGTGGGAGTCACCTCCCTTGATCTCCATGAGTGATATCTTGAACCTAATGATAGGGCACACTAACTTGATGAACGATTATCTTGCCATTTTGAGAGAAAACCAGATTAACGCTCCATTCATTGAGGTTACAGATTAACTTGTGGTGATCATGTGAGCTTGCAATCGCCCAAAACACAAATAATGAGAAAATTTTAAAAATACAAAAAGATTTTGGGAGACACATGATTGATTCAGACTGTGAGGAGAGTGCTCACTTTCCAGACCCTTTGACCACACATCCATTCACACCCTGTCCCACCTTTAACCCCGAGGATGCCGATGTATAGACTGCTCTTGCCATGCCTCGTGTAGATGTTGATTCCGACTTCCTCCCTTGTATGGAGGAGATGCAAAAATTCAAAAAAAAATGCTATCTGAACCGGAAGTGGTGGCCACTATTCATGAGATCATCAAAGCCCCACTTCAGAAGGCCATGACCCAATTATCTGCTCCTCTTCCCAAGAAGAGAAAGCCGAGGAGCAGATCTGAGCGTCATATCTTGACCATGGCCACTGCCCATGCCATCACACATCATCCCATCCCTAGAAAGAAGAACAAATCTACCCCTTTCATCACTTGCACCATCTCTGACCACACATGTGATCACACTCTCCTAGACGGTGGTGCTTCGATTAGCATTCTACCCTTCTCGCTGGTACAGTATCTTCACTTAGGGACTCTCAAGAAAACCATGATGATCGTCCAGTTTGCTGATGGATCAATAAAGAGGCCAAAGGGTACCATTGAAAATGCCGTCACATCGATTGAGGGTACGAGCTACCATGTTGATTTTGTCGTACTACCCATGGAGACCTCCACAGGGGAGCCCTCTGCGATCATCCTGAGAAGATCATTCCTCACCTTTGCAAGGGTCGTTATTGATTATGGATATGGAGAGATTCGCTTCCGTCCTGTTGACGAGAGCGAAGTGTTGACTACCGTACCCCTAGTTAACTAGAGACCTGCACCTGATGTGCCTTCACTGATTCTAGCTGACTCCGAGGCATGTGACCTATCTGACGATATTAGAGGAGTTTGCTTTGCGACCGCTGATGAGACCCGAGAAATCCTCTGAAAGGGGGAACACTCGGAAAGCATAGACCTCGAGGTTCCTCCTTCTGGTGTGTGGCGATGTGTTGATGAAATCTGCGGGATTTACGTGATTGATACCATTAAGCGGATGGCAAACACCAAGACTAGACATGACGGACCTGGTTTGACTACTTCTACTGATAAGTCTGTTCCTGGCCACTCTAAAGTGATGATGATTAAGGCCGGTTATGATCTTGATGCTTATTGCCAGAAATTCAGGCCTTTTGATGATCCGGGTGAGATTCTTGAGGACGATCTGAGTTCGGCTACTTCCACTGATGAGTTCGTTCCTTTTGGTTTTGACCTGGACGAGACCTCGTAGGATGACTCCGATTACACTTCTTCCTATGATGATGAGTTTGTCCCATTCCACTTTGATATCAGCGAGACCCCCAAGGTCAGACCTAGCAGTACTTCTTCCACTCACCCATATATGCCTTCACACCATAGGACCACCATGGGCAAACCTAGCCATACTACTTCCATTGACCAGTTCGTGCCTTTTCGATTTGACTCCACTAAAGGCCTTTACCCTGTCGACCCTGATCGGTTAGTGTCATCTGAGGACCCCGATGTCGACCTGCACCACACTAGATCCATTCCTTAGCGGTCTCGTAAGAAGGTTCGCTTTCCACCTTCTTGATACCGTGTACATCCATCTCTGTTGTATATTCTCTTGTGTGTACCTATGTTCTCTCCACCATATTGCTCATCCACCTATTCTCGTGTTTGCCTTGCTTAGGAAGTACTTTATCCTAAGTATAGGGGGTGGACGAGCCGACTGTTCTTCGTTCTGTTTCGTTACTCCTGTCGTCGCCTATACTTAGGGTTTCATTCACCCTAAGTATAGGGGGAGTGATGTGTACATCCTTCTCTATCATCTTCCATCTTCTGATCTCCTTTCTTTTTTTCTTCTTATCTTCTTTTCCTCTTCTATCTTCCTCATCTATCAAGAAGGTGCCGCCCCTTTTTGTCAGTCTTCTATATCTAGGATGTACTTTGTCCTAAGTATAGGGGGCGTGCACCTCGAGTTTCGTCTATTCTTTGATCTTGTCCATTGTCTCCTCTTCTTGTCTATACTTAGGGGTATCTTACCCTAAGTATAGGGGGAGACAATTTGAGTAGGATCTGTTCATTCCCACCCTTGACCCTCCCTGCTTTATGTACAGTCTGCTATACTGTAGGATTATTTGATCCTAAGTATAGGGGGGATGGTCAACTTCTCATTTGTTTATTCCTTTATCTCTCATTCATTTATTCTTTAGATTTTCCTACACTCAGTACGAGTTATGTCTTCTCTTTTCTCTCCGATCTATGAGGACATAGCTCAAGCTAGGTATAGGGGGTTCGTATATACTGTGTATATACTTTAGCCATAACTCGTACTTTCGTATTTTCTTAATAAACATGGCTAATTACACTATTAAAATAAATTAAAACCTTAATAAAAAGATGTGATTATTCCTCTAATTCTTTGTGTATTTACTGATTAATAAATCAAGTGAAAATATTTTTTGCAAAATATTTGAAAAATAGTTTGAAAATCCTTGTGAAAAATCTTTTGAAAACTATTTGGAAAACATTTTGCTACATGTTTTCAACCTTCGTAAAAACATTTTGAGTGTAAAAGTATTTTTTTGTGTGAAATAAAATATTTGAAAAATAATTTGCAAATGGTTTGAAAAATGGTTGCAAAAATATTTTGAAAAAACTATCTATATTGTTTGAAAAACCTTTGGAAAATGATTTTCAAATGTGTGTATATGTTTGTAAAAATTATTGTAAAAATTATTTTGGACTATAGTTTTTCAAATTTGTTTGTAAACACCTTTTCAAATAAGTTGGAGGAATACATACATCACACCGAAATTAATTATGTATATACTTATAAAATTGATCACTTACCCTCGTAAATTCCTAAAACTCACTTCTTGTAAATATAAGATGCATCCCCTTGTAAATATTTGTACATAGTTTTTAGCCAAAACCTTTTGTTTTCGAAAATCCCAAAAATATTTGCAAAAATTAAAATACCAAAAACATCTGAAAAATCTTTTTGAAAAATCTAAAAAATGCATATGCATCATCTTTTCAAAAAAATCCATAAAAAGTTCAAAATCTTTGAAAATTGCATCACAAAAATATTTCTTTTGCATAGCATTTGCATAGCATGAGCATTTTTTGGATTGAGTTTGATAATTGAATGAGTCTAAATAAAATCCGATGATTGGAGCTTGGTTAGACCTTAAATCTACCTAATTAACAGGAACCTTATATGAGCTGGAATTGAGGTACTTTAGGTCTAGCAGACTTAATTCTTTAATGATCACGGGACTTGGTTCGATGGATTCTTGACTGCCTAAATAGAGTATTTCAGAGCACATGCACGACTCTTGTTGATACTGACCTAACTTGAACATCTGCACCTTTCACTTGGCTCAACTCAATTGGAGTGGTGAGGGGGTTGGATTTGCCGGTATGAGACGCACACAGGTGGAAACACTTGTCCTCCTCTAGGGAGGGAAGTGCATCCCAACCCGTCCGGTGATGATGAGTTTCGAGGACAGGAGGTTGTGGGTTGCAATAAAGCTTCAAAAGAGGGATAGTCTACTGGCTCAAGAGGAAAAACTCCCTATGTAAATGTTGTTGTATAAAGTATTCAAAAAAAGCAAAAACACCAAAAAAAAGTGGACAGGCTTGTACAAAAATAAAAATGCATTTCGGAGTGTATATATGTGTATAGTCAATAAGCAAGCTTGAGCCTCAAAGTCAAATCATGTGAGCCTGCAACTGGATGACTTGACTACACTGGTCTTGCATCCTAGGATAGGTAGCTACACTGGCTACCATCCATTCTTCTCTTCACCCCCTCCTCTTAAGCTGGTTGCCACTTGAACTTAGAAGGGAATACCCCGCTCCACGAGGAATGAGTTGTTGGATTGGGGAATCATTGGGTTGTCATACTGGAGAAGTCAGTCTCTTTGACATTTCATTGGGGAGAGCCACCATCACTTACACTGTATGAGTCAGATTCATAGTCATAAGGGTTTGCGTATGAGTTGAAGTATTCTGACCTGGCTATTGAGGAGACTTGAGCAGAGTTTTGGGATTCTCGAAGGCTGTTGGATTTCAAATCTGGTTCTCATTAAGGTTTCACCCGCACTAAAATTCCAAAGGACTGACTTAAGCTCCAAACTTTGATTTTATGAAGACATGTTTGATAGTTAACCTTAATCCAATTTTCTTCTTTTCCTTCTCTTTGATTTTCTTTTCTGCACTTATTGCATAAGTGATTGCTAGGGACTAGCAAAGGCAAGCATAGGGGGATGATGAATCTATGTTTCATCATCTTTATTCTATCATTTTGGCCTTAAAAACTCTAGTTAATGCGTGTAAATAGGCTTAATTTAGGCTTTTTATCATCCATGCATCATTATGTAAATAGTGTATAAAATGTGGTTTTTAAAGCCAAAATTATAGAATGAAGAAAAGAAAAAGAATAAAATATTGTAAATAGTTTATGATCCAAAACCCCAAGACCTAAGCATCTCGATGACTAGGTCGACAAAGAATAAAGTAGAGGGAGATAAGGGCCAGAATCTAATAAAATTCTTTTATTTAATTCATTTTTATTCATTTTGGGACCTATTTTTAGTTCCACTTTTTATACTTCAAATAAAGAAATTTTATACATGAAAGTTGTAGATAATTAAATAAAAAATAAAAAATTAATTTCCTATAAAAATAATGTACAGATCAATAGTTATGATCTGAATAAGACTCCAAAATCCCAACTTCCCAGACCTGTATCTCTCAAATAAAAACTCAAAATGTATCAAAATCACATTTAATTGTATATAATTTTCAATAATCTATTTAATGAAGATGGTTTCGTATTTTTTGGAGTTACGGTTTGAAAGTTGAGTTTTGGACCCCAATCGTATACTTGTATCGATTAAAATATTCATTTTATTTATTATTAATTATTTTTTTATTTCATATTTTTATTATTTTGTAAATATTATATATGTACATATTAAAAGTGGAATAAAATGATAAATAAAACATTAAAAATAAAATTCTTGTATAAAAAAATAGATTAATTACCAATGTACTGTGTTAGAACCATGTTTTTGGCCGTTTTCGCCGATTTTTGGAGGATGCATCATGCATCGTTTCACGATGAAATCTTCTTGACATTTTCTCCCCTTATATCCACCATACACGCCTAGTATATAGCTTGAGCATTAAAGCATGTATTCGCCCTATTTTCTTCGATCTTTGGAGCTGTTCATCACGTTGTCTGACCCCCCCTCTGTTGTGCGTTAGAACATTAATTTTTGCCTATTTTCTCGAATTTGCATAGGCCGATTCTTTCACCAAATGTCTGAGCTTCCTTCTTGACTGTTTCTCCCCATACATCCATTATACACGCCCAAGCATTACATTGAGGTTTGAGTTGTCGATTCTCAAGATACACACTGATCTTCTTGCCATCTCATCAACTCTCTAACCAACCTCTGCCACTCCTGTCAGCGCCTCGTTTTTGTCAATTTTCTTGGATTTTTCAAGGCTGATCCTTTCACCCAATCGCTAAGCTTCCTTCACGACTTTTTCTCCTTGATGTAGCCTTATACACGTCCAGAGGTTGCTTGAAGGATTGGATCAACAATTCGCTAGATATCCATCTTTCTTTGGAGCCGCCCACCTCACATGTACAAAAAAAACTCATCTTCCTCACATTCATTTTTTGAACCCTCTTGGACCCATTTTGGCCACCCTTCTTGGAGCTCAAGATAGAGTGAAGTGACAGTGAGCTCTCCAGCTCCTCGGAGGCGGGCTAGGCGAGTCGAAGGGCAGCTCCGCCCCTACCTCCGCCCACCGACCGTCGAGGTTCCATCTTCCTGGTGTCTAGGCCAGTCGAGGTCATTTTCTTTGCTTGTTTTCTTGCTCTTTATTCACATGTAGATCGTAGATTTATTCTAGCATTTTGTTTATTTGCTTTTTAATCACTTAATCACCCAGTTCACCCCTCGTCGGAGCAAGCTCCAGCGAGCTTCCAACCCATCATTTCGATTTTCATTCATCCTCCTTGACGCGGCTCACATCTCACCACCGCTATCCTCCGCTTTTCTACGTATCCTCATACACAACGCCCGCCATCTTCGACCACATACGGTGGTCGGAGCACATCCTTCTTCCCTCACCAAATCGAAGGAAAACCCATTCATATCCCATTTTTTTGTGTATCTAACATCTTGACCGGGTTTTGTACTCGAGCCCTTCTTCTAATTGCAGGTACATCGGAGCACTTTCACACACATCCCCTTATTGTCCAAGAACAGCTTGACGCCACCTGGATTAGTGGCATGTTTTGCAGCCATACCCCTGCATTTTTGTCTTATTTCAAGAAGTTTTTGAGTGCATTTTTGAACTGCAGTTTCATATTTACTTTTCATCTGTACCCCTGCACTCAAATGCTCATAACTCATTCACCTCATTTCATGTGAGATTTTTTTGTTAGAAAGTTGCTTTAAAGTTCTACATCATATCCAAATTTTAGAATTTTCTGTTGTACGAACTATTTATGACGAATTTATGAAATCAGAGTACTGATTGGGGTTGTTTTATTGATAACGCTTGAAATACTCAATATCACTTATTCATTTTTAGATATGTTGTAGGAATTAATAGGGCCGAACTTGGATTCAAATTTTAACAAAAAAATATTGTGATTTGTGTCCTGTAGAATTTCTACAATATTTTGAGTGATTGATTTATTTCTGGAGCACCGTTTATTTATTTCAAAATCTAAAAATATGTTCGTGTGCCTCTAAATTTGTTGTACAATAAGGGATTTTTGTTGTATTTTTATCTTTTTGTTTGAGTAGTCAAAAAATCAAAAACATCATTTCTACCTTCCTGCAGTCTTTTATTTTTAATATATTCGTTACCTTTTAAAAAATTTCAAAAAAAATATATTTTGTTTGTTTCTGTGTGTTTTAACATCAGACCAAAAATCATTAAAAATTTCAAAAGGAAACCCCTAAATATAGCAAAACACCAAAATTCTTCATAAAAATGATAAAAATTGAACAAAAATCTTAAAAATACAATTTCAGTTTCTGAATTCTCCTTATTTTGTTATCTTTTTTCTAAAATCAATTTGAGGAAGTTTTGATTCTGTATGATATTTTTCATCCTTATTTTAATTTCGGCCAGCAACTTATCTCACTGTTTACTAGTATTTTTGCCTTTAAAAATATCAAAAAATTAGGAAAAATCTAGAAAAATCACAAAAATATTAGAAAAATATAAAAATCACAAAAACATTCCATTTTTTGTATTTTGAGCATTTCCCCTATTTTTATCCCTCTCTTATCTCTAGTGTACATATATATTCCTTATATACATTATATCTTTATTAAAATAAAAAGAAAATATAAAAATACAAAATATAAAAAGAAAATACAAAATAAGTAAATTAAAAACCAAAATATAACAATATAAAATCAAAAATTAAATAAAAAAATAAAATTCAAAACCCAATAAAAATTGCACTTGTTGGCATTTAACCACTTTCACATTTCTGAGCATTATTGTCTTATTCTACATGTTTGCTCCATGTGTTCGACACTCTACATACTTGCACTATACATATATTTTGTAGAGTTATAATAAATTTTAACTCCATACTTTGATTTCCATTGCTTGATATTATTCGTGGGTTAATTGTTGACTTAGCTGGGATTTACCGAGGGTCGCCGCAACGACTCAGTCTCCACATTGTGTGAGACATTTAGACCCGTGTATCTCAGGGTTAATCAAAAATTAATAATAATTAATAAATGATTTGATGAATTTTTTGTTATAAAATATATTTTTTATTATTTTATGTACTATTTAATTTCTATTTTTTATTTATTTTATGGGTTATTTATTATTAGTCATTATTTACATGTATAATCATAGAATTTTGGCCTATGTTTTGAATATTTCATTTTTATTTTTCATTTTAATTTTATTATTTTATATACATAATTGATATATTAATTACTTATTTAAATACATACACACACATATATATTTTTTTATTTTTCTGAAGTAGTTTACATACATAAATAAATAGATGTATCATTATATATGTGTATATATAGGTAATTCATCTATGTATTTTATGCAATTAGCTTATTTTATTTATAGTTAATGGTTTTATTCTATTCTTTTTATGTACATGTATTATAAATATAATTTATAAAATTTAAAAAAAATGTAAAATAATAGAAATTATAAAGAATTACTAAAATGAATATTTTGTTTAAGTATATTGTACAATATGGGTCCAAATTCTAAGTTTTGCATCTTAACTCCAAATTAAATGAAACTACCTTCATTAAATAGATAATAAAAAGTTATATACACATTAAAGTGATTTTAATTTATTTTAAGTTCATATGGAGGAGATACAGGTTTGTGAAGTTTGGTTTTGAGGGTTTATTCTGAATATAGAATGCACAATATGTATTTTTTTGTGAAATCAATTTTGTATTTTTTTATATACTTTTATAGTCATCTTGCATGTATAAAGTGTATTGATTTGATGTATAAATAATAATAAATAAAATAAGTATCAAAAATACATTTTTGAAGAATAAATAATTAGGGTTTTATTGTGTTTTGACCTATATCTCCCCCTACTTTATTCCTTGACCCAGTCATCATGAGGCCTAGGTCTTGGGGTTTAGCGTCATAAAATAACTATGGAATTTTATTTTTTTTTCTTTTTTTTCCTTTATTCTTTAAATTTGGTTTTAAATTCAATATTTTATACAATAAATGATTAATGTTAATTCATTTGAAATAATGCTCTTTACATGCATTTAACTAGGGTTTTAAGGAAAAAAATGAAAGAATAAAGATGATGAAATGGAGATTCATCACCCCCCCATGCTTGCCTTTGCTAGTATCTAGCAAACACTTATGTCTATAAGTTTAGAAAAGAAACTAAAGAAAAGAAAAGGAAGGAACTTGGATCAATTTTAACTTTCGAACTTACCTTCACAAAATCATAGTTTGGAGCTTAATTGAACATTTGGATTTTTAGTTTGGTCAAAACCTTGTTGGAAAATGGATTTAAAACACAACAGCCTCTAAGAATCACAAAACTCTGCTCAATTTTTCTCAATTGTTAGGTCAAAATAAGCTAATTCATACACAAACCCTTATGACTATGAATCTATCTTAGAGAGCATGTGATATGTTGCTCTTCTTGGCTAAAGCGATAATAGTCAGTCTTCTCCAACATGATGACCATAATTCCCCAATCCAACAATTCTTTCCTCAAGAAGCATGGTATTCCCTTCTAAGTTCAAGTAAAACGCTCAAGAAGAGGAGGTGGAGAGAAAAATAGATGGTAGCCAGTGTAGCTACCTATCCTAGGATGCTTGACTGGTGTAGCTGATGAATCTCCATTTCATCACCTTCATTTTATCATTTTAGCCTTAAAAGCCCTAGTAAATGTAGGTAAATACCCTTAATTCATGTATTTTAGCATTCATACATTATTGTTCAAAATGTGTATAAAATACTATTTTTATGCTAAAAATTATAGAATAAAAAAAGAAAAAGAATATAATATCGTAGATATTTTATGACCCTAAACCCTGAGACCTAGGCATCTCGATGACTAGGTTCATAAGGAATAAGGTAGGGGAGATAAGGGCCAAAATACTATAAACTCCCCCTTTTTATTTATTCATATATTATTCATTTTTGGGACCTGTTTTTAGTTCCACTTTATACCTCAAATAAAGAAATTTTGAACATGGAAGTTCTAGATAATAAAATATAAAAAAATACAAAATTGAGTTGACACAAAAATAATATATAGTGTACATAATACAGTAAAAATAAGATTCCAAAATCCCAACTTCCCAGACCCATATCTCTCAAATAAAAACTCAAAATATATCAAAATAACTTTAATTGTATATAAATTTTAATAAGCTATTTAATTAAGGTAATTTCATATTTTTTCAGTTAAGGTGTGAAAGTTAGGTTTCGGACCCCTATAGTATAATTTACCAGATTAAAATATTCATTTTATTTATTATTTATTATTTTTATAATTTTATATTTTTATAATTTAGCAAACATTACCTATAATACATGCACATAATAAAATAAGAATAAAACAACAAAGAAAACACTAAAATAAAATACGTATAGCAAATGCATAGGTTAAATACCTATACATATACTTATATATTAAATATACCTATTTATTTTAGTATATATATTATATCATAAAAATATAATAAAAATATATTTAAGTATATAAAAATAATTTATAAATATATAAAATAAGAAACTAAAATAATAAAATCAAAAATACAAAATAAAAATAAAAGACTTAAATATATAGATGAATATACCTGTATATAACCTTAGATAGTAACATGTAATTATAAAACTCTAAAAAATAAATAAATATCACAACAAAATACTTTGAAAAATAATAAATATTTTTCATTTATAAATAAAAATTAATAAATTCATTTATTATTTTAATCAAAATTTTAAATAACTTCTGGCGTGATTTTTTCTGATTGGTCCACGTGGACCAACCGACGTCTTCCTCCCATTGACCTCAATCGACTCTCTGATCGAGGTTTGCCTCCTATCAGAACCTCATTTCTATCCAATTTCTTGATTTTTTGGAGTTCTCCCCTTGCATTTTTTGTGATCGACGTCTTCTTCACTTTTTCTCCTCGTAGATTGGTGATCCATGCCCAAGCCTTATCTCGGGGATTGAATCACTGAATCATTGCCTACGCCTCGATTTTCCCATCAACCTTGTCACTTGTGCAAAACCATCCATCCACTTCCCTCCTTCGTTTAAACACTTTTGATCGAGCTTCGCGTCCTTCTCTTGTGTGCTGTGGATAGAGGAGGGAGACAACCTCCACCCAACCACTTCCGCGACGGATTTGGGCAAGTGTCAGGCTAGTTTCCACCATCTCTGGAGAATGGTCATCGTCGAGGTTGTTCTTCCCAGCCTTGGTCAGTGAGGTTCCATTTTTCTCGCATTTTCTTTCCCTTTCTGTTAGTTGAATCCTTTGGATCTCTTTCCCACGTTTACTTTCACGTCTTAGTTGTTCCATCGCCTTCGCCCACTGTTCGTTGGAGCTTTGCTCCGGTGAGCTCCCATCTTGTATCCGCCCTGCCCATTCATCCCTCTACAGGGTCGAGGCACTTTGCCCTCGACCCTATAACCTTTTCTTGCAGGTATTCGAGCATCAAAGACTTCTGGGGCCATTTTAAGGTCTCGTCGGAGGTACATGGGGGACTTATGCTACTCCGCGATGATCACCGAAGCATTTTGGGGTACCCAGAAGACATAAGGACCATGTGGGAGGCATTTGTCCTATTTTGGAGCCACCGAGACCGCAAGAGGAGGGTGATTTGGTCGGAGGAAACTCGCATCGTCGCGAGTTCTTCCATGTTCTTCCTCGACCTCCCTCTGCCTTGAGATCAAGGCCTCATCCTAGGTTTGCCAGCCACCATCGAATCTTTCCAATCCTTCATCGTTGGATCTCAATCTGAGATCTAATCTTAGATGTTGGTGGCAAAATGATATCGGTCGTTGGATGGACGTCACGTGTATAAGTGATTGAGGATTCGTTGCTCATCCACGCTTAGGTTTGGGCATTTTGTAGTTTTAGCCCTATCAATTTTGTATTTAATGTTTAGAACTTAAATTTTCATCTGTAATTTTATAGCTTTTGTATAATTTGCATTCTGAACCCCCGTATTTTCATGTATTAGCATTCATATCCGTGTTACGTCACCTCGTGGCATCTCACATGAGGTGGCGATTTTGCAAGCATGCCCTCACAATTTTATATATTACTTTTCAATCTAGAAATTAAATTGCATTTTAAGTATTTTTGTGAAATTTGCAAATAGTCCCTTAGACTTCTTGTATTTGCATCTAAGTCCCTAGTTAGATCACCTCACGTGCTTGTACGCATGAGATCTGAGCATTTTGCGAGGGGACCCCTCGTAGTTTTGGGAACTTACGATTAGTCTATTAACTTTTCAATTATGTTACATATTTTTGTGGGAATTGTACTTTGGCCTTGGAACTTTATTTTAATTATAAAGATAGCCCTGCTAGTAGTGTAGTTTCCTTTTGTTATCTATATTTATTTCAAATATCAATTAAACTTGAAAAAATCCACAAAAATATATGTAACCTCATGTTGCATTATACTTTCACGCATTATTTTTAATTTACAATTTTAGGACTTTTTATTATTTATTAAAAATAAAAAATAAGTTATTTTGTCCCTATTTACAATAGAAAATACATAAAAAATTACAAAAAACATTTTGAAAATCTTCCAAAAAAATATATTTTTTGTATTTATAAATTTTTTACCTTCATACCAAAAATCCTTAAAAATTATAAAAGAAATCTCAAATAATAGAAAAACCCTAAAAACCTCTATAAAATTAAATACAATTCTAAACAAAATCCAAAAATTATGTTTTCTAGTTTTGAACTTTCTACATACTATTATTATTTTAAAATTTATTTGGAGAATTTTATACTCTATTTGATAATTTTATCTCCACTTTAATTTCGAGGAATTAAGTAAACCCTGATTTAGGGTGTTTTTTACTTAAAAATATATAAAAATTAGCAAAAGTCTTAAAAACACAAAATAGCAAAAAATATTTAAAATCCAAAAATATTTTACTTTCTTATTTTGATCATTTTTATGAACTTTTATATCTACCCTTACCTATATTGTATTTATATATTATATATAGCTTTATATAACTATTAAAAGAAAAAAATATAAAATATAAAAAGAAAATATTAACTCAAAAATTTTAAAATCAAAATATAAAAATATAAACAAAATAAAATAAATAAAATTAAATTAAAACCCCACAAAAAAGAATATGTAGACAAATAATTCACAATCACTTTTGAGCATTTTTACCCAATCTATCTTTGCTTATTCTCCGGGTTCGAGACTCTGTACATACTTGCACTATACACATCTTATTGTAGAGTTAAATAAAATAAATTTCAACTCCACATTTATTTCAATTATTTGATCGTTATTGTATGTTAATAGTTGAATTTAGCATTTTTCTTAAGGGTCAATACATCAAGTGCGGTCTCTCCTTGTGAGACCATACAACCCTCTACAAAATCGTTATTTCAAATGGCGTTGTTACTGGGGAGCAACAATGCATAGATTGGCATTATTTTTTATTGTGATTATTTGTTTATACTTTTCTTTATTTATTTTCTTACTTCTTTGATATTAATTGTATATCTATCTAATCACATTTTCTTTGTTGACTTTGTTGTGAGGGATCGTGGATCGATGAGGATTGCCTCGGTGATTATGTGCATCCTTGGGAAGCGGAGTTGGCTACTCTACCCTAGCCGACAGGAGAGAGCAATAGATGGCACTTAGAGGATTTTTGGGAGACAGAGCTCCACTTGAGTTTTTATTATTGTATTTATTTGAGTAATTTCAATGAGAGAGAGAGAGAGAGGGAGAGAGACAATATTATTGTAGTAACTTTAATTTTTGGGAGACAGCCTCTCCTAGTGGATCATCGTCCTCACGCGATTCATGTACATTGTGAAGAGCGAGAGCTGTCGCAAGACGTGGACGGGGTTCTCACGAAGGCCTTCTTGGGGCTGTGGACGTTCCTTCGGCTGTCCGTGGCATCGCCGGTGATGCTGTGCTTGGAGACATGGTACTTCCAGATGCTCGTGCTCTTCGCCGGCTTGCTCGAGCACCCGGAGCTGGCTCTCGATTCGCTCGCTATATGGTAAGTGTTAAGATATTCTTCAAAAATGTTTTGATGTTAAAAACAAAGTTTATATAACAAACAACGCATGAATATAGTGCGGGACGGATAGCAGTCTCTACCGAGGTAGATGGTGGGCACGCATATCGAGGTTATCCATTCCCATCCGATGGAATTGTCACGTCATCCAATCCCATCCGATAGAATTGTATCATTCCATGACGATTTCTGCTAATCATGTACCTTTTTTATTTAAGTGTATTTAGATATTTTTGAAAAAAATACTTATTAAAAGTCCTCCAATTTTTGTCGCACATGCCAAAAAATAGAAAAAGTCATGCTCGACTGCTCGTGCATTAATAGTGACTGACCAGATGGATCATTTAATACATTATCATTCATTTCTGGTTACTTCTGGCATATGCAGTCTAGTATGGGGCAACAATCAGGACATTAAAAAAAAAGAATTTTACCCAGCAGATCCTATAATTTTTTCAAATTACCTCCACGAGCTTTTATAACAACCTAATTCTCCTTTCGACACTGTAAACTTGTTAACTCTTATCCAACATACCATGTAGTTAAACCTCATCCATTTACCAGTTAAAACAAACTGGATTCCGTTTTGTTCTTTTACATTATACTTATTTTGTTTATCAAATTTACATTTGGTGTCACTCCCCCTCACCTCCTCATCTATAGATTTGAATATCCTACCCAAGTAAAGAACACGCCCACTTTAATGTCCTGCAAAATCCCAAAATGATTTCAATCAATCGACATTATATGCTATAAAAAATTTGTGTAATTGTTCACGTGGTTTTCAGCCGTGCTGCATATGTTTTGATTCACATTGGATCAATACATATTTACAGGGGATATATTGAGAACAAGAATACAAATTTTGATCAGGTTTTTGGTTAAAATATTTAATTCCAGCTCTTTAAGTGTTTGTACATATTTATATTTGGATAGATCTTATTCTTATTTGCAGCTCATTAAGAGGCTTGTGAGGCAGCTCAATAAGTTCACGACACATTAAGAGGCTCGTGAGCGAGCTTACCTCGATGAGTTCGAGCTCGAGCCCAGATTTTTTTATCAAGTTCGAGCCCAAGTTGAGGTTGACTCGACTCATTAAGCTCGATAGACACACCTAGATTCAACTTGGTCAGTCCTCGTGCATCTTTAGTAGCCACGCATAACTAAGTAACCCATATCTCCCTCCATTGCTTCTCTCTAAGGTCTAAAGGTCCCCATCTGCATCTTTCTTAGTCTTCCACACATTTAATCTCTGAAACAACTTTAATGCTCGTGAGTCATACCTCATCCCATGCTTTATAGTTTCGGCACAGAATATTTAAATGTGAATAACCAGAAACCTTTATGTGTATGATATGTGCCTAACTACAATTTGATCTAAGCATATAAGATTCGAAGTACTGAATGCAAGCAGAGCAAAGCGATATTTCACGCTCTTGTTTTACAGGCGTTCATAAGGAAAGACGTGAATCTCCTTTAGAACAAAGCTGCTGCAAATCGGATTCCGTGTGTTTATTTTAATGGTTAATACTGTGATCAGACGACTTGTGTTGCACTTAAAGAGGAGTTGGAAAAGATGCTATTCGCTACCATTCTCAAATCTAGATGAAGCGTAATATCTCTACGAGAATGGAATGGAATTTAGATATAGATGAAGCATAATATAGATCCAGATTTGAGAAAGGAAAGGAAGAAATTTAGATGACGCATAATATCTCTCGTAGTCTGCTTATAGCTCATGTGTGGATTGGTGTGTGCTGCTGCCATTTTATGCATTGGTTTCAAACTTTTAATGGGTACAATCTGCAGACTTGGTTACACCACATAATAGGAAGATGAACCTTAATTATTATCTCTAAATGTGATTCCGTCTTTCCCAACAAAGGAAGGAAGATTCATGGAGACATCCACCTTGCTAGATACTTAGGACTCCAGGATTCACACTACAGGGTTCCCTCTGACTCTCTTTGGGTGAAAACCAAGTTCGGTTAAGACACCATTATTGGGTTAATTGACTCTGGTAATTAGATTTTGATTTATATATTTTATATTTTCGACATCCAAACATACCATACCACGGAAAACAAACAAATTATTTGTAGTTGTGAAATATGGGGAACTGAATTTCAATGACTACATATACATATCCATTCCATCAAAGTGGAAATGTGTATACCAAAATAATACAATTCCTTGAGAAAAAAGCGAATTCGATGCAACAAGTATGTCATAGTCTTTAATTATTACATGTATAAAATCGGTATTTTATAAGCATGACATATTTTTCTCATTTCATGTATGTGTAGAAAATTTATTGGAGTCAGGTATTTTCAAGATGGTGTCATTAACATAAGAGATGATGAAAAACTCATAAGTTGCTTAAAAACTGCAAAATCTAAACTTTTATCAAGCCTCCTCAATATCTTTAATATTAACAAGATGGAGACATGCTTATGTCCATCATTTTGTAAGTCTAATAGGGGAATAACTTTATTATTAGGATTTTTAAGAATTGTTATATTCCATGTATTAGCACTAATCAATGATTAATTAAGCATATAAGATAGAAAATTTCAATGTGTAGAACCCTGTGACATCTTTCACACGTACAAAGGTGAGGTTTGGAATGCTATATATACGTTACTTCTCCACCCCTGAACCAAACAAAAATAATCTCGGGATATTTAAAGTATATCACACTACTTATAAAAGTACGTTAGTTTTTACTCGTCCATGATTTTTCTTTTTATTCTTTTTAAAAAATTATGCTTTCTTTTTACAGTCAGACACTGTAGCACCAGCAGTCATATTTGACATCACAACAAGTGAATTGAAGAATATTCATGAAATCATCGGTGGAACCTCATACTCAGCACCCACACCGCTCGAGTTGTTGCACTTCTCGAAGCATTACATCTGGATTGGAGCACATCAGCAATCAAGTCAACGCTCATGATTCCTGGTAAGTTTGCATATTTAACCAATAGATTTTTACCCCACGAACATTAAAAACTTGTTAAATTCCTCTACAACTTTTTGCACAACGTAATTATCTATCGACCATGTAAATTACCCCAAGATCCCCTATGAGTTTTTAAACAGATTAACCTCATGATTCATGGGGTAAGAATTAATATGTTTACGGGGTCATGGGAGTAATTATGGTGTTTCAAAGGTTGATAAGGCAATTTACAAAGTTTATATGGTTCATGGGGTAAAAATACCTTTAACAAAAGTGTAATATCATTATAGAAACAAAAATACCACAATATATAACAATGATAGACATTCACGGATACTAAGATTAAGTAAAGACATCACATGAATAGTGACATGATATGCATATTTACATTGGACTTGATGATTACAGCGAGAAGGGTTACAAAGAGGAAGGTGTATTATAACTACCCAAGCATGGGTGAGCTTCCAGATAATAAGCTTCTTGAATCGACTCCATTTGATGATGGTGCAGGAAAAATCAATCCTCCTGCAACCGCGGATTCTGGGATGATCTATGACAATACCATGGAGTAGTATTTTGAATTCATGTGCTCTCAAGGATTTAGCTCCGACCTGATTGTCAAGTTCACAACGAGATCATACGCGTGCCCATGCAAGATGTTGTGGGATGTTGACCTCAACTATCCAGATATCGTGGTGCCGAATTACACACGGAGAACCACAATGAGGAAAAGTTTGAAGAATGTGGGGACGATGGGGAGGTACAAGGTAAAGGTGCACAAGCCCCCGCATATCAAGGTGGTGGTCGAGCCCAAGGTGTTGGAGTTTGCTAGTGTAGGTGAGGAGAAGGCGTTCTCGGTGACCTTCGAGGCGACTGGTGCATTCTAATGTGAGCTACGACATCATCATGTGGAAAGACAGTGTGCATAAGGTGATCAGTACTCCTCTGGTCTTGTAGGTTAAGTCACACGTGTTCCTCTTCCCCGATTCATCGTCCTATTGGGGCAATTAAGGATGTCTTCACACTGCTCTTGGTCTGTTGAAGTGCTTTGTCCAACATTAAAAGTCTGTTTGGTAAATGGGTTGGATTGGGTTATCCTCCTGTGAATAATAGTTGTTTGGATGTTTGTGAGGGTCGAAATGATAAATATGATGTGATGTGACATCGATTATGTGTTTTAATGATTGTAACATAGTTTTTGTGTTAACTTTTTATTTAAATATTATTAATACGACATGACATCTGTGATGGAATCCACATATGTATTTATAGATATCTCGTCATTATGTTTGATGTAGCTCTTGATATGCTTGGTAATCGTTTTGAGATTATCCCAGTAGAAATGAGCTTTTTTAGGATAATAAAAATAAAAAAAGACTAAAACAAATCACCCTTAAAAATAATTCATGATAAGATAAAAAGAGATAAAATAGCCAACAACTCAAGTTAGTTGTTTCTTTATCTATTAATTAAGTTCAGTTTATTATTATTAATTATCTCACGGATTGTGCCTATAAATACCGTGGGACTACAATGACTTCTCACACATTGACTTTGGGAGAGAGAGTCTAGAGAGAGAGAGAGAGAGAAACCAGCGACAATATTTTTTCGTCATGTTATTTCTGAATTTAACATCGACAACTCTCTCCGTCAATGTTGGAGTTCGATCTGACGAAAGTGGAGGAACAAGGACGTGGTTGACAACGTCCAAATTGGTGGAATCTTGGTCGATGAATTTCTTGTGTCGGCGAGGTATGTGTCGAACCATAGGTGCATTACATATTATCTTTGTTCCAACCATACGTACATGAATCACCAATCACGTTTCATGGGGAATAAAATTATCATGAGGTTACGAAGATAAATAAACTTGTCTTTTCAATTTCCATGGCATGTGGGTGATTACAAGGAATAAGCAACGAGTATGGTCACATGGGATGCATGGCACTAAAGATCATTATGCATAAGTTTCTTTATGAGCATTACGAAGATTTCACGGATTTAAGTTTGCCTCATTTTATATAAATCCTTCTGTTATGGACTTGGAATTTTCCCGTCACATGTGCTATCATTTTTGTTGTACTTTGTAAACGCAAAGGTTTCATCTTTTAAAGGGATAGGATATTTCAAGTTCAACCAATTGTATCCTAATCAGTGGGTTTTACTTACATGACTTCTTAAGTGAGCAAAATGCTCTTAATTATTTTACCCGACATTCAATGTTAGGGATGTTTTCCTTTAGAAATTTTGTAGTTGTATTGAGAAATCAATTAAATTAGTACGATAATGACTACTTTCCTAATTAGAGGAGAACTACTTCATAATCATGTACTAATCCTTTAGATAATGGCGTGCATACTCCAATCGCCAAACTTAGTCTATAGGAAAAGTTTGCAATCCATATGGATTTATGAATGGTGGATTGAGCACTCGATTATGCCATTAGTTTGTGAAATTATGCATGCAATCTGCTAACTTTTTTTAGATCAAAACAGAGGTCTGTCTCCTTTTATGTAAGAAACAAGATTAGATGATATATCCAAACATGTGGTATTATTTTCTTTCTTTAATATGATATTAAATCTACGCATTTAAATCAAAATCTATGTACCACTACTATATCTATTTAATATGTTCTTATATCTTAGGATTACACCGCGTTGAAGTTAATGTAATTAGATAATTAAATAATTATCCAGTTCTGCGAACGTTGATGAATCCTCATTCACCACTCTTTATTCTTTTATTTTAGCTAAAATTCTTTGCAAAACACCTTGTATATGTTTGTAAATAGAATAATTTATCAAATAGCATACATTGTGTAAATACTAATAATTAGCATGTTTTTGTGTAAAAATGAAAGAATAAAGAAATAAAGAAAAAGAGGGAAATATTTAGAATAAATATTGAGTGACCTGAACCCAAGGGAAGGCTCCACAAGGGCCTGACCGCAAATAAAATAAGTAGAGAGAGATAGGGTAACTCAACATGGTGTAAATACCCCTCTTAGTGTACATATTTTATTTTCTAAAAATAAAAATATATTTGTGTTTCTCATATTTTGTATATATTTATAAAAATAAAATAAAAATGGGAAAATAAAAAAATAAAAATAAATAAATTCTCTCTCATTAGTGTATATATACCATGTACACGAAATAAAAGATGTATTTATTTCACCTTTGTAAATAATTAATAAAAATCCAATAAAAATATTTTTATATTTCATATTTTATGGTACAAATAAATAAAATATAAAAAGGGAATAATTTTACATAAATAAAATAATAAAAATAAATTTCAAAAATACATGTATATATACCTATATATAATAATAATATAATGCAAATACATAATTTATTTTTAAAAAAATAAATAAAAATCACTAAAATTTCTTTGTAAATAAATAAATATGTTTTATTTTGTAAATATTTTAAAATAAAATCTCCTTCTATTTTATTTTGAATTTTCAAATCTTTTACCAATGCCTTTTTCTCATTGGTCCACGGGGGATTGTTGACCCCCGGTCACTCTCCCCCCAAGACAACCAAGTTGGCGGATCTACGTCCCAACCCGGCTTCCATGATTTTTCACGTCATGATCCGTCACCCTCTCACCCAAACCCCGGGCTCCACTTGCAGCTCTTATATCCGAGATTCACACCCGGGGATCTTTCTAGGGATCCGTGCACCACATTTCCCTACCCGACTCCATTTCTACCGGATCCCTACCAGTATATAGCTTCGTCCTCCTCTGTCATTTCACGCACCTTCGGCCACCATCTTCAATCCCTATGACCTCCATCGTCTTCCTCGAGTGATAGTGAGTGCATAGGGTGTCTGAGAGTGAGAGATTGGAGATGTGTACCCCAGGTCCAGCGACCCTTGTCATCGAGCGCTGGCGTAGCCCGAGCCTCTGGAGGCGACGCTCCATCGAGGTGAAGACCACCGGAGATCCATCATCTCCTCCACAGTCGACTTCGACCATCAGGTAGCTTCTTTAGCCTCTAGATTATAGTCTAGATTTGATTTTCCCATTTCAGCTCCGCCAACTCCGCCCAGTGGTCGGAGCCCCGCCACTTCACCTTATTTGTATCGATCGACTCCTCGACCCATCACCACATTCTTTCCAAGATCTGATCACCTCAATCTTGGCTATCCGAGCCAAGATCGGGTCTGGTTCCTTCCGCCATCTCCACCGGAACCTCCCTCCGCCGGAATAAAATATTGCAAATATTTTATGACCCAAACCTCGAGACCAAGGCCAGCATGGAATTGGTCGACAAGGAATAAAGTAAGGGGAGATAAGGGTCAGTGTACAATATATACCTCATTTATTCATACATTTACTTATGCATTTTTTGACACCTATTTTGTACATAATTATTTATGCATTAAATAAAGAAACTTTGTACATGAAAGATGGAGATAATAATGTAAATAAAAATACAAAATTGAGTTTGTGTAAAAATAATACTCAGTGTACATTTTATACACAGAATAAAAAGCCAAAATCTTAACTTCACAGACCCATATCTTGCAAATAAAAAACTCCAAATCAACCAAACTCACCTTTAATTGTAGGGATTTTATCATTTGTGCCCCTCTGAGATATCGCAATATCAGTTATGCCCCTATCTTTTCGGTAATATCAGTTGTGCCCCCGACTTCTTTCTAATATTTCACTTGTGCCCCTCAGAGGGGCATAACTGATAAAAGATTTTTATCAGTTATGCCCCTCTGAGGGGCACAAGTGAAATATTGGCAAGAAGTCGGGGGCACAACTGATATTACCGAAAAGATAGGGGCATAACTGATATTGCGATATCTCGGAGGGGCACAACTGATAAAAACCCTTAATTGTATATAGCTTTCCAAGAACTACTCAATAAAATTGGTTTCATAATTTTTGGAGTCCATCTGCAAAAGTTAGGTTTTTGGCCCTCATGGTGCACAATGCCTGATTAAAATATTCCATTTATTCATTATACATTATTTTATAAATTTATATTTTTAGAATTTTGTAAATAATGTATGTATTACATGTACATATTGAAATTACAAGAAAACTAAAAAGAATTTGTAAAATCGAATAAGTCTATGAAATACATAGACAAAATACCTATGTTATCTACATGTATATAAATAAAAAAGGGATTGTATTCTTTTATTCTTTTATTCAATTATTTTTTTATAATAATGTATATATTATATATAACTTATTAAAAATACAAATCCAAAATAAAAACAAATAAAATACATTAAATAAATAAAGTATAAATAATATATAGGCAGAAGACCTATAATTATACCTACATATACATATACCTATTTATTTAAAAATGAAAATAAACTCATAAAATTAAATAAAAATACCCCCATACTCACAAAAATAAATTATAATAAGACAATAAAATAATAAAATAAAATAAACAAATTAAAAATAAAATATACAAAATACATGTAAATACATGCATATACACATTATTAAAATAAAATCATAATAAAGTACATCGAAAAATTAAATAAAAATCATAAATAAATACTACATGAAATAATACACATTTTTTATTTTATAAGAAAAAATAATAAAATCATTTACTATGTCAAATAAATCAATTTGAGTAGAGTTTTCTCTTTTGTTCTCTTACGGCCGACGTGGACCAATGGGGTGCCAGCCCTTGTTGACCGCCCGGTCAACTGTCCCATCCGGGACCTGGCGCGTCTGAACTGTCATTTCCCTGGATTTCTTCCTTTTTTTACGGCCATCTCGTCCATCGATCGAGCTAGCTTTCTTCACAAGAAATGATCTCTGATGATCACTGATACCCGCCGATAACTCAGATCAACTTGATACTCATTGGATTAATCAATAATCGCCGGTCAATAAGGCTCCAGGCCATTGTCTATAAATAAGAAGCTCCGCTCCCTTCCTCAAATTTGGCCAATTTCATCCACCCAAAACACCTTGATTTCGATCCTGGGACGTTCCTCGTGACAGGGGGAGTGCTCCAGCACCTCGAATCGGCTAGAGGAGGGACAATTTTGACGCGGCGGAGCTCCGGCGTCCGTCCTGCTCCCTGTGGCCCCTAGGTATAAGAACTGCTCCTTTATTGCATTTCAGTTAGGTTTTAATGTTAGCTTTTGATTCCCATTATTAGTTTAGTGTTTAGTTAATCAGAGTAGCTTAAAATCCAAAAAATCAAAGTTCGCCGGAGCTCAGCTCCGGCGACTTCTTCACTGTGCCATCAACCGTCTCTGACCGCCTTTCGCCTCCCATTTCATTCCCCATCATATTATCTCCATCGATCGCACATCTTTGTTCAACCCAAGACCTCTGGTCTTGGCGAATCGGAGCTCCACCTCCGCCTTTCATCGGAGCTCCTCCGCCACACCTCATCTTGCTATAGAGCTTCAAAACTCGGGGTCGAGGAAAAAGCCCTCGCTCCCCCGGTTCTTCCTATGCAGGTCAAACGAAGAAAGAAGCCCATCTGGGCTCGAATCAAACCAAGAAGAGGCTCCTGGAGGGTCCAACCTTCATCGACCTCGTCCGGGTTCTTGGGACCTCCAGGAGCCATGGCGAGACCATCAGCAGACGCGGAATACCTTAAGCTACGTTCAGATCACTTCAGATGCGAGGGAGATGCCCGGAGAAGCCCACGCTCCACGATCCAAGCTCACCGGCGGTGGGTTGCTTCTCTGTTCATCCAGACGCTCCCATCGCCGTTCGATCAGGAGGCGCGTCCCAGATTGCACGAGAGTCGTCCGATGAACGTCTGCACCGACCGTCAGATGCGAGGCACATCTAATCTCATGCGTTCATCGACGAAACGGTATCCACCGTCGGATGGGCGACGCTTGTCCAAGTGAAGCCATCATCGCCGTCCGCCAGCGCCTAAATAAGGGGTAAATTTCTTATTTTACCCCAGTCCTTTTTGTATTTATTGTTTACCCCTGTAATAAAGTTAAAGTTTATTTTAGCGTGAATATTTTGCATGAACCCCCCTGTATTTTCGTGAAATTGCTTTAAGGTCCAATCCATGTCACCTCACGTGTTCCCCCACGTGAGTTGGCGAAATTGCACAAGCACCCCTGTACGTTTGTAAATTCACCTTTAGTCCATAAAATAAAATTTCCCATGTAATATTTTTGTGAAAATTTGTATTAAGGACCCTGGACTTTTGGAAATTACGTTTTGGTCCCTGTGGGTGCGGAGCACTTGTAGTCCCACGTGCTGGGTATTTGCGCGAGGGCGCCTGGCAGGTTTTGTATTTCTTTTTGCCCCTTAAACTTGCAGAGCACGTGTTATAATTTTGGTGTTTTTGCACAGAAGCCCCTGACTTTGTTTTTTATTTGCAAAAATACCCCTACCAGACTGTTTCATTTTTGTAAGCTTTGTCCATTTATTTCATGCCTCATATTAACTTGGAAAATTTTGCAAAAATAGATATAAGCTCATGTTAGCTTGCTCTTGCAAGCCACATTTTTAATTTTTAATTTTGTTGCATTTTTCATTTATGAAATATCAAAAACATGCATTTTATTTACTGTCTAGCTTATAAAATACCAAAAATATTAAATCACCTCGAAAAATCCCAAAAAAATACATGTGGTCTATTTTGTCCTGTTTTAGTGTCAGTCCAAAAATCATTAAAAATCTCAAAAGAAAAACCTTAAAAAATTCAAAAATACTCAAAAACTTCTAAAAAAATATAAAAAACTCTAGAAAACCCTAAAAATTGCAAATTCAACTCTGTAGGTTCTATGTTTTATCCTCTTTCTTTAAAAATAGTTGGGAATAATTTTGTGGCTGTTTTATATTTTTAATTTCCATTTTATCCCCAGCCAGTAGCTTAATCCATGTTTTTTCCCTTATTTTGCTATTCAAAAATACCAAAAATCTGTTTAAAAATGCCCAAAAATCGCAAGAATAGTAAAAAATTATGAAAACACCAAAAAGATTTTATTTCTATATTTTTAAGTGTTTTTATATATTTTTTAGAAATATTGTATCACTCCTCTCTCCCCTTTATATGTATATTCCCCTATTAAAAAAAGAAAATTAAAAAAAATGTATATCTATCTATTTATATATAACTATTAATATATAAAATTCTAAAATCAAAATAAAAAATTTTATATATAAAAAAATTATATATATATATATCTAATGTATGTATTATGTGTTATATACGTACCCTCTAGGGATATATATCTATATATATTTACATTCTATAAAATATATATATATTATATTACTATATTATTAATATAAAAATAAAATATATATATATATATATAATAACAATAAAAAGATAGAAACCCACAAAAATAGGCTTCACACAAGGATGACTCTGTGGTACATGCACACCTTCGGCTACTGCACTTTTTGTATTGCTCTCTGTGGTTCGACCTCTACATGCTTGTTCACTATGCATTTTGTGGTAGAGAAATAAATATTAATTCACACTTTTTGGGACTTAATTCATTTATTCATTTATTGTGGGTTAATTGCTGACTAACCGATGTTTTGTGAGCGGTCTCCTCAGCGACACTATATACATCTTATTGTGACCCTCGCGGAATAGCGTGTTATCAGATGGTGCCGTTGTCGGGGAGCAATGAGCATAGCCTATTTTATTTTTGTCATTCTTGTAAAAAAATGATTTATCATTTATTTTGTGAGCAGCTATTTCTATTGTAATTAATCACCATGCTTATTCATTGATTTATTTATTGTGATCAATTATATCCGCTCTATTTGATTGATTGAGCTATACTAATTCAATCTTTCTGTGACTTTGATGCGAGGGCCCGCCACGCGAGGATGGCTTCTTAGGGAGCCAAGGCAGCCGAGCTTGGAGGAGGATGGTCTTCACCTCATGACCATCTGGAGAGAGCATCAAGGAAGCAAAGAGATGGGAATTAGATAGGACTAGAGCACTTAGGATTATTTTTGTAATTTATGGTGAGAGAGAGAGACAATTTTGGCATGTAATTAAACAGGACTCTACTCTTCACAATGAGGTCCAGTGCCCCGGTGATTGTTCACCTGGGGGCCTCATCGCGGCTTTTCGAGTTTTCATCGCCTTCTTTTCTTTGTTTTCCGAAGTTTTGAGCTTTCCGCCTTTATTTTATTTTGTTTTGTGTGCTTGGAGCCCCTAGACATAGGTTGCTTGACTCGGTAGCTAGGTCCAAACATTAATAGAATGCATGTTTCCTATAGTCTACGTCGTATGGATCTAGTCAAACTTAAACAAGCCGTTCATTTGTCTCTTAGCCCTTGTGCCACAGCGAGCCCTGCAAAGCGCTTTCTCCTAAACTCAAGTGTGTTGAGCAGAGGAGGGGTGAGCCAAGACCGGACCCTTTGGGCTAGAGATGAATGAGCGACTTATAGTTCTTCACGCTAATAGCAGCTAATGTTTAGGGCGATTTTTGTGCCTTGCATACCTCCATGTAGATAGGTTTAGAAATTCTATTTTGCATACCACATGGAGAGAGCTGGGATGCACTGTAAGTCTTCTAACTCAGCATGCATCATTAAGTTCAATGGTGAGATTTCTATCATGGAACCACTTGCACGGCTTTTCCGCTATCTCCCTCTAATTTTGAGCACCTAGGACTTAAATGAAAATCTACAAAAACGTTAGGCGCTGGTATGAAAATAGACTCAAAAAAAGTGAAAACCCAAAAAAGTAAAACAAGGGGACTGCTAATAAACTTTGACCTTAATTAAAATCTGTAATGAACTATCATTGTACCAAGTTCATAAAGCCCTCATTGTTTTCAGGTACTTTGGAGGGGGACCAAAACCCTACTCCCTTGAGCGAGTGCGACCTCTAAGGATTAAAGCTAAAAACCCAGTCTGCAACTGCCTTGTGTATCGCCTGGATTTTTGAAGTATTGGCGCTTCTATCGTACGTAGGCGAGTAGGACTTGGTCACCAATGATGACTCTCTGTTGTGTAGAGCATCGACCCTGTCCGAAGTATTGAGCATAGGCCACGCCTTCACGAGGATGTCTGTCTCATCGTCCTGCGTCCGAGTAGGTTCTTGCACACTCACGGGTGATTCCATTGCGAGCGAGAACCGAAGTATTGGTTTCGCCTATTGGCTTCCTCTTTCTATTTCTTTGGCTGAGTAGGGATCCAGGAAGGGTTACAAGGACTCCAAAAAATACAGACTACATGTTACACAGGAGGAGGACAAGTACGGGATACTCTTCTGGCAGTACTCTCTCTCCTATAGGGTAGCGTACTAAGGACTTGTTATAAGATATGACTGAAATAACAACTCTAAAAATGAAAAGATAATAAATAGCCGAGCTTTTACGGCTTCACATGGCGTGAGTTGGTGAACCCGATTTCATATTGCGTTTGTATGGATCTAGATTAAGGTTCAAAGATCGAGTCCTGCGCCGTTGCGCACATTTTGTCGTGTCTTCCTTTTGACCACCCCGCTCACTCGAGCCTTTCTACTGTTTTGCACTCCTTTTTATTCCTCGTTGACCATCGTATCTTTCCTCCAACATCCGATCCTCTTGAGCTTCGTGAAGCTGATTCATGGATGGCTTCCGTCGTGACCCTGTCGACACCCACATCGATTACATGAACTCAACTCCGCCAATAAATTCGAGGAGATTCCCGAGAATCAATCCGGACTTTGCGGGTCGATCTTCAGACTCCTCGTTTTCTACCTTTCTCTTGGCCACCCAATAAACTGGGATCACTTTTGTCCCGCTTTTGCCATTGTGAATGGAAGTCGATTACAGTCTACATCCTTTTCCATTCACAACATGCTGGGGTTGACCTGAATCCCAGCTCATCACGACAGCTGAAGTATTATTGCAAGTGATCTGATCAGGACTATCTCATTCTGCAGATAAAAGACAGTGCGAGCCCTGGAGACTATTCCGGAGTTTATTTCGTCCGACTCAGACCCTGACATGGCTCCCGGAGGAAAGGGCAAGGGTCAGCAGCCACCCCAACCAGAGGGACAGATGCCAGACCAGAATCAAGTCAATGCACAGCTGCTGGCATCCATCCAGGCCATCCAACAGCAGCTGACCGAGCAGGCCCTCACGCAGACAGCCTTTCAAGATATGTTTAATGAGATGATGAACCGAGACGATGGAGGAGGAGGCAGAGGCAGAGGAGGTAGAGGTGGAGGTGGTGGTGGTGGTGATAACAATGATGATCCCGAATTCCCACCACAACCAAAGCCGACACTTAAAGAAACATACAATCCGGGAAACAGCCAGATGACCGAGTGGATCCTTATTCCACCGGTACACGCTCGCTTTGAGCTGAGGCCCCAATTCATTGCTCTTCTCCCAACATTCCATGGAAACTAATGAAGAGTCGTACATCCACCTGCAGCAATTTTCTCGCATTTGCCTCACCACTCACTATCCGAATGTCCCTTTGGACATTATCAAGATGATGACATTCCCATTCAGCTTACAAGACAAGGCCCTCTATTGGGTCAACCATTTGGGAAAGGTCGTGACGACCTGGGAGGAGCTGAAGTCAGCCTTCCTGCATAAGTATTACCCTCTCGGTCGGCTCAACCAGATGTGAGCCCGTATCAGTAATTTCTCCCAAGGACCCCATGAGTCAGTACACGAAGCCTGGGAGAGATTCACTGACTTGCAAGAGAAGTGTCCCCATCATGAGATCCCCAAGACCAGCTAGGTCCAGCATTTCTTTGGGGGAATAAACATTGAGAGACAGAGGCTTGTTGATGCAGCATGTGGGGGTTCGCATTTTAACAAGGATGAAGACGTAGTTTGGCCGATATTCAAAGAAATGGCCGAAGGAGAGGCCGCCCTCTCTTCATCCAAGGCGTATCAGAAGCAGCCCGAGATCCTACAAAAGCAAGTGCACATGGCAGCATCCAAGGAAGCAGAGAGAGAGAGAGAGAGAGATGAGAGCTCCAACCTCATCATCATCGGGGGCCATCTCTCTAAAGTTGACATCATTGAAAAGAGATCACATGACCTCGAGAAACTCGCTGTGATCGAGAAGAGGACCCAAAATTAGACAAGCTTGATCAAATTAACAAGTACCTTGAACTGTTGGTGGGCACCATCAACTCTGTTCAGTCGGCGACACCATCAGACGCTCCAGCTGAGAAGAAGGACGAGCAGCAACCGCAGCATCAGCCTTAGCCGAGCCAGCAGCCACCGGCAGTGCAGTACGTATACTACGTGCAGGCGCCCGACCAGGGCCCGCCGCAGCAGCAGATGGTCGTGTACCAGCCAGAGTTCCTTTCAGTACCTGATCCAGTCTTCCCACCACCACCCCTTACTCAGGAAGTGAACGGGGTATGGACTAATGATGCACAGCCGACCCGTCCTCCGGGACAACCCCAGGGTCAGCCACTTGCCAACCGACAATACCACCAACCTCAGGGTGGTCGGTTTGGACAGTCCTCTTAGCAGCACCAGCAGTATCAGCAGCCTCCCCAGTTTGCTCATCAATGGAGGCAGAACCATACGTACCAGCAGCCGCAGTACCGCCATCCACAACCGTTTCACTAGTATGCGGCTGCCCCACCACCGCAATATCAGCAATATCCTCCCCCCTCATATCAACAACTTCAACTTCCTGCACCACCCCAGCACCACCAGCAACAACCTTCACACCCATCTATGCAACAGCAGCGTGGTCTGCACGCTGAACCCACTGAAGTACTCCCTGCGAACCCCACCATGGATTGTCTGGCCCAGCTTGTCAAAGGGCTAGCGGAAATGACCAAGCAGCTTGATGACCTGACCGCCACCCGAACTACCATTCCGGCTCATGTCGAAGCCAACCCCAATAATTTCAAGAAGAAAGAGCAGGTAGATTGTGATGTCCTGTCCGAGTCTGATAATGATATTACTGTTTATTCTAATGCTGTTACTCTCAGGAACGGTAGGGACTTGCCACCGCCTGCTACAAAAAGTGGGGTAAATAAAGAAAGAGGTGGATCGTCATCTTCCGCATCAGCCGTGCCAGCTACAGGGACGGGTGAGGAGGAAGAAGAAGGAGAAGCCATTCCAGCCGTCGTGCAGTGTCACCAGCAGTCCCAGCCAAAAATACAAAAAATCAGCAAAAGCAAAAACAACAAAAAGAAGCTTGTAGCCGAAGCGAAGCCACGCCAGCATTGGAGGAGCCGCCAGAAGCAGCCGATCCCTCGCCAGCCGATGGAGCAGACGTTACCCTTTTTGACCGCCCTCCAGCACCAATATGCCAAGATACAGCTTGTACTCCTTTTTGTAGTTCGGATGTACAACATTCTATGGGCGATGATTTTGATGTAAATAAGAACTCTCATTTTTCTGTTAGTGATGTACATATTCCTTTTCCTCATGCAATAAAAAATCCAAAAAAAATTGCAAAACGAAAAAAGGAATTGTCTGATCCAGGAGTTGTGGAAATTTTAGATAAGTTGACTGTTGAGATTCCTTTGTTGAAGGTCGTGGAATACATGCCAGCTGTGAAGAAAGGACTGAAAGAGGCATGTACTAACAGGCGTCGCCCAACGCAAGAAAACAGATGCCGAGATGTAGAAAAGCACGTTCTCTCCATGGCCACTGTTGCAGCTATCAACAACCTCACACAGAAGAAACAAGACACAGGAGCACCTCTGATCAGTTGTGAGATTTTTGATCAGGTCTTCGAGCGTACTCTTCTTGACAGTGGATATTCCATCAACCTTCTGCCCTTGTCCATAATGCAAGAATTTGGGTTGGGACCGCTCAAGCAGACACGCATGATCCTTCAGTTCACTGACCGATCTGTCAAGCGGCCCCGAGGTCTTTTGGAGGACGTCGTAGTTAAAGTGCAGGAGATGAAATTCCCAGCTGACTTTGTAGTCCTTGATATGGACTCGCCTGCACCCCTGCTCCAGACCCCTATCATCCTTGGCAGACCATTCCTTCGTACTTCAGGTGTCGTGGTTGATTACGGGTCTGGCAAGATTACTTTCAGCTCGAACACCCATCCGATCACGATAAACATGAACAGAGAGCCGAATGCCACAACAGATGAGAGCCAGGCAGCATCCGAAGCAGACTGTGATTTTGTTGCAGAGATCAGAGACTCATCCTTATCATTGGACGATTCATGGACCCGAAAAATCCCCCCTCTTGAGGAGGACTTGGAAAGCGCAGTCAGCTTATGCACCGATGATTCTTGGGAGACAGATTCTCAGATGCAGGTGCATCTTTTTGAGCAGTCACTCCAGGACAAACACGATCAGCTTAGCGCAGAACCGTTCGGCACATCACCAGGATCTCAACAGAAGGATGAGGATGGTAGCAGCTTCAAAGAAGTACATCCCACCATCAGCATAGTCTCTGAAGTGATCGACAAGATGGACAAGTCAAAACCAGAACTCAAGACACTTCCTGCAGGCCTGAAGTATGCTTTCCTTGCGGGTGAAGAACAAATGTATCCGGTCATCATCAGCAGCAGGCTGACTTCGGATCAGGAATCTCGTCTTCTCGAGGTTCTAGAAAAGAACCGCAAGGCACTTGGTTGGAGCGTATCAGATCTCCAAGGGATAAATCCAGCTTTGTGTTCACACCACATCTATCTGGAAGAAGATGCTAAGCCATCCCGCGAATTCCAAAGAAGGTTGAACCCTAACCTCAGGGATGTCGTCATGAAAGAGATAACGAAATGGTGTGACGCAGGCTTCATTTATCCCATCTCCGATTCAAAATGGGTAAGCCCACTGCATGTAGTTCCCAAGAAATCAGGGCTTACTGTGGTTATAAATGAAAAAGGAGAGGAAATTTCCACTCGGGTACCAACATCTTGGCGGGTGTGTGTTGACTACCGCCGTCTCAATGCAGCAACTAAGAAGGACCACTTCCCCTTGCCCTTCATTGATCAAGTTTTGGAGAGATTAGCATGCAAGGAGTTCTTCTGCTTTCTGGATGGGTACTCTGGGTACAACCAAGTGTCGATCGCCCCTGAAGATCAAGAGAAGACTACCTTCACTTGCCCGTTCGGCACCTACGCCTTCAAGAGAATGCCCTTTGGATTATGCAATGCACCTGCAACCTTCCAAAGATGCATGTTAGCAGTCTTCGCCGAGATGGTAGGCAGTTTTCTCGAGGTGTTCATGGACGACTTCTCTGTCTATGGTGATAGTTTCGATTCTTGTCTTGTGCACCTGGACAGAGTGCTTTAGAAATGTCGGGAAGTCAATTTAGTGCTTTCATGGGAAAAGAGCCACTTTATGGTCACAGAAGGTATTGTGCTGGGTCACGTCGTTTCCAAACGTGGCATGGAAGTCGACCCGGCAAAGGTGGATGTCATTTTCAATCTCCAGCCACCTCAGTCAGTGAAGAATGTAAGGTCATTCCTGGGGCATGTGGGATTCTACAGAAGATTTATCAAGGATTTCAGCCGCATTGCCCGACCTTTGACAGAACTCTTGTGCAAGGAGACCGAGTTCGTTGTAGATCAACAGGTTTTCCTTGCTTTCAACCAGCTGAGGGAGCTTATTACTCATGCTCCAATCTTACAGCCGCCTGACTAGACTCTTCCCTTTAAGATAATGACCGATGCATCATACTTTGCAGTCGGGGCTGTTCTTGGGCAAAGGAAAGACAAAGTGCCCTATGCCATTCACTATGCCAGCAGAACATTAGATGAAGCACAAATGCCGGCTGTGGTTTTCTCCCTCGAGAAGTTAAGATCCTATTTGCTTGGATCGAAGGTCACAATTTTCACAGACCACTCTGCTATCCGGTACCTACAACAGAAGAAGGATGCAAAGCCAAGACTGATTCATTGGATCCTTCTCCTCCAGGAATTTGATCTGGAAATCAAGGACAAGCCTGGAGTTCAAAATGTGGTAGCAGATCATCTCTCCAGAATAAAGCAGCATAAGACCCCTCTGATCGGTGCGCCTATCACAGAAACCTTCCTTGATGAAGCCATCTTAGCAGTGGATTCTCCTCCTTGGTATGCTGATATAGTCAATTACCTCGCCTCAGGGGTAATACCATCGGATTGGACGAAGAATCAGAAGACCAAATTCATGTCGACCATCCGCTTTTACCAATGGGAGGATCCTCTTTTATTCAGGGAAGGAGCAGATTGCATTTGGCGCAGGTGCATCCCTCAGAAGGAGCAATCTAGTGTCCTCGAGCATTGTCACTCGCTCGAATCTGGTGGACATCACTCTGGAGATCGTACGGCAGCAAAAGTTCTTCAGTGTGGCTTCTGGTGGCCCACATTATTCAAGGATGCAGCAGAATTCGTCAAACGATGTATTGATTGTCAGAGATTGAAAGGTACACTTACTGCCAAAGACTCAATGCCCCTGAAAATCATTCAGATAGCAGATGTTTTCGATGCATGGGGGATTGACTTCATGGGACCTTTCCCTAACAGTCAAGGTTTTGAGCACATCCTTCTTGCCGTCGATTATGTGAGTCGTTAGGTTGAAGCTATCCCCGCTCGAGCCGCCGACAGTCGAACAGTATGCCAATTCCTGAAGTAGAACATCATTTCACGGTTTGGGATACTGAAAATTCTTATATCAGACGGGGGTAGCCATTTCATTAATAAAGAGGTCAAGAAATTGACGAAGGAGTACGGCATCGACCATCGTGTCGCATCTCCTTATCATCCTCAGACCAATGGCATGGCAGAGTTATCAAACAGAGAAATCAAGACTATCCTGCAGAAACTTATTAGGCCAAACAGAAAAGACTGGTCACATTTCTTGGACTCGGTCCTATGGGTTTACCGAACCATCTACAAGTCTCCCTTGGGCATGTCGCCCTATCGTCTTGTATATGGAAAGTCATGCCATATGCCAGTTGAATTAATTCACAAATCTCTATGGGCAGTTAACAGTTGTAATCTGGACTCATGAAAAAGTGGTCAGAAAAGAAAGGATGATCTGAACAGACTTTTGGAATTCTGAGACTATGCATACGATAACACACTGATGTACAAAGAGAAGGTGAAACGCTGGCATGACTGGCACATCAGACAAAAGACCTTTGATGTTGGACAGAAGGTGTGGTTATTTGATGCAAAGTTGCGGATATTCCCGGGTAAATTAAAGAGTAAGTGGACAGGGCCCTTTCGAGTTTGTGAAGTGCGTGACAATGGAAGTATTGCTATAGCAGAATTGTCCCCTGACGCACAGCCATTCGTCGTCAACGGTCAACTCCTGAAGCCGTACCTCGAACTAGACACATTCTTGGCCGTTGTTGACTCCATTCAGCTCGTACACCATGATGACAGATCCAAAGCAGCTGCGGCATCAAGAGACTCAGACTATGCAATCCAACAACTGTTTATCTGATTTTCTTCTTTTCTTCTTTTCCTTTTTTATCTTCTTTGTGTATCAAAAAGGTGCCACCCTTGTAGACAGTTTTCTATACTTAGGACGTACTTTGTCCTAAGTATAGGGGGGATGTGCACCCAGAATTTTTCATTTTAGTTTGATCCTCTCCATTGTCTCCTCTTCTTGTCTATACTTAGGAGTATCTTCCCCTAAGTATAGGGGGAGACAATCTGAGTACGATCTGTGTATTCCCACCCTTGACCCTCCCTGCTTTTTGTACAGTCTGCTATACTTAGGATTACTTGATCCTAGGTATAGGGAGGACGGTCAACTTCTCATTCATTCATTTCATTCATATTTATTCTTTAGATCTGTCTAAACTCAGTACGAGTCATGTCTTTGCATTTCCTTTCGACCTATGAGGACATAGCTCAAGCTAAGTATAGGGGGGTAGTATATACCATGTATATACTATAAGCCATAACCCGTACTGAAAAATAAAATATCACCTCAATAATAAATATAATGTAAAAAGTAGCTCTATAATAATTAAAGATGATTGTGAGCTCCTCAGACTCTTTGTACTTGTACTGATTATTAAGTCAGAAAAAGCGTTTTTGTGCAAAAAGTTTTCTTTGAAAAACCTTGTGAAAATTGTTTGAAAAATAGTGTGTACAAATATTCAAGCTTTGAAAAATCAGTTTTGTGTGTAAAATTTATTTTCTTTGAGTAAAATAAAAATGTGTGAAAAATTGTGTGCAAACGATTGTAAAAAATGATTGTCAAGTTGTTTTGAAAAATCTATCTATGCAGTGTAAAACCTTTGTAAAATCATTTTCAAAAGCGTGTACATGTTTGTAAAATTATTTTGGACTATAGTTTTCAAAAAGTTTTTGAAAAGTATTCTCGAATAAGTCTGAGAAGTCTGCACAAGAATCTCTCATACAAAAATAAGCAATAATCCCAAATAAAGCTTGTAAGAGCCAAAACCATGTTGTATATCAAATACAGTTTTTCTTCTTTTGTATATACTGATTAATAAATCATGTTAAATACCTATACAGTATGATTTGAAAAATAGTGTGACCTGTTTGAAAAATTTGCTGTGAAATGTTTTCAACCTATGTGAAACTGTTTTGTTTGCAAAAACTTTTCTTTGTGTGAAAGAAAGGATTTAAAAAACCTATGTGCAAATGTTTTGAAAAATGTTCGTCAAAACTATTGTGAAAAATGTATATATAGTGTGACAAACCTTTGCAAAAATAGTTTTCAAATGTGTGTAAATGATTGCAATAATTATTGTGTACTAAAGTTTGTAAAAATTATTTTCAAACTAGATCTGAGAAATAAACGTATTATTATAATACTCATAATTTGTAAATAAAACACATAAAATTCTTTCTGGACAACCTAAATAATCTACTTCATTAAAACCTGTAAAGTCTTTATAAATCCATACATCTTGTAAAATAAAGCGGCCCGCCCGTGTAAATAATTGTATGTACTTTTTGTATGTGTCAAGTTTCTTATTTGCAAAAATTCTTTGCGTTAAAAGATTCTTTGATTCTTTTAAATTCTTTGTGAAAGATTGCATCACTCATTGTGCATAGCATAAGCATACCATTCATATTCTTTTTGAGTGATCTTGATGATTGAATCAGTCTAATAAAGTCTCAAATTGGAGCTTGGTTAGACCTTACCACACCTAACTGCACTGGAACCTTATGGGAACTAGGTTTAAGGTACTTCAGGTCTATTCAGACTTAATTCTTTGAGAAATCAGGGCTGGGTTCAAGTCACCTCAGTGGACTAACTAGAACTTTTCGAGACACACGTATGACTCTTGCCGACCGTGACCTAACTTGGACACTTGCACCTTTCACTTGGCTCAACTCAGTTTGAGTGGTGAGGGGATTGGATTTGCCAGTCTGAGACGCACACGGGTGGAAACATTCATCCTCGTCTAGGGAGGGAAGTGCACCCCAACCTGGTTCAGTAGCCATGAGGTCTAAAGACAGGAGATTTTGGGTTGCAATAAAGCTTCAAAAGAGGGATAGTCTACTGGTTCAAGAGGAAAAACTCCTTATGTAAATGCTGCTGTGAATAGTATATCAAAAAAAAATGGTCAGGCCTGTACAAAAATAAAATACCTGCAAAGTATGTACATACGTTGTAAAGACAATAAGCAAGCTTGAGTTCCAAAGTCAAATATGTGAGCCTGCAGCTGGATGACTTGACTACACTGGTCTGGCATCCTAGGATAGGTAGCTACACTGGCTACCGTCCATTCTTCTCTTCACCCCCTCCTCTTGAGTTGGTTGCCACTTGAACTTAGAAGGGAATACCCTGCTCCTCGAGGAAAGAGCTGTTGGATTGGGGAATCATTGGGTTGTCATTCTGGAGAAGTCAGTTCCTTTGTCATTTCAGTTGAGGGGAGCCACCATCACTTACACTGTACAAGTCAGCTTCATAGTTATAAGGGTTTGCGTATGATGTAGACCAGTTCTAACCAGACTATTGAGGTGGGTTGAACCAAGTTCTGTGACTCTAGAAGGCTGTTGTGTTTTAAAACTGGTTCCCGACTAGGTTCCACACACATCTACACCTAAGGTATAGCAGGAGCTCCAAATTCTGATTTTGTAAAGACATGCATTGCACTGAAAGCAATCCTATTCACTCTACCCTTCTTTAATTCTCCTTTTCTTTTCTTTGTTTTTGGACTTATTGCATAAGTATTTGCTAGGGACTAGCAAAGGCAAGTATAGGGGGGTGATGAATCTCCATTTCATCACCTTTATTCTATCATTTTGGCCTCAAAAACCCCAGCAAATGCATGTAAATAGCATCAATTTGTACAGAATAGCATTCATGATTCATTGTATTAATTGTACATTAAATAAGGGTTTTAATGCCAAAATTATAGAATAAAGAGAAGAAAAGAAAAAGGAATAAAATATTGCAAATATTTTATGACCCGAACCCCGAGACCAAGGCCAGCATAGAATTGGTCGACAAGGAATAAAGTAGGGGGAGATAAGGGTCAGTGTACAATAAATACCTCATTTATTCATACATTTACTTATGCATTTTTTGACACCTATTTTGTACATAATTATTTATGCATCAAATAAAGAAACTTTGTACATGAAAGATGGAGATAATAATGTAAATAAAATACAAAATTGAGTTTGTGTAAAAATAATACTCAGTGTACATTTTATACAAAGAATAAAAAGCCAAAATCTCAACTTCACAGACCCATATCTTGCAAATTAAAACTCCAAATCAACCAAACTCACTTTAATTGTATATAGCTTTCCAAGAACTATTCAGTAAAATTGGTTTCATAATTTTTGGAGTCCATCTGCAAAATTTAGGTTTTTGGCCCTCTTGGTGCAGCCTGCCTGATTAAAATATTCCATTTATTCATTATCCATTATTTTTATAAATTTATATTTTTAGAATTTTGTACATTATGTATGTATTACATGTACATATTGAAATTACAAGAAAACTAAAAAGAATTTGTAAAATCGAATAAGTCTATGAAATACATAGACAAAATACCAATGCTATCTACATGTACATAAATAAAAAAGGGATTGTATTCTTTTATTCTTTTATTCAATTATATTTTATAATAATGTATATATTATATATAACTTATTAAAAATACAAATCCAAAATAAAAACAAATAAAATACATTAAATAGATAAAGTATATATAATATATAGGTAGAAGACCTATAATTATACCTACATATACATATACCTATTTATTTCAAAATGAAAATAAACTGATAAAAATTAAATAAAAATACCCCCATACTCACAAAAATAAATTATAAATTTATAAAATAAGACAATAAAATAATAAAATAAAATAAAAAAAATTAAAAATAAAATATACAAAATACATGTAAATACATGCATATGCACATTATTAAAATAAAACCATAATAAAATACATCGAAAAATTAAATAAAAATCATAAATAAATACTACATGAAATAATACACATTTTTTATTTTATAAGAAAAAAATAATAAAATCATTTACTATGTCAAATAAATCAATTTCGAGTAGGGTTTCCTCTTTTGTCCTCTTGCGGCCGACGTGGACCAATGGGGCGCCAGCCCTTGTTGACCGCCCGGTCAACTGTCCCATCCGGGACCTGGCGCCTTTGAACTGTCATTTCCCTGGATTTCTTCCCTTTTTTACGGCCATCTCATCCATCGATCGAGCTAGCTTTCTTCACAAGAAATGATCTCCGATGATCACTGATACCCGCCGATAACTCAGATCAACTTGATACTCATTGGATTAATCAATAATCGCCGGTCAATAAGGCTCCAAGCCATTGTCTATAAATAAGAAGCTCCGCTCCCTTCCTCAAATTTGGCCAATTTCATCCACCCAAAACGCCTTGATTTCGATCCTGGGACGTTCCTCATGACAGGGGGAGTGCTCCAGCACCTCGAATCGGCCGGAGGAGGGACAATTTTGATGCGGCGGAGCTCCGGCGTCCGTCCTGCTCCCTGGTGGCCCCCAGGTATAAGAGCTTCTCCTTTATTGCATTTTAGTTAGGTTTTAATGTTAGCTTTTGATTCCCGTTATTAGTTTAGTGTTTAGTTAATCAGAGTAGCTTAAAATCCAAAAAATTGAGCTCCGGCGACTTCTTCACTGTGACATCAACCATCTCCGACCGCCTTTCGCCTCCCATTTCATTCCCCATCATATTCTCCATCGATCGCACATCTTCGTTCAACCCATGACCTCTGGTCTTGGCGAATCAGAGCTCCACCTCCGCCTTTCGCCGGAGTTCCTCCGCCACACCTCATCTTGCTGTAGAGCTTCACAACCCGGGGTCGAGGAAGAAGCCCTCGCTCCCCCGGTTCTTCCTATGCAGGTCAAATGAAGAAAGAAGCCCATCTGGGCTCGAATCGAACCAGGAAGAGGCTCCTGGAGGGTCCAACCTTCATCGACCTCGTCCGGGTGCTTGGGACCACCAGGAGCCATGGCGAGACCATCAGCAGACGCGGAAGACCTTCATCTACGTTTAGATCACTTCAGTTGCGAGGGAGATGCTCGGAGAAGCCCACGCTCCACGATCGAAGCTCACTGGCGGCGGGCTGCTTCCCTGTTCCTCCAGACGCTCCCATCGCCGTTCGATCAGGAGGCACGTCCCAGATTGCACGAGAGTCGTCCGATGAACGCCTGCACCGACCGTCAGATGCGAGGCGCATCTATTCTCACGCGTTCATCGGCAAAACAGTATCCACCGTCGGATGGGCGACGTGTGTCCAAGTGAAGCCATCATCGCCGTCCGCCAGCGCCCAGTAAGGGGTAAATTTCTTATTTTACCCCAATCCTTTTTGTATTTATTGTTTACCCCTGTAAATAAAAGTTAAAGTTTTTTTTAGCGTGAACATTTTGCATGAACCCCCCTGTATTTTTGTGAAATTGCTTTAAGGTCCAATCCACGTCACCTCACGTGTATCCCCACGTGAGGTGGCGAAATTGCACAAGCACCCCTGTACGTTTGTAAATTCGCCTTTAGTCTTTAAAATAAAATTTCCCGTGTAATATTTTTGTGAAAATTTGTATTAAGGACCATGAACTTTTGGAAATTACGTTTTGGTCCCTATGGGAGCGGAGCATGTGTAATCCCACGTGCTGTGTATTTTACGCGAGGGCCCCTGGCGAGTTTTGTATTTCTTTTTGCCCCTTAAACTTGTAGAGCACTTGTTATAATTTTGGTTTTTTTGCACAGAAGCCCCTGACTTTGTTTTTATTGCAAAAATACCCCTGCTAGGCTGTTTCATTTTTGTATGCTTTGTCCATTTATTTCATGCCTCATATTAACTTGGACAATTTTGCAAAAATGGATATAAGCTTCTGTTAGCTTGCTCTTGCACGCCACATTTTTAGTTTTTAATTTTGTTATATTTTTTCATTTATGAAAAATAAAAAACATGCATTTTATTTACTGTATAGCTTATAAAATACCAAAAAAATATTAAATCGCTCGAAAAATCCCAAAAAAAAAATACCTGTGGTCTATTTTGTCATGTTTTAGTGTCAGTCGAAAAATCATTAAAAATCTCAAAAGAAAAACCTTAAAAATTCAAAAATACTTAAAAACTTCTAAAAAAATAAAAAACTCTAGAAAACCCTAAAAATTGCAAATTCAACTCCTATAGGTTCTATGTTTTATCCTCTTTCTTTTTAAAATAGTTGGGTAAAATTTTATGGCTGTTTTATATTTTTAATTTCCATTTTATCCCCAGCCAGTAGCTTAATCCCTGTTTTCCCTTATTTTGCTATTCAAAAATACCAAAAATCTGTTTAAAAATGCGCAAAAATCACAAGAACAGTAAAAAGTTATGAAAGCACCAAAAAGATTTTATTTCTATATTTTTAAGTGTTTTTATATATTTTTTTAGAAATATTGTATTACTCCTCTCTCCCCTTTATATGTATATTCCCCTATTAAAAAAAAGAAAATTAAAAAATGTATATCTATCTATCTATATATATATAACTATTAATATATAAAATTCTAAAATTAAAATAAAAAAATTATATATATAAAAAATTATATATATATATATATCTAATGTATGTATTATGTGTTATATACCTACCCTCTAGGGATATATATCTTTATATATTTACATTCTATAAAATATATATATATTACAGTACTATATTATTAATATAAAAATAAAAATATATATAAAAAAATAATAATAAAAAGATAAAAAACCCACAAAAATAGGCTTCACACAAGGATGACTCTGTGGTACATGCACACCTTAGGCTACTGCACTTTTTGTATTGCTCTCTGTGGTTCGACCTCTACATGCTTGTTCACTATGCATTTTGTGGTAGAGAAATAAATATTAATTCACACTTTTTGGGACTTAATTCATTCATTCTTTTATTGTGGGTTAATTGCTGACTAACCGATGTTTTGTGAGTGGTCGCCTCAGCTACACTATATACATCTTATTGTGATCCTCGCGGAATAGCGTGTTATCAGATACCCCCCTTGGCTGTGTTTTCTTCCCTTCACTGGAGTCTCCCAGCTCCCTCTTCCCTTTTGGAGGATTCGACCGTTAAGAGCTTCATCGGATGCCACCAAACGATGCGGAACACCATCTTGAGAAGAACCCCCCTCTCCGATCTTCCATCGGATGCTCGGATAGATCCTACCTCGCCGGAGATGCTCGCCCAGGAGGAGTTTTTCCAGCCTATCTCTTTGCCGTCGGATCGACCCTCACTTCCAGTTATCATCTCAGTCGTCTGTGCTCTGCTCCTGGCTGGTCGATGGATCCATGATCTGACGGCCACGTGCGCCCCACGTTCTCCCTCGTGCCAGGATCGTTGGATCTTCCAAGAGGCGTCATCAGGACCGTACACCCGCCATCCACTCACCGCTCGACACCTGGCACTCACGCGCCCCGTACGCACTTCGGCTGGGTAACTTGCGCCCGAACCCCTGTAGTTTACTTTAGTTTTTATTTAGTCTGTTAAATAAACTTGCACACTTGGTTAATTTGCACATCGGGACCTATAGTTTCTTGTATTTGCATTTTAGTCCCTGCTTTGTGGAGATACGTGCTTCGACACGTGAGTTTGTGGAACTTTTGCAATATTGATCCTATAGTTCTTGGGTGTTACAGTTATATTTTTATAAATAGGATTTACAATTTAGTCTGTGTGAATGTGAACCACGTGCTAGGCACGTGATATTGTGGGCTTTTTGCATTATGTGGGCTGGGGTTTTGTGATTGTTCTGGAATGAAGTTTATGTTTTAAAAATTACATTTATACCCCTGTACGTACAGTATTGGAACATGTACGGATTTTGTGCGAATTTTGTGGTTTAGCCCCCTATACTTCTAGCACATGTTTTCGTTTAGCACCTGAAAGTTACTTTTATTGCGTTTAGGTCCCTGTGTGCTGTGGCTTTTGCATTTGTTGAATAAAATATCAAATTAATTCCAAATCAAGTGAAATTTGGATACGTGGCTCCTACCATTGTGTAAAAAATTCACTAAGTTTTTGGGACAATTTTGTTGCTTTTTGTTAATTTTTAAAAATAAAAACATTCATTTTTGTTACTGTTTGCTTTATAAAATCTATTAAAAATATAAAAAATTCTAAAAATTATCTAAAAACCTTATAAAAATTGTTAAAAATTATATAAAAAATCAAAAAAAAATTGCAACTTTAGTTTCTGTAGTTTAGTTTCTATTTTTACTTTTCATAAAAATTGCCTTCAGATTTTTATAGGCTAATGATCTATTTTTAATTAGTTTCTCAAATATAACTGCACACTCTTTTACTGTTTTTGCCTTTTTCGATTTTTATAAAATCAAATAAAAATTAGAAAATTCTAAAAAAATCACCAAAAATTAAAAATATAAAAAAACACAAAAACAATTTTATTTGATTTTTTGGATTTATTTGATGTGATGAATTAATTGTGCTTTGTGTGCTTTTTTCCCCTTTTCTTACTTTTTCTTTATAATTAAAAATATAAAAAATGAGCAATTTATAAAAATCCACCAAAAATACATTTCTTTATTTTATTTTCTTTTTGACTACTTCGTAGGTCGATTCGGCCAATCTGTGCTCCTTGAGTTCGACCCGGGTCGCTATACCAGGTTAAATAAATAGCGAAGACCGCTATTCACGTTTTATTGATTTATTTTTGATTTGGTGGTCTGGATTTTCTTATTGACTAAGTCTCTGAGATCCGGGTCGCAACGACCCATGTATTTTATACCTTCACCCGGGTCTTGGTGGCTTTCTCGGTCATCAGAATGGCACCGTTGCCGGGGAGCATGGCTTAGTAGTCGTTGTTTTTCCTTTTTGTTCGGTTTTCATTTTTCGCAGCTTTCCCATGGCTTTTCTTTCATTCGCGGCTTTTTGCAACTTTTTCATTTTCCTTTGTTTTCTTTTTCTTTTCTTTTCTTTTATTTTGTTTTAGTTTGTTTTTATTGTGTGTTTATTTCCATTTTTGCATATATTTTATTTAATTTATTTTGTCTTGCATTTTTTTATATAATAACTGTTTCTGACCCAATCTTGTTTGACTTCTGGTGAGGGCTCGAGGACCAAGGCGGCTTTCTTCGGAAAACCGAAGCAACCGCGGAAGCCGGAGGCAACACCCTTCTGTACGGAGCCGTAGGAGAGAGTGAGAGGTTGAGCAGGAGAGGAGAGGATTTAGGGTAGTTTTCTTTTTTTGAATTATTCAATTATTGTAATAATACAGAGACAGCCAGACTCTCAGCCAGACTTGTGATTGCAGGGTTTGTTTCGCCGAGCATACTGGTGTGCTCGGGGGACCTCACCGTGATTTATGCCGGTTTTGATTTTTTTGCTTTTCATTACTACTTATCTGATTTACGCGGTTTTGGCCTTAGCTTAGGATTTTCTACTGGTTGTGACATAATTGATTAGGATCTAAACCCTAACTATCTACCTGCACCTTTTAGATCGTAATTAGACCTAATTAAAATTAATAAAGAAAAGGCTAACCTGGTCACTTGAGGGGTCACGTGCCGCTAGAGGCCGTATACAACGCTGGCAGGATCCGTTGTGGTGGACACCGATCGGTATCAGAGATCGGACCCCGACCCCTCTCGTTGACCTGTTAGTCATCTGTTCTTCCCGTATAGAAATTGCTTTGTCAAAGGTCGATTTTCTCGTGCATCATATAGGTAGTCTATTTTCTATCTTTATTTTTATGCACGGATCACCCAGCATGTATAGTGCTGGAGTCAGGTACGCCTTTCTTACTCGGCATGAATCATTGATTTCATCGCACATCGGATTTTTCGTCTTCTCCCTTCGTTTTCTAGACTAAAATAATCAGGAGAACCCGAAAAATACGTTAGGCGTTTGTCTGCTTGAAAAATATCTAAAAAAGAAAAACCATAAAATCTGGGACTGCTAAAGCAAATTGGACCTAAAAAAACACTTCACCAAAAAATATGTATTAGGACAGCAACCCCCTCCTTGTATGGTTTGATTGGGAGAGAGAGTGACCTGCACACTAGGTAGAGCCACATCCGACCCCTTTTCAGACTACTGCTTCTGGGCTAGTCATTCTCCAGTGAGGATTGCTCCAGATTCTGGTAAAGCAGGTCGCAATATCCTTAACAGAGCAAGCCGATCGGGTAATTGGTAAATGGTCAGCAGCTTGTACTGGCTAGGAAAGATCTATTTCGGGATCAGGACAGTCTCTTGGGGGCGTTGGATTCCCAACAGCTCGCTTAATCGCTCTGTTAGACTGTATTATCACCAAAAGAAAAAAGACAAGATAAAAGACCGAACGCTTACGGTCATCAGCTCGCATCGCGTTGGTGAATTGGGGGTTTGTTTACCTGATCTTGTTCGATTTCCAGATCCCATCCACCCAACTCGCCAGATCACGATGATGGGTCGGAGGTCCTTAAGCAGCCTCTGGCTCCACCGCTTATGAGCACTCTGACCCGTTCATCTAGGTCGGTTCGTGAGAGCCGAGACCCGCTCTCCGAACCTGAGTTCGCTTCATCCTGTTCCCCCTGACCACCTTTCTTCTGATAGTCCAGAGGTGCCCGATCAGATAGAGAAGCAAACAGATTATATTTCGGCACCTGAGCTTGGGTCTTTTACCTTTGCACAGACCATGGCCGGCTGCAGTGACGACTGCACCGGAGGCCCATGAGCAGAGCAGACCTATGTCCTGGACCAGAGTGCGATCAACAACACCTTGATAGCTTCCCTCGAGACGATGCAACAACAGATTAGGGATTAGGGAGCTTTCATGGTTGAGATGAGGAGAGAGATGGAGCGTATGAGATCCGACCGCGAGCAGCGTAGGCCCGCAGGAGACGGGCCAGAGATACCATATCTGCCTAATGAGCCAGTTCAGCCGGCAGCAGCAGCAGGAGCCAGACTAATGCGGGAGTTGCACAGCCCCAGATTGATGCTTTGCACCGAGTACTTGAACAAGTACTATCCACTCGGCGGACCAATGCAGCGAGGGCCCTGATCGGCAACTTCTCTATGCTCCCCAACGAGTAGTTCCATGAGGCATGGGAGAGGTTTAGAGAGCTCACAGAGAGATGCCCGCACCACGACATTTCGAAGCCGAACCTAGTTCAGAGCTTCTTCTGCGGGTTGACACCAGAGCTGCAGGGCCTGGTGAATGCTTCTTGTGGTGGTTCCTACTTCGTCAAGGATGAGGATCAGGTCTGGGCCATCTATGAGGAGATGGTCGAGAACTACACCATGATGTCCCAGACCCGACTCTACACCCAGTGACGCCCACAGCCACAGACCGTATAGTTTCAGAGGATAGCATGGGTCGGTGCCGGTCCTTCTACTTCGTCCGCGGCAGCCACACAGGACGAGTCTACAGCCGCAGACATGGGCATCATCAGCGAGAAGCTGGATCGAATCGAGCTGATCGAGAAGAAGCAGTACCATGGCATGGCGCAGATCGACCAGATGGCACAGACGCTGAGTGACCTGAAGACATAGATCATGTGTCTCCAGGAGGCACAGATGGCTTCTCAGCCCTGTCTCAGGTCATGAGGAGATCTGAGCAGTAGTGATAGCTCGTCCCAGCACTCCAGTCAGCCTAGACATGTTCACCATGTCCAAGTGGAGTCGTACCAACAGCCGCAACAGTTTTACCAACCACCACCGTCCCAGGACACTCAGATGGTGATTTACTAGCTGGATCAGCCTCTGGCAGTACTTCCCCTGCCCTCGTATGAGCAGGGGCTGTTGATGGATGTCAACGGGATTTGGTACGACCGATCCCAGCCCGATATCCGAGGAGGCCATCTCGGATTCCGCTGGTCGGCCGAAGGCACCAGTTCCCAGCAGCAGCCTCCAGTTCAGGGTGGCCAGTACGGCCAGCAGCGTGAGCAGCACCAACAACAGCAGCCCCAGTTCAGCAGCAGCAGCAGTCATCCCATTACTAGCAGTATGGTCCTCGTCCCTATCAGCAGGGACAACCCTGGAGGCGAGAGCAGCCTCAACAGCAGTATCATCACTAGTACCCCTCTTACCCTCACCCGCAGCAGCAACCTCACTACCAGCTAGGCCACCCGTCAGGTTCTCATGGGTCGACCTATGAGAACCCTGCCTTGGGCGATCTAGCCCGCCTCATGACCGAGCAACATGCTACCTTTCGACAGGAGATGGACGAGTTCCATCAGGAGATGAGGGAGATCGTGAGAGGGAAGGCCGCCATTCCTGCCCAGATCGAGCTGAACTCGAACAATCTGAAGAGGAAGTCTGAGCATGTAGAGTTCACAGAGACCACCACTCCTAGTGATTCACTTGGTGACATTTCTGCATATATGTTTGATGCTTACTTTGTTACACTTAGGAGCGGTAGGATGCCAGTAGGCGGCGCCTCGTCTGAGCATCGACTCGATGCTACTTCAGGATAGTAACGCGAGAAGGAGAGAGGTGCTGATGATGCTAGAGATGATGATGGTGGTGTTGACGCCACCGCGTATGTTGATCCAGTCGACAATACTGAGGCTGTCATTTCACCAGATGGAGGAGGTGGTACTGATGCCACCACACGTGTTGCCGAGCCAGAGCACAGTACTAATGCCGCAGATGCAGATGCCGAGGGTGGTGCTGAGGCCACCAGTACTTCTACTGCTAGTCCTGTTGTTTTTCCTTCTGTTCATGTACCTCAGGACATTTATGTGAATAAAGGAAAGGGTTTGATTTATTCTGATCCACCTGTGGTGATTGATGATGTATGAGTGGATTCAGTCGTGCTTGAGCATCCCAGACCCTCTCCTAGTCCTTCATCTGAGAAGGACCCAACAGTCCCCTTCCCCTAAGCACTCCGCTTGGCTAAGGGGACTAAAAAAGATCCAAAAAAGTCCCACCAGCTAGAGTTCAGCCAGCACATGACGGATCATTTTCAGATACAGCTGACTCTACAGGAGGCCTTGGAGCACATCCCTCTCTTCCAGCGATTACTCAGAGATAGGACCATAGTTCGGAGGAAGAGGAACCACCAATCAAAGATCCATGTGCTCACTCGCGCCACATGCTTCACGATTCAGATTCGTCTACCAGCCAAGAGGCCAGATGCAGGAGCTGTATGTCAGATGCCACATTCAAGAGCAGAGGTTCGATCGTACTCTATTAAAAAGCGGGTCTTCGATCAACCTACTTCTGACAGCCCTACTCGATCGCTTCGAGTTGGGCCTCTACGACAGAGCAGGACAGACCTTCAATTTGCTGATCGATCTGTCAAGAGACCGAAGGGGTTGCCGAAGGACGTTGTCGTCATGATTCAGGGCCTAAAATACCCTGTGGACTTCGTTGTGGGTGACATGGATATCCCTGAGTCTGTGACCGATACCCCCATCATGTGAGGACGCCCGTTCTTGGCCACAGCCAAGGTAGTGTCCGATCATGATAGCGGGACGGTATACTTTCGTGTTGAGAGAGAGAGTATACAAATAGAGACAATCGAAGAGACTAGAGCCAGAGATTCAGCTTGCTCCGAGCCGACTTCAGATTCAGAGCAGATGACAGAGACAGGGCGAGACATCCACCAGGGACTGCAAATTTGTGATCACATATGACGAGGCAGTTTGGTTAGACCCAGCAGCACAGGAGATCCTCTCACCTTCAGAGTTTGCTGATGCACATATGACAGTAGTGGAGAGCTTGGATAGCGCACCCCTGGTCTAGGATACATCTCAGGCAGTAGAGTCGGTTCCCAATTGTGAGGTAGATTTTTGTGATCCTGATACAGATCCCTCGGAGTTAGAGTTCGACTGGGCTGAGTTTGATGACTTGATATCGTGTCTGACTTCCACATAGCCTACAGCTAGGGATTGATTCCACATAGAGCAGAGACACACCAGCAGAGCAGCCTTCGCCTGACTCAGATTGCGAGAGAGAGTTCTCATTCTCCCATGTAGATTTGGCTGCATTCACTCAGACCTTTTAGAGGCTAGATCCACCAGCACAGTGCTGTCCAGAGCTGAAGCCGCTTCCATCATCGTTGTAGTATAGGTTCCTTGCGGGTGAGCATGAGATGTACCCAGTCATTATCTCAGCGGATTTGACTGGAGAGCAGGAATCCCGACTGATGGGGGTTCTTGAAAAGAACTGCAAGGCGATAGGATGGAGTGTAGCCGATCTCTAGGGGATAAGTCTGGCCCTGTGCTCCCACCATATCTATCTAGAGGAGGAAGCGAAGCTGTCGCGTGAGTTCCAGCGACGGTTGAACCCGAACCTTCGAGATGTTGTCATGAAGGAGATCTCGAAATGGTGGAGCGTCGATTTTATCTACCCATCTCCGACTCCAAGTGCGACTCCAAGTGGGTCAGTCCATTGCATGTGGTGCCCAAGAAGACGGGCATAACTACAGTCGTCAGTGAGTCTGGAGAGGAGATCGCTACTCGGGTACCCACTTCTTGGCGGGTCTATATGGACTACAGACGATTGAACCAGACCACTAAGAAGGATCATTTATCCCTGCCCTTTATTGATCAGATTATTGAGAGACTGGTAGGGAAGAGTCATTACTGCTTTTTAGACAGGTACTCCGGATACAACCAGGTGGCGATTGCGCCAGAGGACCAGGACAAGACTACCTTTACCTGTCCCTTTGGGACATATGCTTTCAAACGGATGCCCTTTGGATTGTGCAACGCTCCGGCGACATTCCAGAGGTGCATGTTGTCCATCTTTTCGGACATGTTAGGGGAGTGCTTGGAGATCTTCATGGACGACTTTTCGGTCTACAACGACGGATTCGATTCATGTCTTGACTGCCTAGACCGCATCCTCCAGCGATGTATTGAGGTGCACCTGGTGCTTTCTTGGGAGAAGAGTCACTTCATGGTGACTCAAGGGACGGTGCTTGGCCATATCATCTCCAACAGGGGCATGGAGGTTGATCCGACCAAGGTGGATATCATTAGGAAACTCAATCCACCATCTAACTTGCGACATTTACGGTCTTTTCTGGGGCACGTCGGTTTCTACCGACGATTCATTCATGATTTCAGCCGGATTGCCCGATCGTTGACTGATCTGATGATAAAAGATACCGAGTTCATTGTGGATGATAAGTGTCTAGCATCATTTAAGACTCTCAAGAGTCTAGTTGTAGAGGCTCCTGTCCTGCAGCCGCTTGATTGGTCTCTCCCATTCGAGATCATGATGGACGCCTCCGATTTTGCCGTAGGGGTCGTGCTGGGATAGAGGAGGGATGGAGTCCTCTTTTCTATTCTCTACGCTAGCCGGACTTTGCATGCAGCTCAGAGGAACTACACAATCACTGAGAAGGAGATGCTAGCCATAGTGTTTGCCCTAGATAAGTTCAGATCTTACATCATTGGATCTAGAGTGACCATCTTCACTGATCATACCGCCATCCGGTACCTTATGGCAAAGAAGGATGCCAAAGCCAGATTGACCAGATGGATCCTTCTACTCCAGGAGTTTGACATAGAGATTAAGGACAAGCTTGGAGTCAAGAATGTGGTGGCAGATCATCTCTCTCGATTGGAGTATCTTGAGGATTCCGAGCAGATCGAGCCTATTTCTGAGACCTTCCCAGATGAGGCGATCCTTGCTATCGCCTCTCTTGAACTTTCTTGTTGCCAAGAAAGTCCCACAAGATTAGCCCAGGCAGCGACTTGAGACCTTCCTCGCGAAGGCCAAGTTCTACCACTGGGAGGATCCCATCCTTTATCATGAAGGAGGGAATAGCATCTGGCGTAGGGGCATTCCTCAGGAGGAGCACCACAGCATCCTCACTTACTGTCACAAACTTGAGGCAGGAGGACATCACTCTGGGAGGAGAACGGCACAGAAAGTTCTCCAATCCGACCTATGGTGGCCTACCCTCTTCAAGGACTATGATGATTTCATGAAGAGGTGTACTGACTATCAACGGATGGGCACTTGTGGACAGCGTGATATGATGCTGATGCAGCCCATTCACTTCTGTGGGGTTTTTGACGCATGGGGCATCGATTTCATGGGTCCATTCTCTAGGAGTCAGGGATTTGAGTACATTCTGTTGACCGTGGATTATGTTAGTCATTGGGTTGAGGCCATACCCGCCCGAACCGCAGATGTTAGGACTGTTTGCAGAATTTTGAGGAAGAATATCATTTCATGGTTTGGGGTACCTCAAGTGTTGATATCTGACGGGGGGTCTCATTTCGTCAACGACAAGGTAAAGGCCCTTGCTAGCGAGTTCAGCATAGACCATCGAGTAGCCACACCGTACCATCCTCAGACCAATGGTCTTGCTGAAGTGTCGAACAGGGAGATCAAGACTATATTGCAGAAGGTTGTCCGCCCTGACCGAAAGGATTGGTCACAGCTTTTGGACTCGGTCTTGTGGCATATCGGACGTCCTTCAAGACATCGTTGGGCATGTCTCCCTTTCGCCTCGTTTATGGCAAGCCCTACCATTTACCTGTTGAGCTTAGACATAGGTCACTCTGGGCAGTCACAGACATTATCAAGGATCCAGTGAGTGTAGGAGATCAGAGGAGGGCAGAGTTAGCAACCCTGGAGGAGCTTCGTGATGCAGCCTTTTCGAGCAGCCTACAGTACAAGGAAAGAGTGAAGGAGTGGGATGATTCTTATATCATCCACAAGCAGTTTGAGCCAGGACAACGAGTATGGTTGTTTGATGCCAGGTTGAGATTATTTTAGGGAACCTACAGAGCAAATGGAAGAGACCCTAGTTGGTTAGAAAGTACACGACAATGGGAGTATTGATATATCTGAGTTGTCGTCTGAGAGTACCTTTCATGTTAACGGGCAGCGACTCAAGCCATATCTAGATCATGAGCGCTGGTCGTTGGCGTTGCCCTGATTCACTTTGCATGAGATGCGGTCTTTTGACTCACATCTATTGCATCTCACGCCTGATTATCACTGTTCTTCCGACTTGTATAGATCTAGTTGTCCATATCACATTATTCTTCAGTCCAACACCCCATTTGCATCTTCGACGTTGCTATACTTAGGGTGCACTTTACCCTAAGTATAAGGGGGTGTGAGACTTTTGAGTTTCTTTTGATTCATTTCTACCTCTATTTTGCTGCCTATACTTAGGGATATTTTACCTTAAGTATAGGGGAGGTAGACCGTGTACATTCTTCACTCGGATTTCCTTCGTGTGCAACCTTCTATACTTAGGATTACTTAATCCTAAGTATAGGGGAAACCCCAAGATCCTCTTGCATTTCTATTCTTTCATTCGTCTTTGTATATAGCCTTCCTTTTCACTTCCTATACTAAGCACGAGTTATGTCTTCTTCATCTCTCTTGACTCTGAGGACATCGTTCGAGCTAAGTATAGGGGGTGTCGTATATATTACATACATACTTTAGCCATAACTCGTACTTTATGTGAGTGTGTTAATAAATAAAAATGGCTAAATCCCAAAAATCTATAAAAAAAATAAAATTTTTTCCTTGTAAATAAAATTCTTTTTGCACAGATATAGCTAGTTGTACAAATTACATTTTGTAAAATGTTTGTAAAAATCTTTTGTGTAAATAGCTTGTAAATATTTTCATATCAGAATTATGTATAGAGTACAAATTTTTTGTAAAATGTTTTGAAAATGAAAAGTTTGCAAAAACCTTGTGTAAATTGTGTAAATATTTTGCAAACTTGCATTCATGCATACATCCATGTTTTCAAAACATTTTTCAAAAATTTTGCACATGTGTAAATATTTTGTAAATAGCATCTTTGTAAATACTTGTATAGTTTTTCCTGGATCATACTTGACATTTAAACTAGCCTAGAATTAAATTGAAAAATGAAGCTTGGTTAAGATCTTAATCCACCTATTCTAAGAGGAACCTTATAGGGCTTAGGGTTGAGACTTTTCAGGTCCATGGTGACTTAATCTTTGAGTCCACTAGGCTATGATCATATGTCATCTCGATGAGCCTATGTAGAGCACTTAACAACACACACATGACTCATATAGACAATGGCTTTACTTGGACCAGCCACTTTACACTGAGCTCTCTACGGATGAGGTGGTAAGTAGGCAGTCTTCCTTGACTTGGGGTAGCATATGAGGGTAGTACTTCTAGGCGGAACCTCTCTTCTTCTTATAGTGAAGGAAGTGCGTCTCAACTTGGTCGGGTTGCCATGAGGTCTAATGACTGGAGTTGTGGGTTGCAATAATGCTTCAAAAGAGGGATAGTCTACTGGCTCAAGAGGAAAAAATCCTTATGTATATATGCTGCACTTTGTAGATATATTGTATATATGCACATCAAAAAAATGTAAAAAGAAAAGAAAACTTCAAAAAAGTGGTGGGTCTGATAGAAAATGATAATCCCACCGGAGTGTATATAGTACAATAAGCAAAGCTTGAGACTCATGTTCCATCTTATGAAGCTTGCAGCATGGAGGCTTAGCTACACTGGTTGAGCTCCCAGGGATACATGGCTACACTGGCCATGGTCCATTCTCTTCTTCCCCCTCTTCTTGAGCTGGTTGAATTTGAACTTAGAAGGGAATACCCCGCTCCTCGAGGAAAGAGTGGCCAGACTAGGGTCTTAGAGTTACCTTGTTGGGGAGGGTAGTCATTTTGCTACTTCTTAGGTGGAGAGCTACACCTCACTTACACAGTAAAAGGAAAGATTCATGGTCTTCAGTGTTTGTGTATGTAGACTTGTTCTGATCTAGATTATTGAGGAGTCTTGACTATAGAATAGAGGAACTTAGAGGCTGTTAAGTTTTAAACCTAAGTCCAAATAAGGTTCCGACACATTAATAATCCAAAGATCTGACTGAGCTCCATAGTTCAATTTAATGAAGGCAAGTTTAATAATCAGCATAGATTCATTTATTTTCCCCTCTTTTTCTTTTTCTTTTCTTTTTCACTTCTTTTTCAAATAAGTGTTTGCTAAGGGACTAGCAAATTTAAGTATAGGGGGGTGATGAATCCTCATTCATCACTCTTTATTCTTTTATTTTAGCTAAAAACCTTTGCAAAACACCATGTATAGGTTTGTAAATAGAATAATTTATCAAATAGCATGCATTGTGTAAATACTAATAATTAGAATGTTTTTGTGCAAAAATAAAAGAATAAAGAAATACAAAAATAGGGAAATCTTTAGAATAAATATTAAGTGACCTGAACCCAAGAGAAGGCTCCACAAGGGCCTGACCGCAAAATGAAATAAGTAGAGAGAGATAGGGTAACTCAACATGGTGTAAATACCCCTTTTGTGTACATATTTTATTTTCTAAAAATAGAAATATATTTGTGTTTCCCATATTTTGTATATATTTATAAAAATAAAATAAAAATAGGAAAAATAAAAGAAAAATTAAATAAATAAATTCTCTCTCATCAGTGTATATATACATGTACCTGAAATAAAAGATGTATTTATTTCACCTTTGTAAATTATTTAATAAAAATCTCATAAAAATCTTTTTTATTCCATATTTTATGGAATAAATAAATAAAATATAAAATGGGAATAATTGTACATAAACAAAATAATAAAATTAAAAAATACATAGGTATATATACTTGTATATAATAATAATATAATTTAAATACATAATTTATTTTTCAAAAAAATAAATAAAAATCACTAAAAAATTCTTTGTAAATAAATAAACATTTTTTATTTTGTAAATATTTTGAAATTAAATCTCCTTCTATTTTATTTTGAATTTTCAAATCTTTTTCCAATGCCTTTTTCTCATTGGTCCACGGGGGATTGTTGACCCCCGGTCAACTCTCCCCCCAGGACCACCAAGTTGGCGGATCTGCGTCCCGACCCGACTTCCCCGATTTTTCGCGTCATGATCCGTCACCCTCTCACCCAAATCTCGGGCTCCATTTGTAGCTTTTATATCCGAGATTCACGCCCGGGGATCTTTCTAGGGATCCGTGCACCACATTTCCCTACCCGACTCCATTTCTACTGGATCTCTACCAGTATATAGATTCGTACTCCTCTGCCATTTCACGCACCTTCGACCACCATCTTTCATCCCTGTGACCTCCATCGTCTTCTTCAAGTGACAACAAGTACGGAGGGTATCTGAGAGAGAGATTAGAGGTGTGTGATGAATCCACATTTCATCATCTTTATTCTATCATTTTGGCCTCAAAAACCCTAGTAAATGCGTGTAAATACCCTTAATTCCCGCATTTTAGCATTCATGCATGTGCATGTAAATAGTGTATAAAATACTATAATTAAAGCTAAAATTATAGAATAAATAAAAAAAGAAAAAGAATGAAATATTGTAAATATTTTATGACCTGAAACCCCGAGACCTAGGCATCTTGATGAATAGGTCGACAAGGAATAAAGTAGGGGGAGATAAGGGCCATAATATAATAAAATCCCCTTTGTTTTTGTTCATTCTTTATTCATTTTGAGACCTATTTTTGGTTCCACTTTTTATACCTCAAATAAAGAAACTTTATACATGAAAGTTGTAGATAATTAAATAAAGAAAAATACAAATATAATTTCACTGAAAAATAATGTACAGATAAAAAGTTATGGTCTGAATAAAAATCCAGAATCCCAACTTCCCAGACATGTATCTCACAAATAAAAACTCCAAATACATCAAACTCACCTTTAATTTTATATAATTTAAAATAAGCTATTTAATGGCGGTGGTTTCTTATTTGGCAGAGCTACGGTTTGAAAGTTGAGTTTTGGAACCCATTGTATACTTGTACAGATTAAAATATTCATTTTATTATTTATTCATTATTTTTATATTTTTATATTTTTATAATTTTTTAAATATTCTTTATAATAAATATGTGTATTAAAATCAGAATAAAAACTCAAATAAAACATAAAATAAAATTACTTGTATATAATACATAAGTATAATACCTATACATATACCTAAATAATACTTTTTTATATTTTATTAAGTATATAAAATACATCAATAAAATAAAATAAAACTATTTTTAGTGTATAAAAATTCTTTATAAATTTATAAAATAATAAATTAAAATAAATAAATTAAAATCACAAAATAAAAATAAATTAATAAAATATATAGGTATATGTACCTACATAGGTCTAAAAAGACAACTTGTAAAATTATACATCATAAAAATAATTAAAAACCATAATAAAATAGTTTATAAAATAATAAACACTTTTTTATTAAATAACCAAAAAATAAATAAATCATTTACTATTTTTAAATCAATTTTTAAGGTACTTTCAGGAGGTTTTTCCTGGTTGGTCCACGTGGACCAACCAGGTGGTCTGGACTGTTGACCAAGGTCAACAGTCTGACCTTCCTCCTGGGCGCCTGTCAAATCTTGGTTTTCACCCTTGTTTGATGAATTTTGGAGACCACCCTGTTCCTCCTTTCATGTCGCGTTCTTCTGCATTTTTGCTCCTCGAGTACTAGTGATTCACGCCCAAGGAAAATTTGGGCTTTGGATCGTTGTGCGAGGCGTTTCCTCTCGATCTTTGAAGCACCCAAGTCAGAGAGTCAAACCCCTTCATATTGGACCCCCGAATTCCCTTTGAATTTTGAACCCTATTTTTGGTCCCGTCGTCCCCTCTTTGGCTCGCATGGGCTACCTGGAGGTGACAGCTCCAGATTGGCTCCTTCAAGGCGGCAGATCGACGAGGATCTGGGTGCGTTCCATCACCTCCAGCGAGCTCCGCCATCGAGGTAACTTCTACCTCGGGTACCCCCCTTTGAGATGCTTGTTCTCTCTTCTTTTCGTGCCTCTTTTATTCTCTGTCATCGTAGAAATACCTAGCCACCTTTATCTCCGCGTTTCATCGATCAAATCACTCCATCAAAACCCATGCCGGAGCGCACCTCCGGCCACGTCATTCACGCCATCCCCTTCACTTTCGCACCACCGTGGGGTCAGGGCAATTTTCCCCCGATGCCTTCACTCTTCTCTTGCAGGTCTTGAGCCTCAACTCACGGCTGGAGCTCATTTTGGTGGAGGCGGAGAGGTTCCTGGAGCTACTTTGCTCCGGCGACCTCGCGCGAGCCCTCCAACCACCGCTGGAGATTTTTGGATCCACCGGCACGTCGAGGACCACCGCAGGAGTGTTGGACACCATTTTGAAGCACAAAGGAGCGGCTGTGGAGGGTGGTTGGCGCCTGGGAAACTCGCATCCACGCTTGTTCTTCCTAGTTCGTCGAAGGACCTTCAGAGCCGTTGGATCTTGAGGGTGTCCCAGACGTAGCAATTCCGTTGGATCGTGCAAGCTCCAGCCATCGGATCAGTTGAGTATCTTTTAATCCCAGCCGTTGGTACGCGAAGGGGTATCGCGCGACCTGTGCGCGACACGTGGCAAGTGAAGAGCTGGCAGTCGTTGGATCACGCACCTGCTTTGGGTATTTTGTTCTTTAACCCAGAGCGTTTTTATAATTTCTATTTAACGCCGAAAATTTCATTTGCAACGTTATAATTTTGTAATATTTGCGTAAAGACCCCCCAGTTTTTGTTGTATTACATTTTGGACCCCGCCTGACGCACATGCTAGTCACATGCATCTGGGCATTTTGCAATGGGGCCTTGGGCTCTTTTCGTATTTAACTTTAGTCCTAAAGTTTGTACTCGCAGTTATAAAACTTTGGCATTTTTGCATTTGGACCCCTGCGGTTTTGGAAATTACATCTGTGCCCCTGCTAGGCATGCGTGCTTGCGCACGTGTGTTTGGTGTTTTTGCAGGTGTAGTTATTTGTATTTAGTCCATTAATTGCAATATTCAGTTATATATTTTGTGTGAAATTTGCACCTTGGCCCTGGAACTTTTGTCTATTTACATTTAAGCCCCTGCTAGTGTGATTTTTCTTTTTATTATCTCTATTTATTGCATGCAGTTCTAAATCCCAAAAATTCCACAAAAATCACTACAAGATCCTGTTGCATCACACTTTCACGCTATATTTTTGTATTGCATATTTATTGCATTTTATTATTTATTAAAAATAAAAAACATGCATTTTAGCTACTGTTAGCATTAGAAAATACCAAAAAATATCAAAACTCTTCGAAAAATTCCAAAAAAAATATATTTTGCATACTTTAATGTTTTTTAACTCCTTTACAAAAATCATAAAAATTTCAAAACAAAAACCTTAAAAATTAAAAAACACCTAAAAACTTCATAAAAATCTAAAAAATCCTAGAAAAATCCTAAAAATATAAAATCAGGTTCTGTAGTTTCCTTATTTTATTCCCTTTATTATAAAATTAATTTGGGAAAATTTTGTTACTGTTTGCTATTTTGATTCCCATTTTAATTTCGGCCAGTAGTTTATTCACTGTTTTCTTGTATTTTGACTTTTAAAAATACCAAAAAACATTCAGAAAAATTCCCAAAAATCACAAAAACACTATAAATATATAAAAAGACCAAAAACATTTTATTTTCTGATTTTTGAGCATTTTTCCTTACTTTTACAAATACCTTATCCCCTCTTTTCTTATATATTATATATATTCCAATATTGAAAAACTAAGGAATATAAAAAATAAAAAATATGCATTTTAGCTACTGTTAGCATTAGAAAATACCAAAAAATATCAAAACTCCTCGAAAAAAATACAAAAAAATATATTTTGCATACTTTAGTGTCTTTTAACTCCTGTACAAAAATCATTAAAAATTTCAAAACAAAAACCTTAAAAATTAGAAAACACCTAAAAACTTCATAAAAATCTAAAATATCATAGAAAAGTCCAAAAAATATAAACTCAGGTTCTATAGTTTCCTTATTTTATTCATTTATTTTAAAATTAATTTGGGAAAAAGTTTTTATTGTTTGCTATTTTTCATTCCCATTTTAATTTCAGCCAATAGCTAATTCATTGTTTTCTTGTATTTTGACTTTTAAAAATACCAAAAACATTCAGAAAAATTCTCAAAAATCACAAAAACACTATAAAAATATAAAAAGACCAAAAACATTTTATTTTCTGATTTTTGATCATTTTTCCTTATTTTTACAAATATCTTATCCCCTCTTTTCTTATATATTATATATATTCCAATATTGAAAAAGAAAAAAAATATATAATATAAAAAGAAAATATAAAATCAAATAATTAAAAACCCACAAAAACATTTGCATATTGTAGACACTTAATCACATCACACATTTTGCACATTGCCCAACCTATCCTGCTTGCTCCCTGTGTTCGACACTCTACATACTTACACTATACACATTATTATAGAGTTAAAAATAAATTTGACTCCACACTTGTCTTTCATTGCTTGATTTATACGGTTGCGGGTTCATTGTTGACTTTGATTGGGATTCATTTAGGGTTGCCACAACGACGGTTGTCTCCGCTTTGTGTGAGGCATATTCAGACCCTTGAATTTCGGCTAAATCAGTGTGTACCCCAGGTCTGGTGACCCTTATCATCGAGCTCCACTGCCGGCGTAGCCCGAGCCTCTGGAGGCGACACTCCATCGAGGCGAAGACCACCGGAGATCCAGCATCTCCTCCACAGTCGACTCCAACCATCAGGTAGCTTCTTTAGCCTCTAGATTATAGTTTAGATTAGATTTTCCCATTTCAACTCCGCCAGCTCTGCCCCAGTGGCTGGAGCCCCGCCACTTCACCTTATCCATATCGATCGACTCCTCGACCCATCGCCACCTTCTTTCCACGATCTAATCACCTCCGTCGGAACCTCCCTCCACCTATCCACGTCGCTTCCCTTTACTGTCGGTTCAATAACCCATGCCGAAGACTTCCACCGAGCACGAGCTATCTTCTGCAGGTGAATAAACATGAGATACCCCCCTTGGTCGTGTTTTCTTCCCTTCGCCGAAGTCGCCCAGCTCCCTCTTCCCTTGCTGAAGGATCCGGCCATTGGAAGCTTCATCGGATGCCAGCAACCGATGCGGAATGCCATCGTGAGAAGAACCCTCCTCTCCGATCTTCCATCGGAAGCTCGGATAGCTCCTAGCTCGCCGGAGAAGCTCTCCTAGGAGGAGGTCTTCCAGCCTATCTCTTTGCCGTCGGATCGACCCTCACTGTGAGTTATCATCTCAACCGTCCGTGCTCTGCTCCTGTCAGGTCGTTGGATCCATGATCTGACAGCCACGTGCGCCCCACGTTCTCCCTCGTGCCAGGATCGTTGGATCTTCCAGGAGGCGTCATTAGGACCATACACCCGCTAACCACTCACCGCTTGACACCAGACACTCACGCACCCCGCACGTGCTTCGGCTGGGTAACTTGCGCCCGAACCCCTACAGTTTACTTTAGTTTTTTATTTAGTCTGTTAAATAAACTTGCACACTTGGTTAATTTGCATATTGGGACCTATAGTTTCTTGTATTTGCATTTTAGTCCCTACTTTGTGGAGACACGTGCTTCGACACGTGCGTTTGTGGAACTTTTGCAGTATTGATCCTATAGTTCTTGGGTGTTACAGTTTATATTTTTATAAATAGGATTTACACTTTTGTCCATGTGAATGTGAACCGCATGCTAGGGACGTGATATTGCGGGCTTTTTGCATTATGTGGGCTAGGGTTTTGTGACTGTTCTGGAATGAAGTTTACGTTTTAAAAATTACATTTATACCCTTGTGCGTACAGTATTGGAACATGTGCGGATTTTGTGCAAATTTTGTGGTTTAGCCCCTGTACTTCTAGCATGTGTTTCCGTTTAGCCCTTCAAAGTTACTTTTATTGCGTTTAGGTCCCTGTATGCTATGGCTTTTACATTTGTTGAATAAAATATCAAATTAATTCCAAATCAAGTGAAATTTGGACACGTGGCTCTTGCTATTGTGTAAAAATGTGACTAAATTTTTGGGACAATTTTGTTGCTTTTTATTAATTTTTAAAAATAAAAAACCTTCATTTTTGTTACTGTTTGCTTTATAAAATCTATTAAAAATATAAAAACTTCTCTAAAAATAACAAAAAAATCATGACTTGTTTTTTTGTTGTTTTTTAGCTTTTATCCAATTTTTGTCTTATTTGGATTTATAAAATCCATAAAAATATAAAATTCTAAAAAACTTATAAAAATTGTTAAAAGTTATATAAAAATCAAAAAATTACAATTTTAGTTTATGTAGTTTAGTTTTTCTTTTTATTTTTCATAAAAATTGCCTTTAGATTTTTATAGCTAATTATATATTTTTAATTAGCTTCTCAAATCTGACTGCACACTCCTTCATTGTTTTTGTCTTTTTTTTATAATATCAACTAAAAATTAGAAAATTCTGAAAAAATAACCAAAAACACTTAAAAATATAAAAGAAACACAAAAATAATTTTATTTGGTTTTTTTGGATTTATTTAATGTGTTGAATAAATTGTGCTTTGTGTGCTTTTTACCCTTTTTCTTAATTTTTCTTTATAATTAAAAATATAAAAATTTAAAAATATATAAAAATCCACCAAAAATACATTTCTTTATTTTATTTTCTTTTTGGCTACTTCATAGGCCGATTCGGCCAATCCGTGCTCCTTGAGTTCGACCCTGATCGCTATACCAGGTTAAATAAATAGCGAAGACCGCTATTCGTGTTTTATTGATTTAATTTTGTTTTGGTGGTCTGGATTTTCTTGTTGACTGAGTCTCTGAGATCTGGGTCGCAACGACCCGTGTTTTTTATACCTTCACTCAGGTCTTAGTGGGTTTCTCGGTCATCAAACGTCAACAACATGAGTGTGATTGGTTGGTTATGAACTATTAATTTAAAAAGGATGTAACCTTTGTATCGAAGATAAAATGTACTCAACAAAACATGAGATAAATTACAAAGAAACAGATCAAACAAAATCAACAGTCACACCGTTAAAGAAACAATGTATGCCTAAGTTCTCGAGATAATTATAAGCTCTTGGCACCGACTCGAAATAAGGGGTCGTAAGGGCCTAAAGGGCCAACGCCTTCCAGGGGCATGAGGCAAAAGATAAGTCCTATAAAGTCGTAGCAACACTGTTACATTATGTATTGTTATGGATCACATGTGTCTGCGGTAATCCATTAAAGCCGCCTAAGAAGTAACAATCAAGACCACTCTAAACATGAAAAATGTCATGGGCATATGTGCAATATATGTTAATATTATGTGCATATATGCAATTATGTTATTGTTATGGTCATATGTGTAAGTTCTGTTAATGTTAAGTGCACGTGTGAAATTTATGTTAATGGTATATGCATATGTACAATTTATGGTAATTTAAGGGTATATGTGCAATTATGTTATTGTTAAATGCATAAGTGCAATTTATGTGAATATTATGGGCAAACATGCAAATATAGTAAAACTTACTAGTATACGTGCAAATATGTTAGGTGATTCATGATTATGAAGGGAATTTAGTTATATGAATTAAATAAGTTGATTTATGATTCATACGATAATGGCTTTTGTGACTTGTTTTATACGCTAGCCGGCTTGACCCCAACTCAGCACATACTAAGCGTTATGCTCATAACATGTAATGTTAATCTTTTTCAGGAGAACGTGAGGATTAGATCATTAACGATTTAAGGGAAACGACATCGTCTTCAAGAAGTAGGATCGGTATGGAACTACTACGGGATTGTTTGGAAGGACGTCTTTTATGCCCACCGGAATAAGAAAATCGTGGATACGATTTGTTCTAGTTTATTTATCTTTTTCTTTTAATTAAGGAACTTTTATAATTGTGGTATTACTATTATTATGGAAAAGTTCTATTTAAGTCGGTTCTTTACTTCTCTTTTATGCTATGATTGATGCTATGAGTAACAATCCCGAGATATCCGTTGAGTTTTCACTTCCGCATATTTTTCGGACGATCGGATTTCGTTACATATTAGCCCAGAGAACCGCAACTCTGTCAACCAAGTCTGTTAGAGGAGTCTCGCTCGTCCCAAAACTAGTGGCCACGGATACATATCACGACACTAGACGCATGCATGCATCCACCCAAACTCTCCAGAGAACATACCATCCCCCCCCCACTCTAAGATGCCCTTCGAGATGGGCTGACTCACCTTTGGCTCAGTCGGACTACTAGGGTATGCATCCACCTTGTTGTATTTATCTATTCGTCCCCGTGTGTATTTTATATTTTACATAAAAAAGAATAATCCTGAATACGATAATGGTTTCCCTTAATCATTTCCCGAAACAATGATGTTTAAGATCTATGAGTCACAAACCATTCCATTAACCATTGATCTAAGGCATACCCAAGGCGACTAAGGAAGAGTTTAGCACTGCGATTCACTTGTTCTTTCAAGAGATATTATATTTAGGACCATGTTTCAAGCAACCTAAGTATATTTCATATCACAAAGGATGCACCTGAATTCTGAAGGCTAGATAATTATCGTAAGATGAATGACACATGAGATATAAATCCAACCCGTATACTATATTTTTGTCATATAAATTAGAATGTGTTACCTATAGATAATATATACAAAAATCAACATCTAATATTCGCAAAGACCACACATGAACGTTAGGTCATATTCTATATTAACATAAGTATAGGCAACAACAGAAGTGATGAAAGGGAACGACGATTGAACACTCGGCTCATCCACCTCCCCTCCATACTTAGGACAAAGCACGTCCTAAGCAAGGCACACATGAGAATGGGGTGGATGAGCAATACGGGAGAATGGACAGAGAAAAACGAAAGCGAATGTACAATGGAGATGGATGTACAAAGGATCAAGAAGGTTGAAAGCGAACCTTCTCGTGGGACCGTTGAGGAATAGATCTGATAAGGTACAGGTCAACATCAGGGTCCTTGGATGACACTAACTGATCAGGGTCGATAGGGTGAGGGGCCTTACTGGTCTTAGTGTGTGAAGGTACAAATGGAGTAGTGGAAGAAGTATAGCTAGGTCCGGCCTTGGGAGTCTCACTGATGTCAAAGTGAAATCGGAAGAACTCATCATCGGAAGAAGTAAGATCATGGTTGTCCTGCAAGGTCTCGTCTAGGTCAAAACCAAAAGGAACAAACTCATCAGTGGAAGTAGTCAAATTATATTCGTCCTCAAGAATTTCAACCGGGTCATCATTCTCATTAAAAGGCCCGAATTCCTGAATGAAAGCAACAAGATCAAATTCGGTCTTAGTCTCATCAATATCTACCCTCCGCTCAATGGTGTCAATCGTGTAAATCCCGTGGATGTCATCAATACATCTCCAATCACAGGAAGCGAAAACTCCAAGGTCTATGCTTTTCAATTCTTCCTCCTTGGAGAGGAATTCTCGGGTCTCATCATCGGTCATAAAGAAAGTATCTCTGATATCCGCATAAAGATCATATGCCTTAGGGTGGACTAACACAAGTACACTCTCATGGGATGCGGATCTCTGATCAGTGGTAGGTGTAGTGATCAACACATCACTCCCGCCATCAGAACGGAAGCGAATCTCTACTGATCTATAATCTATAACGGCTCTCACAGAGGCAAGAAAGGGACATCCAAGGATGATTGGAGGACACTTCACAGAGGTGGAGGTCTCCATGGGCTAGACAACGAAGTCTGTCGTGAAGCTCATGCCATGAATCAGAATGATGATGTTCTCAAGAATACCCTTCGGCCTCTTTATTAATCCATCAGCGAATTGTACGACCATCCTGGTTTTCTTGAGAGGCCCACGATGAATAGATTGTACAACGAGAAGGGTATTATATTGATCGATACATCACCGTCGAAAGTGTTATTGCATAAATGGTCAGAGATGGTGCAACTCACAAGAGGAGTGACCATGCTACTTTTCCTAGACGATGGGCGATGGCGTGGGCAGTGGCCATGGTCAAGATATGATGCTAAGATCTGCTCCTCCGCTTTCTCTTCTTATGATGAGGAGTAGATAATTGGGTCATTGCCTAGCAAAGTGGAGCATCAATGATCTCATGAATAGTGTCTACCACTTCAGGTTCAGTCAATATTTTTTTGAATTTTCGGACGTCCTCTATACAAGGGAGGAGGACGGAATCAACATTTACACAAGGAATGCCAAGAGCAGTCTGTACAACGGCATCCTCAGGGTCAAGGGTGGGACTAGGTGTGAATGGTTGTGTGGTCAAAGGATCAGTCAAGTGGGCACTCTCCTCACTGTCTGACTTAATCATGTGCCTCCTGAAATCTTTTTGGTTTTTTTTAAATTTTCTCATTTTTTATATTTTTGGCGATTGCAAGCTCCTTTTGTACTTTTAGTCATTCTTTGATTTTTATAAACTTATAAGAATATTTATAAAACTTCAAAAAATTATAAAAAATACTTCGTAACCTTAAAAACCCAAAAATATTTTTACATTAATTTTCTAAGCATCTTTTAGCTATAAAAATCCAAAAAGACTTGTGTATTGCTTTGTTTTCATGTTTGTTGATTGTGTTTCTTTATTAAAAATTAAAATATTTTGCAATGTTAAAAAACTACTAAAAAATTATTATTTTATTTATGAGATTTGACCACTTAGTAGGTTTCTCGTGCTCCTTGTGTTCGACCTTGGTTACTATACCAGGTAAAATAAATAGCGAAACTGCTTACATTGTGCTTGACTATTTGATCTTTGTTTGAGTGGTTTATTTTTCTTGATTGACCGAGCTTGGTGATTTGGGTCGCAACGACCCTTGATTATTTATTTACTTAACCTGGGTTGTCGAACGTGTCGTCAATGAGTTCACCTATAAGCTGGAACGATGAAAATCGACGGTCTTTCATGTATGTATATGCATCACTTACCTAGAAAGAATAACAAAGGAAATTTATGTTACAAAAAGCCAACTCTTTATTCCAATATATTAGTTTTGAAAATCCATGTTTACCGACTCCCACAAGTCGAGGTCATCAGGTATGATGCCCTGCATACAATTATCCCACAACCACGCTCACTGAATAGATGATGCATGCAAGGAATGAGGTAAAAAAAGAAAATATGAAAAATTGTGATGTTATAATTTTGTTCAGCTTGCCAGTTCAAAGGTGAGTACTGTGCAATAGTTTCGACAATCAAGTCTTGCTACATTTATAAAGCCATTCAAAAGTAATATATAAAAATGCATAGAAAGAATCGATCAGACCATTATCGGCATAACATTCAATTAAAGCTTCAACAAGGCTTAGAGCATCAAAACGCATAACATTAAGTAGAATGAAGGTAACAAAGAATCACAACATAACATTAACATTACTAGATATTCATTGGAATGCATCATTAGTTTCATAATAGTAAATCAGTAGTAAATCAATAGAATGATCCAGGCAACATAACATTAACATGCAATCAATAATAAATCAATGACAAATCGTAGTAAATCAGAGGATTTAACACACTAGCTTAATATGCACATTATGTAAAATGAATCCATAGATGTAGAAAAATAACTCAAAAATAGATCACAACATACTCGGGATTCACAATATTATATTAATGTAGATTCACAACATAACAGTTTAAGTAGGATGTCTTGTTAAGTAAATTCAAACATAACAATTTAAGTAGATCATCTTAACATAGATTCACAACATAAAAATTTAAGTAGAATGTCTTGTTAAGTAAAACGATTTATTTAATAGATTCACAACATAACATAGATCTTCAGAACAACAATAACTAGATTCCAATTAAACTCAGCTTCCAATCAAACTCAACTTTGAATCAGAACAACCCATCCCACCAAGATCAGCCATGCCCATACTCTAAATCATTTTGGTTCAAGTTTGGACCAACAATTTGGGCCCATATGTTAATTAGGTCGGGCTTTAGCTTGGTCGGCCCATCCTATCAAGCTCGAAAGCCCATCCCAAAATGAAGCTAGAATTAGAGCCAAGAGCCCAGCTCCATAAGGGATCCGAATCCAACAATAAAGAGATATCCAAATTCATGAAAAACATAAGGATTATCCAACAATATAGCTAAAAACTTATTAAAAAAATAACTCATAATGAAACAACAACCAAAGTGGTGTGTAGGAACGAAAATTGTACAAATACCTGGACCGACACAGCCAATGCCCATAAAAATTGGACAAGCCCTGGACGGGCCCATGCTCAACTAATATCCAGCACTTGATGGACTAGCCAGACCTACGCCCGATGCATAATAATTGGTCCGTGCTTGAGATCGAGCCTCTAAAAGTAAAAAATAGTGGGCCTAGGTCTAGCCAAATGTTCGAAAAAAAAGAAAAAAATGGGCTTGGGCATGGGTAAGAGCTCGTACCTTGCCTTCCTCTAGTTCGAGTACAAATGAGATGTGCATGAAAGAAGTAAACTAGAATAATTTAAGTGACAACAAGAGGGTGAACTCCCCACTCCCCTCTCCCCTTTAATAATGGCTAGGAGACATGATGGAAGTCCTAGAATATAGATCTAAATCCATTACAATGAAGAACAATGTAGGGAGGAGGGTAGATGTAGAAGTATGGCAAGCACATCCATTGTAGGAGGATAGATGTATGTGATCATTCAACTTTGCAGGAGAGATCAATAAATATAGAACATAAGGGAATCGAGTCAATGCAACACCAAACACCATAAAAGCAACAATATTAAAGACCTCAATGGCAACCTGTCAACCATAGCTCTAAGAAAATTCCACAACATGGCATAAGAAGCCAAATTTTATCTCTTCCCCCATTGTAATGACCTGTATCATGCTTACAGGAGAAACCACATGCTGGGTTGGGGGTAGGGGGAGGGGATTTACAATTGTTAGGTGATAAGAGAATGCTGGGGAGTTGGACAAACATCGTGGAGGCATAGATGGATGGAAGTTGTATATCATGGCACGAGGGCGATGATGAAGGTCATTACCATTGGTGGGAGAGTTGGCATGATGGGAAAGAGGGTGGGGAATTGGGAACCTTCGACCAATCCCACCTCACCCTGTGGTCAGAATATGTGACCACAAATCTGACGTAAGATCGAGTTATTGTAGGGGAGAGATTGAGGGAGCCCAATCCCCCTACAGAACACACCCTATAATTTATTCCTCATTTGGCAGCAAGTTACCCCATAACTACTTCTCAATTCTAGCGCGTGCTTTTACTACTCATAAACAATAGCAGGTCATGTCGTATTTACTATCTCAATTCTTCCACCTATCCAAATACATATTATTCACAAAAAGATTATTAATTTTGCTAATCCTCAAAACAAACCTTATCTAACCCACCCACCAAACAGGTTAACCAACCAACTAAGAAGGATATCAATGAGGCATTTGGAGCAAGGTTTTCAAAACTGGACCGATCAGTCTTTAGTTTAGTCCAACCGGGTCGGACCAATGATGATGTCAGCATGACATCATCATTTCTATATTCTCGAAAAAACCGGATCAAGCTTAATTTACTAGTTTGACCGGTCTAACCGATTTTTTGAACTAATAAAATTGGATACATATATGTAAATATGTGTTTATATCAATGAAATAATCGTTTAAAATGTTAAATCTTTCAATAGAATAACATGATTATCTATTTCGAGTAAAACTCTACAAAAGGTAGTCACATTTTCTATCATTAAATATGAATGTAATATTATCATAATTTATTTATAGTTGCTTCTAGAAAATTACTCTAAGAAAATAGTAGCACAAGTTATATTCGAAAAAAAGAGAGACAAAACTGAAATTTAAGGAGGGCAAAAGTGATAAAACCCTATTATTTTATTATTTAAACCTTTATTTTTAAAAATATAATAAATCATCAAAATTAGGTCAATCTTGATCAACCCGATCCAACCACCCGGGTCAACCCTATCCGACCACCAGTCAGACCCGATTTTTTTATTTTTTTATTTTTTTGAAATGAATTACATAAAATCGGTCGAACCGACCTAGTTAGGGCCAGTTGCCAGTCCAATTGGCATGTCCGGTCTGATTTTTTAAACCATGATTTGGAGGGAACATAGAAAAGTTATTTTTTTGGGATTTTTGTTAGTTATGCCCTTTTGAGATATCACAATACCATTTATATCCCTCTCTTTTTTGAAGTATCAGTTGTGCCCCTGACTTCTTACATTGTAATCATTCGTACCCTTTTGTTAGCTTGGTCGGGGGACAGAGTTGATATCGCAAAAGTGTCACAAATGATAACAGTGTAAGAAGTCAGGGGCACCACTAATATTGCAAAAAAGGAATGGTATAACTGATATTGTAATACCTCGGTAGGAAACAACTGATAAAAAATTATTTTTTATACTGATAATGCGAAGTAAGATCATGGAACTTGGAACAACATTAATGATTGCCAAACCGAGTAACCCTAATGTACTAAATTGATGTGTTCCTAATTTTTTTGCAGATGATGTTGGTGATAATAATAATATTATTAAGATCAGGGATGCTATCTTTACCATGGTCTGTCTTATCTGCTCATCCTTGACATCAATGTTTTTTAAATCGAATCGGACACTGAACTGGAAACCTTACTGAAGTGGTTGGATTGGGTTGAACCATGTAATAAAATTGATTCAGCCAGATGATGACGTATCATTATTTAAAATCAGATTAAATCATACATGTGAGAAATTGAACCAGATAATCAAATCGAAATGAAATTAAATATATACTATACACTTAAATATACTTGAAAGATAAATAAAATACATAGACAATATGTATTTCATATTATACATAATTTTTTTCGTATGCACCATCAAATGTCATGCATATCATATATATATATATATAGGGATTTGGGAGCCTACACCCATATGTAGGTAACTTTCCTACACCCACCTCTTTTCCTCTCATTATTTTGGATTTTTTTGAAATGAATCCTTAGGAGATTTACTTAGAATATTAAATGAAATACATGTTTCAAATTTCACGTAAAACAAAAAATCCTAACAGCTCCATCGGAAGGGGTCGATTTCAGCAAATCTGAGACCGTTAAAATTTTATTGTCTTGATGGATAAGTTAGAAGTCTCAAAATAAGTTGAAATTTTAATGACGTGAGAGTGATATATTGTGATCTAAAATCCCCAAGGATTCAATTCCAAAAACTCAAAAAGTTTGAGGGAAAAAGATGTGGGTGTAGAAATGTTACCTACACATGGGTGTAGGCTCCCTTTTCCCATATATATATATATATATATATATATATATTTGGACTTAATGTTTTGTAACATAATAATAGTTTAATTAAACTTAAAATACTGGATATTAAAAAGTTATATTGGAGTAGTTGGTTAGGAGTTTGAAATTGGTAACTAAAGGTCATGTGTTCAACTCCCATTACTAGCACTATTTTTAATAAATTAAAAATTAAATGCGGTTCAACTTTGCTTGAACTTGGTTAAATCAGATTAAAAATAATAGGTTGAATCAGACATGTTATTTAAAATTTGAAATTCAAACCGAACCTGTAATAATCGTTTAACAAACCGGTCCAGTCACGTTTCACCGGTCAAACCGGTTGATCCGATCCAGTTTCAAAAATATTGCTTGACATTACATGTGAAATCAAATATACACTGTTGGGCATAATGTTTTTGAAATCACACAGTGGTTCTGATCTACACTGTCTAAAGAGAAAAAGATAACTTGGCATGAACTCTGAAGATTATGTTGGAGAATATTGGGGTACCATTATCATTATTATGATGTGGTGGAAGCCAAGAGGTGACATTGACGACAAAGAGGGTATGGTTGAATTGGCGGAATCTTTGAAAAAGCAGTACATGTGAAAATTCCTCAAAAATAGCCATCGTCTATCCTCATGGATAGTCCTTCACATCCATAACTTATAACAATACACCACTCAGAGAAAGTGCATTGAATTAATTAATATGGAGGCATGAAGATATAACGAATATGGATAAGAACGGATTGGTAAGGATTGTGTATCCATATTCAATGGGCGAATGTGGCTGTGGTTGTGAAGAATGTGGCTGTGGGCGAGGCTCACAAGATCTCTAGGGACACTTATGTCGGTAATGTCCCCACTCATGGCACGAGTAACATCGGACTGGTCGAGTAAATGGAGTGCTCGTGTCTGTGCTCTGAGTCGGTCTTGCTAGGGGTCTATCTGCTTGTTGTGACCCAGATGGTCGAGCAGTATCTATGCCACGTCCGTCAAGTGCTCCTCCTAAGGTAGTCTATGAAGATGAGCAAGCACCGCCTGCAAATGCCGAACCTGTCGGCCCAAAAGATCGTTGTGGTCTAGGTGTCGCTCCGGACGAGCTCCCAAAGTGTCTCTCTCTGATGTCCTCAAACTTCTCCCTGCGTCAGTCACCTCGGAGATAAAAGTGATGCAATCCGGCCAACTTCTCCTTAACATGTTCCCTCTTGATTCTAATGAACTTTTCCAGATTCTCCTCTGGAAATGCGACAACTGCTGGATTGTGTCGTAGCAGCTCAGTGAATTGAATGAAGTAATCTCTGGATGTCATCCGTCCTGAACAAAGCTCTATAAATAGTCTCTATTAGGACTCCTCCACTTCACAAAAAAGAAGTGGGCTCTGAAACGTGTCTCTAAATCGTCCCATGTAGGTTCACGACCTAACTCGGAAACTACTGCATCCCACTATCTCTCTCTAAATATGTCAGCGAATACTCCATGAAATATAGCTACGTGTCTCGTGGCGTGCGAATCATCCTCAACACCTTCATCCCCCTCTTGAGCCATTGTTGAGCAACATCTGACATACCAGTGCCCTCAAACATGGGCACATTGACCCGCTGGTAGGATGTGAAGATAGACTGATGCCAGCAGATATCAGAGTACTCATGTGCGTCCTCATTTGCATACTGTATGGGGTCCTGCTTTCTGTTAAAGTCCGCATCTTCAGCTCCATGCTCTGGTATCTCCTCAAGTGGATCATCGAAATGAGGTTGTTGTATGTCTACCAACCGACCTTGGTCCTAGCATGTGCCGTTGTGAGATGGACGGTAGGTGTAATCTAACAGCTCCTTAAATCTGAGTTGTATGTCCGTCTGTCTATCAACAATCTTCATCTACTGGGCCAACATCTAATCCCGCTGATCTCGCACAACAGCCTGTTCCTGCTGAAGATCGGTGAGAGAGGTCAGTATGCATGCTAGTTGTCCAGTCGTATCTTGATATGGTCGGGAAGAGATGGCCTTGCATGAGAACCAATTTTAGTCATAAAAAGTGCCATTCGCAAATATTTATCATATATGTTTTTTCTCTTCTTGAGATATATAATGAAAATTAATGAAATTAGTGAAATCTATGGTGATTAAATTCGAATGTCATATTTCCCTTTTGGGCTCACAGCAAGTCATGAGACTGACGCTATATGAGAACTTAATGCCATCGGAATTGTATACTACGAATGTGTGCAGTGGGGTATCATCGCTCTTATACAAAACTGTGATGCCCTCGGATCCGGACACCCGTTTATGCCGCATTCATTATATTCACAAGTGATCGCATTAAGTTATTGAAAATCAAGAGAAATTTTTCGTGTTTTTCTTTTGCATATGACATTCACATTCAATAAATAACCACAGAACCAACTAAGACATATGCCACAAAAAGTTTCATTTCATTGATTTCCATAATTTATACATGTACAAAAGGGCTGACAGTACATTCATATATTCCAACATATTCATAAGAGAAAGAACAGACATTTTACATAGTAATAGTATAAAATTTACAACAAAATAAGCTGAGACAAAAGAAATTGTACCGTCTATAATATACCTGATCTCTAGGAATCATCAACAGCTACTGAGATGCATGATGTTTTCCTTCCACACATAAAGGAAGAATAGGTGTTAGCCATCGCTGGTACTTCCTATAATCTTTTTTTAAAAAAGCAGGCATTTAATATGGATACAAAAGAGACAAGTAGAAAGGCATACCAACCAAAAGTTATGACTACTTGTTATGAAAAAGAAGTTTTCATGCTACTGAGAGGGACGCTTCAAAATTTTCTCATTTCCTTCCATATGTCATATTATTATATAGTAGTTAATGACATATGAATAATTTCTCCAATTTAATAGCCTTATATATTCATGTAATAGTTGATGAATCATATGTGTGTGTGTATATATATATAACTATTAATATCTTATTATTTAGAAGACTAAAATATGAAGATTTATAATGAGGACAATTTAAGTTTTGAACTGACTTTTGATTCTATTTAAATTCTTAAGTTTAATGGACATTCTGTAGTCTTGGTCTATGTATAACCTCACACTATGACTCTAAGGCGTGAATAGTGCCTTAGGGTTGGGTTACCTCCGTAGGCATGCGGTATTGTGTAATGCATCCTAATTAAGTTCTCAACACATCTACTAGCTTATAGGGATTTCAAATATAATCTAATTATAGTCACTTCCAACCAACTCAACGTATAAATGATTTCATCCCTTAACCTTGATACATTATAACCCAATCAACATTGATTGTAACTCTTCCAATCCTCAACTGTAACTGACTCAGATGTAACCCTGGATGATTTAGATGTAGTCATGGATGATTCGGATGTAGCATCGCCAAGCCTGTTGGTGGAAAGTAACCAAAAACTCAAGCAGTAAAGTAGCCTCCTAAGAGGCTCTTTCGTCTCTCCCTCTAATTGGAAGTTCAGTCTAATAGAGGGACAGATCTACTCAAAACTACGCCACAGATATGGGTGAGAGAGACCCTCCGTAAATTTCACTCTAGAAATCGACCCGACTAGTATTGGCAAATGAGCTCGTGCAAAAACCGAAAACCGAGGATCCCCCACGTAGGTATCCTAAATTAGAGGTTCGACAGAACTGGTCAAAAGTCGGGATCCCAACGAGGCATAAAAACACTGTTAACTCGTGTAAAAACTGTGAAAAAGAATGGGATCCTAGACCCACACGCTAAGCGACTGATGAATACTCATTCATCACTCTTTATTCTTATATTTTAGCTACAAAAACCTTTGCAAATACATGTAGATATGTGTAAATACAAATAATTACCAAAAAAGCATGCATAGTGTAAAAACTAATAATTAGCATGTTTTTGTGCAAAAATAAAAGAATAAAGAATTGAAAGAAAAGGAGGGAAATATTTAGAATAAATATTGAGCAACCTAATCCTAAGGGAGGGCTCAGCATGGGCCTGACCGCATAAAAGCCAAAGTAGAGAGAGATAGGGAGCTCATGTGTGTAAATATACCTGTAAATAGAATAAAAGTATTTTCCTCTAAAAATAAAATAAAAATGTGTTTGTATATATTTGTAAATATTTGTAAGTACAAAATCAAAATAAAAATAGAAAAATTAAAAAGAAAACAAAAATAACTTTCATTGTACATATTCACCATGTAGATAAACCCACTTCTATCTTTATTTTTACCTTGTAAATAAATAAATTAAAATTTCAAAAAAGTTTGTATATATTCTATATTTGATGGTGTAAATAAATAAAATAAAAACCATAAAAACAAAAATCAAATAAAAAGAACAAAATTAAAAACCAAAAAGAATATTGTACATATACCATGTATATAAATGTATAAATCTATTTATTTTACCCTTATAAATAAATAATAAAAATAAAATAAAAACATCAAAATATTCCTAATTTTATGCTCTAAATAAATAAAATATAAAATAGGAATAAAAATGTACAAAAATAATTAATTAAAAATCAAAAATAAAAAATCCATATTGTGTATATACCTATATATAACACTATATTGTAAATACCTTATTTTTTTTGAAAAATTAATTAAAAATCATAAAAAATTGTATAAAATAAAAGAAACATTTTTCATGTTTTGAGTATTAATAATTTGGCCATTTATTATTTTATTTTGAATTTCTAAACATTTCTGACATGGCCATCTCTGATTAGTCCACGGGGGACGTTGACCCCCGGTCAACTCCCCCCCAGGACCACTGAGCCCCGAATCCGAGCCCGCGACCCGATATCTCGACTTTTTCCCGACTTGATCCGATGCCCATATCCGCAAATCTCGGGCTCTCCTTCTTCCTCGTGCATCCGAGATCCACGCCCACTCATCCGCGTTGGGATCCGCGCTTCGTGGAACCCTGCCAGACCTCCTCTTCTCGGACCTGCACTCGTATATAGCCTGAGCTCTGCCTCCATTTTCCTGCATCTTTGGCTCATTCATTCTCCACCCCAGGACCTCCATCATCTCCGCCTGAGTGATAGCAGTCGGCTGGTGGTGTCGCAGCAAGGAAGGAGCGTGTAGACCATCGATCCGGCGACGTTGCGCCGTCGTGCGCCGCCCAAAGGTGGTGCTCGAGCCTCGGGCATCGACGGCCCTCGAGGGTAGGACCTGGAGCATCCCCAGCTCTTCCACAGTCGACCTCAACCAGTAGGTAGTCCTCTTTCCTTTCTTATTTCTTTAATTTAGCTTTTTGCCCAAATCGACACGTTGCCGGTTAGCTCTGATTCCGACCACCCTCGCCTTCGTCCCGATCATCGGAATCGCCCACCACCATCGCCTTTCCCCCGCGCATCTTCTGCACCCATCCATTCACCCCAGTTCGTACAGGAACTGGGTATCGAGTTCCATCGTCGTCGCTCCGCCAGAGCTCGCACGCCCCGCCGCACCATTCATCTTTACCACCATTAATCGGGTCAAGGCACTTTGCCCTCGACCCAGGAGTCTGTTGCCGTGCTTTTCAGGTCCAAACGAGTCCATCTGAGGGCTCGTCGTTATGGATTTATGTTTTCTTACAAATTGGTCCTTGAGTGCCCAGGTCACGCGCTTCGCACGTGAGATCGTGGAGAAATTGCACCGGACCCCCTGGAACTTCTCTTAATTGCGTACAGGTCCCTATGTACTGTACTTTTATTTTTGATTTTAATAAAATAGCAAACCTACTCCAAATTTGATGAAAATTGGATACATGGCTCCTGCCATGGTGTAAAATTTTCTCTAATTTTTGAGACATTTTTGACACTTTTTATTATTTTTAAAAATTCAAAAACAAGCAATTTTCTCACTGTCTAGCTTTAAAAATCATAAAAAATATTAAAACAACTTTAAAAATTACAAAAAATGAGATAGTGCTTGTTTTGGGTTGTTTGATTTTCTGATTAATTTTGGTCATTTTTAGATTTAAAAAACCTATAAAAATTACAAAACCCCTAAAAACCCATAAAAATTCTAATAATTAAAAAAATCAAAAATTAATAATTCCAGTGCCCAATTTTTCCTTGTATTTTCTACTTTACAGGAAAATTACCTTCAGACCTTGATAGGACCATTATCCATTTTATTTTGGTCCTCCAAGTCTGATTGGACAATGCCTTTATTTTTCAGCCTTGTTTGATTTTATTAAAATTCCCTAAAAATCAGAAAAATACCAAAAATTAACCAAAACACAGAAAAGTATAAAAAACATAAAAATATTTTTGTTTGAATTTTTGGGTGATTTTTGAGTGATTAAATAATTGGTTGTAGTTGCTTGATTTATTATTTTCTTTTTTTCTTTATTAATTTAAAAATCCACCAAAAAAATCACCTTCTTTTATTTTTTATTTCATTTTAGACTACATCGTAGGCCGCAAGGCCATCGCGTGCTCCTTGTGTTCGACCCTGGTCGCTATACCATATTAATCTAATAGCGAGACCGCTATTTTGAGCTTGTTTGATTTTTACCTTGTTTTGGTGGTCTATATTTTTCTCGTTGAGCCACCCGAGCGATTGAGGTCGCAACGATCGATTCTTGATTTATCTACCTTAGTTGCTTGTCAGTTTTAGCGCTCATCAGAATGGCACTGTTGCCGGGGAGCACGGCTTAGTAGTCTTTTCTTTTTCATTTTCTTTTCTTTTTCGCGGTTTTCCGCGGCTCTTTCTGAGTCCGCGGCTTTTCACGATTTTTCTTTTATTTTTATTTTTCTCTTATTTTTATTTTATTTTATTTTCTTTTCTTTTATTTTCTTTTCTTTTATTTTTTTTGATTTTTCTTGTTTATTTTATTTGCCATTTTTGCACATATACCCCTGTTTATTTTTCCTATCCTTGTTTGATTATTTTACTCGGTGTTTGACACTCTGTTACTTTCTTGCGAGGGCCTGAGGACCGAGGCGACGACTCTCGAGAAGACGGTGCAACCGCGGTGTTCGGAGGCGGCTCCCTTCTGCACGGAGTCACAGGAGAGCGTAAAAGAGTAGCTGAGTGGGAGAGGTTTAGATTAGCGTAGACTTTCTTTATTTCATTTGAATTATTGTAATAATACAGGGACATCCGGACTTGGACTTGAGACACTTTCGGGTCTGTTTCGCCGAGCACCGATGTGCTCGGGGGACCCATTAGTTAGTTCGGCTTTTTCGCGGCTTTCTTCGCGGTTTTTGTTTTACTGCCTTTTCCGGTTTCTCGCGGTTTTTATCGAGCCCCTAGCCTTAGGAATTTCTCTGTGATTGTGCCATACTTAGTAGGATCCAAACACTTAATTATCTGCTTGTGCCTATAGTTCGTTAATTGGACCTACTAATAAAATATTAATAAAAATAGTTGACTCACTCCCTTCGAGCCTACGTGCCGTAGCCTGCCCTGCTAAGCGCTGGTCCTGAACCTGACGTGTTGGGAGGAGGAGGGGTAGACCGAGACCAAACCCTTTGGATCGGAGGCTAGTGACCAGCTAGACGGTTCTTTCGAGTAGAAGTTGCTATCTAAGGACTCGGTTTTTCCGCTTGCACCATTCAGGTAGTTTCTTTTCTGTCTTTCAATTCTGCACGGATCATATTGCATGTAGACTGCTGGAGTCAGGTACGCATTTCTTACTCTGCATGCATCATTGATTTCATCGCGCATCGGCTTTTTCGTCTTCTCCCCCTGTTTTTGACTTAATAACCAAGAGAACCGAAAAATTCGTTAGGCGTTTTTGCTTTTATTGAAAATACATAAAAAGAAAAACAATAAAATTGGGACTGCTAAAACTATCAACCCTAAAAGACACCTCATTTAAAAACTTGTCTTGGGGAGAGCAACCCCCTCATTGTTTGGTTTGATTGTGCGAGAGAGTGACCCTGAACACTAGGTAGAGCCCTCCGGTACTCTTCTCGACTGATTACCGACTATTTCTGTGCGGGACAGTCGGTTGGGAAAGTATCGGGTATCCCAACATGTCACGTAATCGCTCTGATATCTTGATTGTTCACCAAAATAAAATTGATAAGATAATTGATCGAACCTTTACGGTCTTCAGCTCGCGTTGTGTTGGTGAACTTGGGGTTTGCTTGTGATCATAGTTTTTCCAGATCTCATCCGCCTTACTCGCCACATCAAGATGATGGGCAGATGATCTCTTAGGCAGCCTCTGGCTGCACCGCTTTCGGGCGCGTCTACCCGTTCATCTAGGTTGGTTCGTGAGAGCCGAGACCTGCTCTCCGAACCCGAGTACGATTCCACCATGTTCCCCCTCGACCCCCTTTCTTTCTGTTCTGAGAGGCCAGTGCCAGAGGAGAGACTTTCAGATTTATCGGTACCAGAGTATGGATCGTTTGATTTTGCAGAGACTATGGCCGACAGTTCTGATGATCGCAGTAGAGGTCCACAGCTCGATCATTTTGTTCTGGACCAGGGTGCGATCAACTCCACCCTGATCGCCTTCCTCGAGACAGTGCAGCAGTAGTTGAGGGATCAGGGAGCTTTCATGTTGGACATGAGGCGCGAGATGGAGCAGATGAGAGCAGAGCGAGAGCAGCGTAGAGACGGGTTGAGGATCCCAAATGAGGCAGCAGCAGCAGCCGCAACAGCAGTAGCCACAGCGGCAGCAACCGTGGCAGGAGCAGAGCAGCCGAGACCGATGCGGGAGTTGCACAACCTCGGATCGACACTGATGCATCACTGGGTTGTGCTTCCAGCTATCGTGGGGGACTTCAAGTTCCCCCCGAACACCTTGCAGCTCCTCCCCCGTTTCCATGGGCTCGCCACCGAGGAGCCCCATCTCCACCTTCAGGAGTTTCTTATGATCTGCAGTACTGTCCACGACTGTCAGGTGGACCAGAATACCATCAGGATGATTGCCTTCCCCTTCTCTTCGGCAGACAGAGCAGCCACCTGGCTGAAACATCTGGGGAAGTTTGTCTACACTTGGGAGCAGCTCCGCACCGAGTACTTGCATAAGTACTACCCACTCCGGCGGACCAATGCCGCAAGAGCCCTGATCAGCAACTTCTCCATGCTCCCCAATGAGCAGTTCCACGAAGCATGGGAGAGGTTCCAAGAGCTGACCGATAGATGCCCGTACCACGATATCTCCAAGCCGAACCTTGTTCAGAGCTTTTTCAGCGAGCTGACACCAGAGCTTCAGGGCTTGGTGAATGCTTCTTGTGGCGGGTCTTACTTCGCCAAGGATTAGGACCAGGTCTGGGCCATCTATAAGAAGATGGCCGAGAACTACATGGTGATGTCCCAGACCCGGTTATACACTCAGGGCAGACCCCAGCAGCCACAACCCGTGCAGTACCAGAAGATAGCACGGGTCGACGCCGGTCCTTCCAGTTCGTCTGCGGCAGCAGCACAGGCAGAGAGTACAGCCGCAGACATGGGCATCATTAGCGAGAAGTTGGATCGGATGGAGCTGATCGAGAAGAAGCAGTGCCAGGGCATCACTCAGATGGAGCAGATGGCACAGACTTTGAGTGACATGAAGACCCAGCTCATGTGTCTCCAGGAGGCACAGACGGCTCCCCAGCCCCGTCTTCAGTCACGAGGCGATACCGGCAGCAGCAGCAGCTCGTCCCAGCGCTCCAGCTCCCACCAGCAGCCTAGACAGATTCATCTTGTACAGGCGGAGCCGTACCAGCAGCCGCAGCTCACCTACCAGGCACCACCATCTACTGACACTCTGATGGTGGTATACCAGCCGGATCAGCCTCTGGCAGTGCTCCCGCCACCCCAGTATGACACAGAGCCGTTGATGGATGTCAACGGGATTTGGTATGACCGCCCCCAGCCCGGTATCCGACGAGACCATCCCGGATTCCGTTGGGGGACCGGAGGTGCCCAGCCCCAACAGCAGCCGTCAGGTTAGGGTGGCCAGTACAACCATCAGAGGGATCACCAGCCGCAGCAGCAGCAGCCCCCAGTGTATCCACCACAGCAGCAGCAACAGTCGTCATAGTATGGTCCTCGTCCCTATCAGTAGGGACAGTCTTGGAGGCGTGACCAGCCTCACCAACCCCAGCAGCAACCATACCCTTACCCCTCTCAGCCACAACACTAGTTCCAGCAGCCTCACTACCAGAGAGGCTACCCGTCGGGCTTTCATGGGCCACCCTACGAGAGTCCCGCCTTGGATGATATAGCCCGCCTTCTCACAGATCAACAGGCTACTTTTCGATGGGAGATGGACGAGTTCCGTCAGGAGATGCGGGACATCGTGAGAGGGAAGGCCGCCATCCCTGCATAGATTGAGCCGAACCCCAACAACCTGAAGATGAAATCTGAGCAGGTAGCTTGTACTGAGTATGCCACTCCTAGTGATGCATTTGGTGATCTGTCTGCATATCTTTTTGATACTAATTTTGTCACACTTAGGAGCGGTAGGATGCCAGCAGGCGGCGCCTCGTCTGAGCGACACCATGAGGATACACCTAGAGCGCCCGATAAGGAGGAGGAGAGCGGTATTGAGGCCGCCAGAGATGATGACGGTGGTACTGATGCCACCAAGGATGCTGATTCCACCGGCGGTGCTGAGGCCGTCGTGTCACCAGTTAGAGGAGGTGGTACTGAGGCCACCCCTGATGCCGAGCCAGAGCGTGGTACTGAGGCCGTGAGTCGTCCAGCCGATGGTGGTACTGAGGCCACCCATGTTCATTGTGAGAGACCTGTTGTTTTTCCTACTTCTGATGTATCTCGGAACACTGTTGTGAATAAAGGAAAGTGTTTGGTTTTTTCTGGTCCCACTGTGGTGCATGATGTATGTGTGGATCCGGTCGTCGAGCCGTCTAGACCCTTTCCTAGTCCTTCATCTGAGAAGGACCCTGTGATCCCCTTCCCTAGAGCCCTTTAGATGGGGAAGGGGAAGAAAAATGAAAATCCCAAAAAGAGACAGCAGGAAGAGTTCAGCCAGCAGATGATAGATTAGTTTTACATACAGCTGACTCTTCAAGAGGCTTTACAGCACATCCCTCTTCTCCAGCGCTCACTGAGAGACAAGACCACAATTAGGAGGAAGAGGAGGAACCATCACTCAGAAATCCACGTGCTGACGAAAGCCACGTGTTTTGCGATCCAGAACCGTCTGCTGGCCAAGAGACCAGATTCTGGAGCCCTGTATGTCAGATGCCACATTAGTGAGTAGAGGTTCAACCGTACTCTATTAGATAGCAGATCGTCGATCAACCTACTTCTGGCAGCCCTTCTCGACCGATTCTAGTTGGGCACTCTTAGACAGAGCAGGACAGTCCTTCAGTTTGCTGATCGATCTGTCAAGAGGCCGAAGGGGTTGTTACGAGACGTTGCCATCACGATTCACAGCCTGCAATTCCCCGTGGACTTCGTAGTGTTGGACATGGAGATCCCTGAGTCCGTGACCAATACCCCCATCATTCTCGGTCGTCCGTTCTTGGCCACAGCCAAGGCGGTGACTGACCATGATAGCGGAAAGGTATACTTTTGCGTCGAGGGTGAAAGTGTACAAATAGAGACGGTCGAGGCCAGTAGAGCCAAAGAGAGCATGCTCAGAGACGACTTCAGACACAGAGCAGCTGATAGATGCTGGGCTAGACATCCACCAGGACTGTGGCTTTGTGATCACAGACGATGAGGCAGTTTGGGCAGACCCAGCAGCACATGCCATCCTCTCATTTTAAGATACTGCTGATGCAGAGATGACAGCAGAGGAGAGCTTGGAGAGCACATTCTTGGTCCAGGATACTTCTGAGGCAGCAGAGCCGGGTCTCGACTACGACACTGATTTTTTTGATGATGGTGGTACTGATGCCACCTTAGATGATACAGATCCCTCAGAGTCAGAGTCTGACTGGGCAGATTGTGATGATTACATGCCAGATCTAACTTCACCTGAGCCTGCAGCTAGGGAGGAGGTAGATGCCGAGCAGAGCAGAGACAGTCCATCAGGGCAGCCTTCTCCAGTTTCTGAGAGTGACAGAGAGTTTCAGTTCTCCCATGTAGATTTGGCAGCATTCACGCAGACTTTTCAGAGGCCAGATCCTCCAGCAGCCAGTTGTCCAGAGCTGAAGCCGCTTCCTACATTGCTGAAGTATAGGTTCCTTGCGGGTGAGCATGAGATGTACCCAGTCATCATCTCCGCCGATCTGACTGGAGAGCAAGAATCCCGTCTGATGGGGGTTCTTGAAAAGAACTGCAAGGCGATAGGATGGAGCGTAACAGATCTCCAGGGGATAAGTCCGGCCCTGTAGTTTCCCACCATATCTATCTCGAGGATGAGACGAAGCCGTCGCGTGAGTTCCAGCGGCGACTGAACTCGAATCGGAGAGAGGTTGTCATGAAGGAGATTTCGAAATGGTGGAGCGTCGATTTTATCTACCCCATCTCCGACTCCAAGTGGGTCATCCCTTTGCATGTGGTGCCCAAGAAGACGGGCATCACTACAGTGATCAGCGAGTCTGGAGAGGAGATTGCTACACGAGTACCCACTTCTTGGCGGGTCTGCGTTGACTACAGGAGACTCAACCAGGCCATCAAGAAGGATCATTTCCCCCTACCCTTTATAGATCAGATCATTGAGAGACTGGCAGGGAAGAGCCACTACTGTTTTCTGGATGGGTACTCGGGCTACAACCAGGTGGACATCGCTCCCGAGGACCAGGACAAGACCACCTTTACCTGTACCTTCGGTACATACGCCTTCCGACGCATGCCATTTGGGCTATGCAATGCCCCTGCGACTTTTCAGAGATGCATGCTGTCGATCTTTTCAAACATGGTAGGGGAGTGCTTGGAGGTCTTCATGGATGATTTCTCGATTTACGGCGATGGATTTGACTCTTGTCATGATTGCCTAGACCGAGTCCTTCAGCGATGTATAGAGGTCCACCTTGTGCTATCTTGGGAGAAGAGTCACTTCATGGTGACTCAAGGGATGGTGCTTGGCCATATCATCTCCAACAGGGGCATAGAGGTTGATCCGGCCAAGGTAGATGTCATTAGAAAACTCGCACCACCGTCCAATTTGCGGCAGTTACGGTCATTCCTGGGGCACGTCGGTTTCTACCGACGATTCATTCATGATTTCAATAGGATTGCCCATTCGTTAACTGACCTGCTGACGAAAGACACCGAGTTCCTTGTCAATGACAAGTGTCTTTCGTCGTTTGAGACTCTCAAGCAGAGTGTTGTTGAGACTCCTGTTCTCCAGCCACCTGATTGGTCTCTCCCATTCGAGATCATGACGGATGCCTCCGATTTTGCCGTAGGGGCCGTGTTGGGACAGAGGAGGGATGGAGTTCCATTTGCTATCCACTACGCTAGCCGCACATTGGATTCCGCGCAGCGGAACTACACAGTCACAGAGAAGGAGATGCTAGCCGTAATCTTCGCCCTAGATAAGTTCAGATCGTACATTATTGGATCTAGAGTGACCCTGTTTACTTATCATACCGCCATTCGATACCTCATGGCAAAGAAGGATGCCAAGGCCAGACTGACTAGATGGATCCTTCTACTCCAGGAGTTCGACATTGAGATTAAGGATAAGCCTGGAGTCAAGAATGTGGTGGCGGATCATCTCTCCCGATTAGAGCATCTTGAGGATTCTGAGCAGATCGACCCTATTTGTGAGACCTTCCCAGATGAGGCGATCCTTGCTATCGCCTCACTCCTGTGGTATGCCGATATTGTGAACTTTCTTGTTGCTAAGAAAGTCCCACAAGATTGGCCTAGGCAGAGGCTTGAGACCTTCCTCACGAAGGCCAAGTCCTACCACTGGGAGGCTCCCATCCTTTACCACGAAGGACGGGATAGCGTCTGGCATAGGTGCATTCCTCAGGAGGAGCACCATAGCGTCCTCACTTACTGCCACAAGCTTGAGGCAGGAGGACATCATTATGGGAGGAGAACGGCATAGAAAGTGCTCCAATCCGGCTTGTGGTGGCCTACCCTCATCAAGGACTCTGATGAGTTCGTGAAGAGGTGTACTGACTGTCAGAGGATGGGCACTTGTGGACAACGTGATATGATGTCGATGCAGCCCATTCAATCTGTGAGGTTTTTGACGCATGGGGCATCGATTTCATGGGTCCATTCCCTAAGAGTCAGGGATTTGAGTACATTCTGTTAGCCGTTGATTATGTGAGTCGTTGGGTTGAGGCCATCCCCGCCCGAACCGTTGATGCCAGGACAGTTTGCAGATTTTTGAGGAAGCACATCATCACGCGGTTTGGGGTACCTCGAGTATTGATTTCAGATGGGGGATCTCATTTCATCAACGACCAGGTGGAGGCCCTTGCTAGCGAGTTCGGTATAGACCATCGAGTTGCCACTCCGTACCATCCACAAACGAATGGTCTAGCCGAGGTGTCGAACAGGGAGATCAAGACTATTTTGCAGAAAGTCGTCCGCCCTGACCGAAAGGATTGGTCACAACTTTTGGACTCGGTCTTGTAGGCATATAGGACGTCTTTCAAGATACCTTTGGGCACATCTCCCTTTCGCATCGTATATGGCAGGCCATGCCATTTAACTATTGAGCTGAGACACAGGTCACTTTGGGCAGTCACGGATATTCTTATGGATCCAGATAGTGTAGGAGACCAGAGGAGGGCAGAGTTAGCAACCTTGGAGGAGCTTAGAGATATCGCCTTCTCAAACAGCCTACAGTACAAGGAGAGAGTGAAGGAGTGGCATGATTCTCACATCAGCCACAAGCATTTTGAGCCTGGACAGAGAGTATGATTGTTTGATGCTAGGCTTCGTCTATTTCCAGGGAAGCTACAGAGCAAATGGAAGGGACCCTACTTAGTGAGAAAGGTACACGACAACTGTAGCATTGACATATCCGAGTTGTCTTCTGAGAGTACCTTTTGAGTAAACGGCCAGCGGCTCAAGCCATTTCTAGATCATGAGCCACGGGTCGTAGATGTTGCCCCTATTCATTTTGCGTGAGATGTGGTCGCTTGACTCACATCTATTGCATCTCACGTCTCATTATCATTGTTCTTCCGACCTGTATAGATCCAGATGTCCATATCATTCCATTCTTTAGTCCACATCCCGTTTGTCATCTTTGATTATGCTATACTTAGGGTGTACTTTACCCTAAGTATAGGGGGATGTGGGACCTTTGGGTATGTCTTTTGATTCTTTTTACACCGATTTTGCTGCCTATACTTAGGGATATTTTACCCTAAGTATAGGGGGGTAGACCCTGTACATTCTTCACTCAATTTTCCCTTTGTGTACAGCCTGCTATACTTAGGATTACTTGATCCTAAGTATAGGGGGAAGACCCGAGACTCTCTTGATTCTCTATTCATTTATTCGTCTTTGTATATAGCCTTCCTTTTCACTTCCATATATATAGCACGAGTTATGTCTTCTTCATCGCTCTTGACTCTGAGGACATCGTTCGAGCTAAGTATAGGGGGTGTGTATATATTTCATATATACTTTAGACATAACTCGTACTTTGTGTGAGTGTGTTAATAAATAAAAATGGCTAAAAACCTAAAAATCACAAAAATTAACAATTTTTTCCGGTAAATAGTCATTCTTTATTTGCACATACATAGCTATTGTACAAATTATTTTTGTAAAAATGTTTTCAAAAACTTTTTGTGTAAAGTTTGTGTAAATATTTTTATATCAAAATTATGTATATAGTACAAAATTTTTCCAAAATGTTTTGAAAATCAAAAGTTTGCAAAAATCTTGTGTAAATGTGTGTAAATATTTTGCAAAACTTACATTCATGCATTCATCCATCCATGATTTCAAAACATTTTTCAAAAATTTTGCATGTTTGTAAAAATTGTGTAAATAGCATCTTTGTATATATGTATATAGTTTTTTCCAGATTATAGTTGACATTTAAACTAGCCTGGAATTAAATTGGGAAATGGAGCTTGATTAAGATCTTAATCCACCTAATTCATAAGAGGAACCTTATAGGGCTTAGGGTTAAGGCTTTTCAGGTCCATGGTGACTTAATTCTTTGAGTCCACTAGGCTATGATCACATGTCATCTCAATGAGCCTAAGTAGAGCACTTAACAACACACACATGACTCATATAGACAATGGCTTTACTTGGACACCGCACTTAGCACCGAGCTCTCTACGGATGAGGTGGTGAGGAGGCAGTCTTCCTTGACTTGGGGTAGCATATGAGGATAGTACTTTGATGACACAAAATCCCGAGCGACTAAGGCAATCAGGTAACTGAAACGGTCGTTGCGACCTCAATCACTCGGATGTGTATCAAGAAAAATATCAGACCACTAAATACAAATAAAATCAATCAAGCACGAAGAAAGGAAGCGGTCCTGCTAAATGTTTAACCTGGTATAGCACCCAGGGTCGAACTCGAGGAGCACGGGTTGGCCAAAGGCCTACGAAGTAGTAAAAATGAAATAAAATAAAAGGCAAAATATTTTTAGTGATTTTTAATGATTTTTATATTATTTGGATTTTTAATATGTGAAGAAAACAAAAGAAACACAAAAACAATCACACTTTAGCTAATTATTCAATGCATCAAAAATCAAGCAAAAATTCAAACAAAAATGTTTTTTTGTTTTTTAGGTTTTTTAGTGTTTTTGGTGAATTTTTGGAATTTTTATGATGTATTTTTTATTTTCAAAAAATCAGACAGTAGCAAAAATGCAAGGTACTGTCCAGCCAGGCCCAAAATCCCTAGATAAAATATCTAAGGACCTCAAAAGGGCCTGGAGGTATTTTTCCTGTAAACTAGGTAAGACAAGGAAAATTTGAGTACCAAAATTATTTTTTTAGGTTTTTAGGTGATTTAATAGAATTTTTATGGGTTTTTAGGTGTTTTAAGTTTTTATGGTTTTTAAGCAGTGAAAAATAGCCAAAATTGGCTAGAAAATCAAGAAACACAAAATAAACAGTACCTAATTTTTATAGAATTTTAAGGGGGGTTTTTATATTTTTTTTGGGGTTTTTCTAATCTAGGCAGTAACAAAAATGATAGTTTTTGAATTTTTAAAAATAACAAATAAACTCAAAAATGTCCTCGAAAATTCTCAAAAATCCTACACCATGGGGGGGGGTCAGTTGACCGGGCGGTCAACATCCCCCAGGGCCAATGGCTGAAGGCCACGTGGCTGAATCAAGAAGTGACAAATACATATAGCTAGGGGCCGAATCAGCAAAAACCCAAAACATAAAATATTTTTATTTTATTTTTTTCTATTTTTTGGTGATTTTTAATTAATTTTTGGAAATAAAAATAAGGTATTTACACTATATAGCTATATATAGGTATATATACAATATGTAGGTTTTTGATTTTTGATTTTTAATTATTATTTTTATACAATTTTATTCCCATTTTATATTTTATTTATTTATAGTATAAAATAAGGAATAAAATGGTGTTTTTATTTTATTTTTATTATTTATATACATGGGTAGAATAAATAGTTATGTGCATGGTATATATACAATATCTTTTTATATTTTGCATTTTGTAATTTTTATTTGATTTTTGTTTTGATTCTTTTTATTTTATTTATTTACAATATATGACATAGAATATTTACAAAAAGCTTAGAAAATAATTTTATTTATTTATAAGGTTGAATAAATATAGGAGTATGGTCTATGTACATGGTGAAAGGGCATTTTTGATCTTTTTGGTTTTTTAACTTTTTGTTTTGTTTTTACATTAATAAATATGTACAAATATGTGCAAGCATATTTTTGGGTGAGGAAAATATTTTTATTTTATTTACACCAATATTTACACATGAGCCCCTATCTCCCTCTACTTTGGTTTTTATGCGGTCAGGCCCATGCTGAGCCCTCCCTTGGGTTAGGTTGCTCAATATTTATTCTAAATATCTCCCTCTTTTTCTTTTTAATCTTTATTCTTTTATTTTTGCACAAAAACATGCTAATTATAGGTTTTTACACAATGCATGCTTTTGGTCATTATTCCTATTTACACATATCTACATGCATTTGCAAAGGTTTTTGTAGCTAAAATATAAGAATAAAGAGTGATGAATGGGTATTCATCATACTTCTAGGCAGCACCTCTCTTCTTCTTTTAGTGAAGGAAGTGCGTCTCAACTTGGTCTGGTTACCATGAGGTCTAACGACGGGAGTTGTGGGTTGCAATAATGCTTCAAAAGAGGGATAGTCTACTGGCTCAAGAGGAAAAACTCCTTGTATATATGCTGCACATGTACATGTTGTATAGATGCACTTGAAAAAAAATGCAAAAAGAAAATAACTCCAAAAAAGTGGTGGGTCTGATAGAAAATGATAATCCCACTGGAGTATGCATATAGAGTGCAAATAAGCAAAGCTTGAGATTCATGTCTCACCTTATGTAGCTTGCAGCAGGGAGACTTGGCTACACTAGTTGAGCTCCCAAGGATACATGGCTACACTGGCCATGGTTCATTCTCTTCTTCCCCCTCTTCTTGAGCCGGTTGAATTTGAACTTAGAAGGGAATACCCCGTTCCTCGAGGAAAGAGTGGCCAGATTGAGGTCATAGAGTTACCTTGTTGGGGAGGGTTGTCAAGTTGTCACGTCTGAGGTAGAGAGCTTATACTTCACATTCACAGTACGAGAAAAGATTCATGGTCTTCAGGGTTTGTGTTTGTAGACTTGTTCTGCTCTGGATTGTTGAGGAGTCTTGATTATAGATTGGTGGAACTTAGAGGCTGTTGAGTTTTAAAATTAAGTCCAAATAAGGTTCCGACACATTAATAATCCAAAGATATGATCAAGCTCCATAATTCAATTTAATAAAGGCAAGTTCAATATTCAACCTTGATCCATGTGCATTCTCCTCTTTTTCTTTTTCTTTCTCTTTTTCACTTCTTTTTTCAAATAAGTGTTTGCTAAGGGACTAGCAAAGTTAAGTATAGGGAGGTGATGAATACTCATTCATCACTCTTTATTCTTATATTTTAGCTACAAAAACCTTTGCAAATACATGTAGATATGTGTAAATACAAATAATTACCAAAAAGCATGCATAGTGTAAAAACTAATAATTAGCATGTTTTTGTGTAAAAATAAAAGAATAACGAATTAAAAGAAAAAGAGGAAAATATTTAGAATAAATATTGAGCAACCTAATCCCAAGGGAGGGCTCAGCATGGGCCTGACCGCATAAAAGCCAAAGTAGAGAGAGATAAGGAGCTCATGTGTGTAAATATACCTGTAAATATACCTGTAAATAGAATAAAAGTATTTTCCTCTAAAAATAAAATAAAATGGGTTTGTATATATTTGTAAATATTTGTAAGTACAAAATCAAAATAAAAATAGAAAAATTAAAAATAAAACAAAAATAACTTTCATTGTACATATTCACTATGTAGATAAACCCACTTCTATCTTTATTTTTACCATGTAAATAAATAAATTAAAATTTCAAAAAAAATTGTATATATTCTATATTTGATGGTGTAAATAAATAAAATAAAAACCATAAAAACAAAAATCAAATAAAAAGAACAAAATTAAAAACCAAAAAGAATATTGTACATATACCATGTATATAAATGTATATATCTATTTATTTTACCCTTATAAATGAATAATAAAAATAAAATAAAAACATCAAAATATTACTAATTTTATGTTATAAATAAATAAAATATAAAATAGGAATAAAAATGTACAAAAATAATTAATTAAAAATCAAAAATAAAAAATCCATATTGTGTATATACCTATATATAGCACTATATTGTAAATACCTTATTTTTATTTTGAAAAATTAATTAAAAATCACAAAAAATAGTATAAAATAAAATAAACATTTTTCATGTTTTGAGTTTTTAATAATTCGGCTATTTATTATTTTATTTTGAATTTCTAAACATTTCTGACATGACCATCTCTGATTGGTCCACGGGGGACGTTGACCCCCCGGTCAACTCCCCCCCAGGACCACGGAGCCCCGGATCCAAGCCCGCGACCCGATATCTCGACTTTTTCCCAACTCGATCCGACGCCCATATCCGCAAATCCCAGGCTCTCCTTCTTCCTCGTGCATCCGTGATCCACGCCCGCTCATCCGCGTTGGGATCCACGCTTCGTGGAACCTTGCCCGACCTCCTCTTCTCGGACCTGCACTTGTATATAGCATGAGCTCCGCCTTCATTTTCTCGCATCTTTGGCTCATTCATTCTCCACCCCAGGACCTCCATCATCTCCTCCTGAGTGACAGCAGTCGGCCGGTGGTGTCGCAGCGAGGAAGGAGCGTGTAGACCATCGATCCGGCGACATTGCACCGCTATGCGCCACCCAGAGGTGGTGCTCAAGCCTCGAGCATCGACGGCCCTCGAGGCTAGGACCTAGAGCATCCCCAGCTCTTCCACAATCGACCTCGACCAGTAGGTAGTCCTCTTTCCTTTCCTATTTCTTTAATTTAGCTTTTCGCCCAAATCCTCCGATTCCGACCACCCTCGCCTTCGTCCCGATCATCGGAATCGCCCACCACCTTCGCCTTTCCCCCGCGCATCTTCTGCACCCATCCATTCACCCCAGTTCGCACAGGAACTGGGTATCGAGTTCCATCGCCGTCACTCCGCCGGAGCTCGCACGCCCCGCCGCACCGTTCACCTTCACCACCGCTAACCGGGTCGAGGCACTTTGCCCTCGACCCAGGAGTCTGTTGCCGTGCTTTTCAGGTCCAAATGAGTCCATCTGAGGGCTCGTCGTTCTGGAGCAGCAGCTCGACCTCCGCCGGTGTCGCTTGAGCTCTCCGGAGCTCCGTTGCGTCATCGGAGGAGCCCATTAGACGCGGGAGGCCCAGGCGCATCATCTCCGATTTTCAGCCGCCTCCGAGGAGCTCTCCTGTACGCGCACGATCCCGACGAAGCTCTCCGACGTCGAGTTCATCGAGCATCCTCCCCGACCGTCCGATCGCCCTTCAGCTCCAGATCTTCCGAGGACCGTCCGATCAGGGTTAAGAGGAGGCCCAGCAGCACCGTTGGATCTCCACGTGGCCTCCTCTGAACCCTCCATCCAACGAAGAGGACCCAGTGCATCTCGACCATCGGATCTACACGTGGCGCGTCCCCTGCCGTTGGATGAGCGCCGAGGAGCCCTTTGCTTAGCCACGCCTCTTCTCCACCGTCCGATCTCCACGTGGCATCCATCTGGCCCTCGACTTAAATAAAGGGTAATTGCTCTTAGGCCCTTAGATTTTTAGTTGTTAATCTTTAGTCCTGTAAATATTTTAGAAATTTTATTTTAGTTTGGTAATTTGCATAGAGGGCCTTATCTTTTCTTGTATTTGCACTTATACCCCTGTATGTAGTGGTACACGAGCTTTGACACGTGATTTTGTGGGTTATTTGTATGTATGGGCCTTATGTTCTAGGGTGTTAATGAATGAAATAATGTTTTAATATTTGCAGAAATGCCCCTGTGAGTGTTGAATTTGTGCATGTGCTTTATATCGTGGGTAATTTACACTTTCGCCCCTGGACTTTAAGTACGTGTTACTATTTACTTCAGGGACTTAAGTTTTCTTGCAAATTGGTCCCTGAGTGCCCAGGTCACGCGCTTCGCACGTGAGATCATGGAGAAATTGCACCGAACCCCCTGAAACTTCTCTTAATTGCATACAGGTCCCTATGTATTATACCTTTGTTTTTTATTTTAATAAAATAGCAAACCTACTCCGAATTTGATGAAAATTGGACACATGGCTCCTGCCATGGTGTAAAATTTTCTCTAATTTTTGAGACATTTTTGACACTTTTTATTATTTTTAAAAATTCAAAAACAAGCAATTTTCTCACTATCTAGCTTTAAAAATCATAAAAATATTAAAACACCTTTAAAAATTACAAAAAATTAGATAGGGCTTGTTTTGGGTTGTTTGATCTGACCAATTTTGGTCATTTTAGATTTATAAAACCTATAAAAATTACAAAACTCCTAAAAACCCATAAAAATTCTAATAATTAAAAGAAAAATCAAAAACTAATAATTCAAGTGCCCAAATTTTCCTTGTATTTTCTACTTTACAGGAAAATTACCTTCAGACCTTGATAGGACCATTATCCATTTTATTTTGGTCCTCCAAGTCTGACTGGACAGTGCCTTTATTTTTCATCCTTGTTTGATTTTTATAAAATTCCCTAAAAATCAGAAAAATACCAAAAATTAACCAAAAACACAGGAAAGTATAAAAAACATAAAAACATTTTTGTTTGAATTTTTGGGTGATTTTTGAGTGATTAAATAATTGGTTGTAGTTGCTTGATTTATTGTTTTCTTTTTTTCTTTATTAATTTAAAAATCCAAAAAAATATAAAAAGATTTAAAATCCAACAAAAAAATCACTTTCTTTTATTTTTTATTTCATTTTAGACTACTTCGTAGGCCGCAAGGCCATCACGTGCTCCTTGTGTTCGACCCTGGTCGCTATACCAGGTTAATCTAATAGTGTGGCCGCTACTTTGAGCTTGTTTGATTTTTACCTTGTTTTGGTGGTCTATATTTTTCTCGTTGAGCCACCCGAACGACTGAGGTCGCAACGACCGTATCTTGATTTATCTACCTTAGTTGCTTGTCGGTTTTAGCGCTCATCAGCGACCGCTGCCCAAACTGAGCTTCCCATCTCCCACCCAGTTGAGGGTCAGTGTACCCTCGTACGGTCAGGTGTCAAAGTCACTAAGACCGGCCATTTTATTAATTAGATGTCATTGATTTATCAGTACTTACCATATTCTCCATTCTTTCTCGATCTATGATATGATTAACTTAATAGATTTAGATATTGTCTCGAGAATTCAGCGTTAGTCACTTATTTACTTTCTTTTGTTATTCATCTCTTCATCCTCAAATACCACAAAGAGATTTTAATCCTCAAAGGTGCATGACGTACATCAATCCTCTGCAGAGTTCAGGTTGATGTTATAATGTCCTTATGAAGCAAGGACTGTCCATATCCATGCATCTAACTGCATGAGTATTGATTAAATATATAGGATAGACTATATAACCATTTCATCATTCACCTATAGCATTTGTAGTTTGCTAGTAGAAAATCATCAAAGGACAGTGTCCTTTTACGTATAGCTCCCGATCTGTTTTCCTGATATGAGTTTAGCAACCATTTGGACCACAATGTATAGTTTCACATTTTAAAATTATTAGGTTCCTAGTCCCCATACAACCTTGACCTATAGGCATCATCAGTGTAAACCAAGGCAACATTCTTCTTTCCATCGATCTCTCTGCATTCTCCCATACCTAAATGCTTCATTCACCACATGCCAGTTTGCTAATCGTAGATTATTGTAATCTACAAATACAGTTCTTGTATAGTTGTTCCTTCAATCAAACTAGGCCTAAGCGTGAATTGTGCGATATTGACCGAAGTTTCATGATGGTAAGACCATGTTGACTATTAATAATTAAAATGTATTTTTCTAGACATGTACTTGATAAAATCACAACTCCTCCAGTTCCCACTAACTTATCTATTTAAGATGTGGTTTTTTTATAATGCCAATCAACTAAACGAGCATGCTCTAATAAGTTAAGACCTATTTATATTTTCTGGTTTGGCTATTGAGATAATATGAAGGGCTATTGAAATCAAAAAATATATGCAAGAAAAGATGGATGTAGTCAGAAAAATCCAATGTTTTTTATTTAAAATTAGATATGAATTGGATATCTGATGGATAATCTGTCATTGATATTCAAACGACATTTCCGAGTTAAACAAGACCTATTTTAGATCTAACATAGCCAAATGAATCGAAAGATTCATGTTTGGCATTTTACACCTATATAACATCTTTCATGTAGTAAATAATGCTTATAGAATAAATCAAACGGAAGATCAACTTGTCGACTTGGTCTTGATATTAACATGTTACATGCATGCCACTAAACAGAACTTGATCAAGGGAATATTACTGAAGTATGTTTTTAATCAGACCATGCATTAATATGATGTTGACATGACAATTTATGGATGAGGATGTTGGGAGGTTAGGGTAACCATTTGGATGCTATGGGAGAGAGGTATGTAGTTTGTACAGATTCCACATGATTGGTACGATGATGTTGTAATGAATTCACATCTCCAGTCCATACATACGGCACAAGATCTACAATAGACAGAAGATGTGCAAATCAAGAGGAGGTTTAAAAACTTCTACAATTAAATCTTTGTATTGTAGGTAAGGTAACATGCATGGCAACAAGATAGTGGCTAAGGATTGTACCTTGATCTTTAATTTGCATGGAGTATGGAGTTTTAGCTCCTTAGGAGAGGAGCGGCTCCAATCAGGAGCTTCTAGGAGTGGCAGTGGGTTGTTTCGAAGCAACTCTAGGCACTGGAATGCATAAATAGTTGTTGCTTGGAACATCAACAACAACAAGCAACAGTAGCTGCAGTCCTCCTTTGGGGCTTTTGAGCAGCAGTTCACCTCCAATTGTTGTGCAGCAAGGAGGTGGAGGGCTTAAGCTCCTTAATTTGGAGCTTGAAAAGGTATTTGGTCTTTCTCGTTGAAGGATTTTGGAAAGTTTGGAAACATACGTTGGAGAAAAAATAAAAGGAAAAAAACTTGGACTGATATTAATAAGGTGGGAAAGATCTTTTTTCTTGACATGTGTAGAAATTTTGAGAGCCACTTGGATGGGGGAAAATGCCCAAGTGGAGTAAGAATATAAAAGAAAAAAAATGCTATTCCGGCTGTGCTGCACTATATAATGGCTGAAAAAATATTATTATTTTTTAACCGTAGCACAACATGCTTCATAGTCCGTATTAGTGACCATCTTGAATAAATGACATAATTAGGAGAATTGGGTCCATATCGGTCCGAGCCTGTAAGGTCCCTCAACTCCACCCGAGCCCATAAAGTCTGTCAACTCCATCCGTCAACTATAGGATTTTCGAGCAAACAAATATAGGAATCCATAAACAAATCCTGATTTCGTATTGGATTTGGGTTGAGAAAACAAATAATGTTCTCTTTGGTATTTTTGGAGGGCGATAGTGCTGGCCTCAGTCCTCGGATTTGATCTAACTAAGGATGTCAAGAAAGCTCGAGCTCGATGAGTTCAACGAGGGACTCGGCTTGTTAAGAACTCGTAAGTCCAACACGAAAACCTAACGAGCTCGAGCTCGAGTTGGATGTATGCCTCATTAATTATGGTTATTGAGTTGAGCTTGAGTTGTGTCATCCTCAACTTGATAACTTGACTCGATAACTCGATATACTTTTTGTTGGGTCACGAACCACCTGATACGGATGTTGATACGCAATCGACCGCTTCCATGGAAGCACATGAAGAAAAGAACAATCCGATATAACGGTGGCCGGTCACCTCTCGCGACCACCGAAGAAAAAGATCACTATTAGAACGAGTACAACTCTCTCTGTTCCCTTACTCTCTATGTCTTTCTTTTCTCTCTCCCCTTTCTCTATGGATTACATTATTCTTATGGTGGTATTGAGGCAATGCCTCCACACTCCTCTATATATAATCCAGTTACAACCCGTAATCTTATTTCGAATAGGGCTATAAATAGAATACAACTCAACTATTATTAAGATTAGGAGTCCTGCCATTAAGATATTTTCCATTACCCTCTCTTTCCAAATTCACCCTTTCGAAAACTCCACTCTTGCACGAACACAATTTCGAGTCCTACTATCCCGTCTCCACTGCCACAACCCTGACCCTCCGAGTTTTCTCCAATATCCACTACCACATGCTCATAGTCACGATTGCACCAACGCATCGCTCTCCTTCGATCCATAAGCGCCACCACACCGCACGAGCCCTAGGGTTTTCGGCGGGGGTATATCTATATTCTTGAATATGTGTCAGAGGTCACATCCGGGGGTACGGTGGGGGTGTCAATTATCACACATCCACTACCCACTCGACCCTTTCAATACCATGTAGCAGGCCGAGATCCGTTCCCGCGACTAGCACAGGTACAGGTAATCGTCCATCTCTCTTTTTTTCATTTTCGTGATTTCTAGATTTAGTTCTGATATGACAATTGGATTATTACATGGATCCCTGACGAGTTTGAGTTTGGGGCGGTAAGGGCTAATTAAGAGGGTTGATTGTGACCGAGCTAGCATTCTAAGGCTTGAATCTTATTGAGTCCGAGATCGAGCCTAGGCTTTCTTGTCAAGTTTGAGTCCAAATCAAGTTGGGGTCGACTTGACTCATTGAACTCCATAGACACTCCTAGATCTAACGATTAGATATTGATCACTTAAACACATCGCCTAATCTTCTTTGGGCTCAGATAGATCCAATGGTTGAGATCCAATGGTGGTGAGAATCCACATCAATATGTCATGTTGTGCAACTGCATTCATCCGACGACACATTCAGCAATCCCTACCTTTTATCATGGACATTGGATCGCTATCCGACGGCCGATGCCTTCCTCATAGAGATGAACGTTAAGGTTGAGAAGAAGAAAATACAATGCGTCAAGAGTAGTCGATACATCAAGTGGGGGTTTATGACTTCAACAATGGATCATCCATGGATATCTGATAGATATTGGATCAAGCACTATATTAAATGGATCATCTTGTACCTAATGGTCGATGAAGGTTATCTCGATTTATATCCATTTACTTACATGGTTAAATTGATATCCAATTACCACGTTAGTGTTGGGAGGAAGAAAATACACCCGCCTTGTATGTTTTTCTCTTATCTTTATGTCCTAATTAATCGTTGATTTTCTTTTGGTTATATTGCAGGAGTATATATCCATGCAGTTGTAATGGCCGGAAGAAAAAAAAAGAGGAATCACGTATTTTTACCCATTGGCATCTGCCAGCTCGACAGTGTTGAGATAAAGATTGACATCTGCTGTAAAGGGCAATTGCAGCACGTGCTGTAAAGGATGGGGAGTGTCGGATTTGAATAAGACAGCCCTCCTAAAGGGTCGGAGATAGTGAGCACGCATCTTGATGCTAGGAATAGGTGAACTTACGGCTGGGAATAGTGAGCACGCATCTCGATGGGGAGATGAGCCCAGTAAGTCGTGTGTTGTGCTTGTCTCTCGCTTGTTTATCCGTGTGTTCGTTCCAATGTCCACTGGATACTTCATATGTACGTGTGATGTGGTCGCATGCCTACCGTATTAGATAGTTTGAATGCTTGCGATTTTTACGTGGGCTATGGTCAACCTGCTATAAGTTGGTGGATGGAAGTGAAGACATGGTCCTAGGGGTGGGTATTCGATCAGTTCAGGAAGATTTGGGTTGGAAAAATGGAATTCATCATCGAGCCGAAATACTTCGAGTTGAGATAGATCGAGTTAGTGGTTTTGTTCGATTAGATCAAGTTAGAATCAAATTGTTCAAATTGAAAGAAAAAAGTGATTATTACCACTTAATAATTGTTCATTCCACCTTTGCTAAATTTGCTACAAATCTAGTAACGCTTTATTATAATGGGAGTTTTGGCCGCATTTCTAATAATACGTATGTATGTGCATGTGCGTATGAGTGTAAATGCATAGAAATTATGATTCGGATCGCGTGGTCTAAATCATGGATCACCTATATCTATTATTTGAATTGATTGAGTACGTTGTGTATACACTATCAAACCCATCAACTAACCACATTCTCATGTAAATAAAACAATTTAAACCTAATACGATCAAAATAATCCAATTTGTTTAACCCATTTTCAAATGATTCGGACGGATAAAGTGAGCACCGAAAGACGATGGCCATTTAGGACGGGTGGGCCATGCCATGGGAAGAAAATTCAAAGATTCCTCTTGTCTTCAAAGTCTTGTGCATCCACCCCCACCACAGTAATGGTAATGGTGGGACACAAAATATATGACCCACTCTAATCCCTTCATTCCATACTCAGAAGTTTAGTTACAATTTGAACTGAATATGTAGATGACTTTAATAAATTATATAAAAAGGGTATATGGGGTGGAGAGGATTTTTTAAATTTACGAAGTTGCAGTATAGTCTCCAATCTTTTCATTAATAAAACATGAGAGGGCGTGGGGTTGATAGGAGGGAAATGGATACTTTGTTGTGGCATGGGCTTGTTCCCACAAGTTTGCATGATCATGGCTTAAAAAAATGTAAATTTGTGAGAATCGCTTTGATCAAAATCAAACGGCTCTCTGGAGGATCCGCATGGTGATAGGAGACTATTCTCTCTCACCGTCATTTTCATCCAGCTCACGAGTCACGAGACTTACGACATTAGAATCCAAAATCCGCCTCGACGGAAAAGACCGGACTACCCTTCCATCTCTATTAATCCCCCTTCCTCTGCTCCGACCACACCAACTTGTGGATCTGGTGCTCGTCCAGATCTCCCTCCACCTCTCCTCTCCGACCACACCAACTTGTGGATCTCGTGCTCGTCGAGATCTCCCTCCACCTCTACTCTCTTCAGGTGCTATTCTTTTCTTTCCATCTTTTCCACCTTATCATTTTTCCCGTTCTGCATCTTCTGCCTGTTCATGTACGTCTCTCATTGTTTATGGATTTGATTTAGGATTACAACAGGCTAGTTACGATCTTTGTTTATTCCTATGCGACTTAGGGCTTTCGATGTTTGGATCTCAAAACGTCGAATCAATCATTTTTTGCCCTCTCTCGAAACGATCTGAGATCTGTTTTCTGAACTGCATTTTGTGATATCTGAGGCACTTTATATGGTTCCTCTTGTTCAAAGGCAGAGGCAGTAGGAGTAGGAATATTACTCACCTACTCTTTTTTCCATCGATGCAGCTGCACTGCATTTCCAGTTGTGTGCTGTTTGCTTGCTTTAAACCAACCTTCATTTGCCGTTCGTGCCCACTCCATCTCCTGGTTTCCACAAACCTCGTGGGACTCCTCTCGCAAAGGACTCCTCTGCCCACGATCTCACTCGTGAGAACTTCCCCGTGAAACTCTCGTATCCAACCCCTACCTCTCCCTCTCTCGATCTACCTTCAACGATCCTCTCCGGGCTACCCTCTCTTGCGACGAGACGCAACGGCAACACGACCCCTCCCTGCTCTGCATCCTTCTCTCTCTCTTGCGAGGCAAACTCCGGGAACCCTAAACCTCCCTCCACCCTGCCGCAAGCAAGGCTTCACTATCCGATCCCTGGCGTTGTTCCTCCGCACGGTTCCTCACGACGCCCTAGCATTCCTCCACACTCGTCTGCTCACCTTTCTCGTGCGGAGCTTGCCTGATTAACAAAGGTTTGTTTATTTTTTCCATGCGCAAGATCCGGTTTAGGTTGTTAGGTTTTCTTTGATCGAGATTTGAATGAGCTGTTCGCATCCAATATTTATTTTTGCTTGGAACGATGTATTTTTGTGGAAGAGTTAATGTTTGGGAGTTGGTTTTCAAACCTGAAATAAACGGGCATCCTGAATGTTTACAGGGTCAGATGGTCTCTTACTGTATTCTGAATACATATTGGACCACTGGCATAGCACTGTAGCACTGCAATAATACTTGTTCTGGAAATGCATGACCTCAACATCAAGAGGGAATGGTATCTGATCAAGCACTGGACGTCAGCAAGTCAAGTTTAAAATGTATGATCAAAAGCACGATTAGCTGAATTGGAAAAAAAAATATAAAGTGACTTGAATATTTTTTATCTGCTAATATGTTTTAATTTGACATGGCAATATTTAACAACTTTATGATTTATTGCGTGTGTAATATGCAAAACCAAGTCTGGTTAATCCGTTGGAGCACATGTGTGCATGGGGCGGGTACCCGACCCGTTCAACCATGACCCGCCCCGACCCATCATTACCGGGTCAACGGGTCAACCCGACCCATTTCAACGGGTACCCGATTCTAGTGGGTACCCGAATTGTTACAACGGGTAACGGGTATTCGTGGATACCCGCGGGTCACTACAATAAAAATTTGCTTTCATAAAATCCACATTCGGGATGCGACATTTGAAAATATCATTGACTAATGACATAAATAAGTTGAGAGATAAATATTTTCTCCTTATATTGTCATTTTCGTGTATATTTTATATTCCGTAGCATACCTTTCTATTTCCGATATTTTGAGCAAGTTTTTTCTTCCAAAATGCATCTGTGACAACAATGAGCATTCATGTATAACAAAAAAATTACACAACTTACAATACAAATAGTACTTTATGCAATAAATCTGATGGATTGTAAATGATTAAATTAAGGCGATCAAAAGAAATAACAAATATTGAATAATTTGTAATTAATTTATCAAGTAACTTAATTTCTTAAATAATTAAAGTTTTTATACCATAAATTCAAACTATCAATATTTTTTTTAGACTACGGTAGTTATTTGTCGCATGAAATGCACTTCCTCAGTTCCAATTGCTACCTATCTACCTATCGGATTCTACAGAATCCGCGATCGGAACCTGATTATACAGGCCATCTTTCTTCTTACCCGTCACCTCCGCTGCTGCTCCTTCCCCTCAGCCCGACAGCCATGGCCTCCTCTTCTCCAGGCGGCGCCGCCGCTGACCTCCTCCTCGTCCTCCTCTTCGAGGGCATGGTCCTCTTCTCCCCTTCCAAACCCCAACCGCAAGACCACCCTCACCCCCATCCACAACCCCTCGACGAGGACCTCTTCTCCGATCTCACCGTCCTCGCCCCCTCCGACCCCCAAATTGCCCCCAATTCCATCCCACCCGCCCCCTTCCCTACCTTGGACACCCCCCCCCCCCCCCCCCCCCCCCGCCGACGCCTGCAACCACGGCCTCACGTCGCACCACATCTTCAGGAAAAAGAAGCGGGGCATCCGGATCGGCTACGCCAGAGACCAACCCGCCGCGCCCACCACCTCCATTCGGGAGAGGGACGCCTTCCTGCTCAGGGAATTCGCCGCAGATGCCTACGACTGCGACGATGCCTCATCGGTCTCTAGCACCTCCCGGTGGTACCCAACCGTGTACCCGACTCTTCCGCTGGGTTTTCCAGTGGGGCGCAAAGGTTGTGCGGGTCGGGTACCCGACCCGGATAGCTTACCTGGGTACCCGTAAACATCGGTTCAAAATGGCTGGATCAAATCGGGTACCCGTTTGACCCAGCTATTTTGAACACCCCTAGAGCACACTCCTTGTGAGAAGAAGGAAGCGGTAAGAACCGTATCGTGGCTTACGATGAACCTTCTTTAATGACCTCCAGTTATTTAATGACAGGGGTAGAGGCAGTAGGAGTAGGAACATTACTCGCCTATTCTTTCTTCCATTGACGCAGCTGCACTGCATTTCCAGTTGTGTGCTGTTTGCTTGCTTTAAACCAACCTTCATTTGCCTTTTTGTCGTGATGATATTGGTTGGAATGGTTGGATTGGTGTCTTAACTTTTATAAAACCAGATAGATACACGTGTATTGTTTGCTTGCTTTAAAACACCCTTCATTTGCCTTTTTTTCCTGATGATATTGGTTCGATTGGTGTATGCTGCAGCAACTTTATGCGTGGATTGCAAACTTTTGATGGATAGAGACTTGGTTACACCACATTATACCACATAATAAACCTTAATTATTTATCTCTAAATGAGATTAGATTGACTGAAATGTTTACTATACAGAGGTTTTGTCATGGAATTTACTTGCTACTACTATCTTTATGCTCAAACTTTGACCAGCATTGTACCCCAACCGAACATGATCATCGACGCAATTTAAGGCATAGTCTTTAAGGTGGAGTTCGATGCAACATGTAGGTCATAGTCTTTAATTATTACAAGTGTGGAATCAGTATTGTATATGCATGCTATCCTTTTCCCATTTCATGTATGTGTAGAAAACTGATCGAAGCTAAGTATTTCCAGGATGGTGAACTCAACGACGACATGAGGCAAAAAAGACATGAAGATAAGACTGTTTGGGATGCGGTATTGATATTAAATTTCTTTACTCCCCGTGACACGTGTCCTGGTACCTTAGCGATGAGCCTTGCTGCAAGTCGCCCAATCTGAAGAGTTTATATTGGTAGCGAGCATCCTTTAGGTGTGGTCCAAGACACCTCCCTGTCAGTGCACATTACTTCCTATAAAGTATCATGCAGACATTTGCTAGATAATTTCGAATGCCTTGATGTGTACATCTTTGCGACATTTGATTCTGCGATCCACGATGGTGTGGATGTGATATCATTATCTATTGGGAGTGATGATTTAGATCTGAATGTGACAATCCTGCATGATGCCATAGCAATTAGATCCTTCCACACACTTATGGAAGGGATCGCAACAGTGGTATGTCAAGAAAATTTGGATAAGCATGAGGAAGATTACAAATATCAGAATAACACCTTCCCATGGGTGTTGAGCGTTGGAGCAACATTAATGAACAAACAATATTTGGCCATTGTTAAGTTTGGGAACAACAAATCTTACGTGGTACGCTTTAAGCTCATAACTCTTTGTATTTTCAGAAGTTATTTAACTTTTTTACGTAAAACATGCTAAATGGTTCTTTTCTTCAACCAAATTTTGTAGGGGTGCATCATTATATGATGCTGATATTAAGCCGCTTCCCAAAAGAAGGTTTTTCCCAATTATAAATTTCCATTCTGTTGATGACGTGGACAAGTTTCCTCTAGAACTTATTTCTCCAATTTGACATAGTTACTTTTTGAACTAATTTTGATATTCGCTTTTCAATGAATGTAGGGGAATATGTATAAATGGAACCTTTCATCCAAAGGAAGTTGAAGGAAGGATAACTATGTGCATGAAACACAATGATATTGAAAAACCTCGCGAACCTCTTGATGCACTCAAGGAGGCCGGTAGTGTTGGAGCTATTCTTGTCGATGGTGATGGTAGTTATCGGCACATATTTTTTGAGAGTCTTCCATATGTCAAGATCTCACTAGAGGACTTGTCTGACGACGCATTCCAAGACATGATGAAAGACTTGTAAGTTACTTAAAAACTTTATAAATCTAAACGTTGTTATTAAACATCCTTAATATCTTTAATATTAACAAGATAAAGTATACGAGATAAAATGGAATGGCTATTTGTAGGAACCCCTTGGCATCTTTCACACACACAAAGGTAAGGTTTGGGAAGCATATATATGCTACTTCTCCACCTCAGGACCAAACAAAAACAACCCAGGGATATTAAAGGTATACCTCACTGTATTTATGAAAGTACATTAGTTTTGATTTGTCATTGATTTTTATTTTTATTTCTTTTTTTTAAAATATTCTTTCTTATTACAGCCGGACGTTGTAGCACCTGGAGTCATTTTTGACATCACATCAAGCAAATTGAAGAATATTAGTGTACCTACCGGCTTAACTTCATTCTCAACGTCTCTCAATGTGGAGTTGTTGCACTTATCAAAGCATTGCATCCGGATTGGAGCACGCCAGCAATCAAATCAGCATTCATGACTATTGGTAAGTTTTCATATTTAACAAATTTATAATATCCATGTATATATGAAAATACCACAATATATAATAGTGATATGATATGCATATTTACGTTGGAGTTGATGATTGCAGCGAGAGGGGTTACAAAGAGGGAGGTGTATTATACCGATCCAAGCATGGGCGAGCTTCCAGATAATAAGTTTCTTGAATCGACTCTGCTTGATGCCGGCGCTGGTTAAATCAATCACCATCATCCACAGATCCTGGCTGGTCTACGACAATACCATGGAGGAGTATTTTGATTTCTTGTGCTCCCAAGGATTTAGCTCCATCCTGATTGTCAAGTTCGCACTGAGATCATACATGTGCCCGTGCAAGATGTTGAGGGATATTGACCTCAACTATCTTCCTATCGTGATGTTGGATTACACAGGGAGAATCTCGGTGAGGAGAAGGTTGAAGAATGTGGGGATGCCGGAGAGGTACAAGGTGAAGGTGCACAAGCCCCCATATATCAAGGTGGTGATCGAGCCCAAGGTGTTGGAGTTTGCTAGTGTAGGTGAGGAGAAGGCGTTCTCAGTGACCTTTGAGAGGCGACTAGTGCGTTCAATGTAAGCTACAACAGCCTCACGTGGAAAGACATCATGCATAAGGTGATTAGTACTGCTCTGGTCTTGTGGGTTAAGTCACACGTGATCCTCTTCTCCGGTTCATCGTCCTATTTGGGCAACTAAGGATGTCTTCACACTGCTATTGGTCCGTTGAAGTGCTTTGTCCAATATTAAGGGTCTGTTTGGTAAATGAGTTGGGTTGGGGTATCCTCCTGTGAATAGTAGTTGTCTGGATGGTTGTGATGATCGAAATGATAGATATGATGTGATGTGACTTGAATCATTTGATTATGTGTTTTAATGATTGTAACATAGTTTTTATGTTAGCTTTTTTATTTAAACATTCATAAATATGATGTGACATTTGGGATTGAATCCACGTATGTATTTGTAGATATCTCGTCATTATATTTGATGCAGCTCTTGATATGCTTGGTAATCGTTTTTGAGATTATCCCTATAGAAACGAAACAGAATTGGAAAATGTTGATATCGTCTTCTTGCACCCATTAGTAATATGAGGCAATTGAGATCCATCTCAGGAAGATAATCAGAGACCTCAAAATTGCTTTGAATGAATATGTAATCCTTTGCTGCTTTGATTTCAGCCAGATAGGATAGGGACGCCATTCGATGTGTCATTACAGAAGTAAAAAAATCAAACGGATAACATTTCTTGTTTCCTACTTGGTAATTGAATCGAGATGTAAACATAATTTCTTAGTTGATTTTGTACTTTGTTGGAAGATTTAACTGTGACAAAATTGGCTTGCATGTTTACTTTCGCCGAACTATCCTTCGTCATTGAGTTCATACACATCTTAGTTTACTGTTTCAAAAAAGAGGGGATTCTTTGGTTTCAAGGTGTTTTTGTTGTTTAATTTTTGGTGTAGGAATACTACTCCAGTGTTTGTTTACCGTTAACTTATGACCATACAATCTGTTAGGAGCAGTTCGATTGAGGAATAAGATTGAACAAGGATGGGTAATAATGAGAAATAAGACATTGTTTCTGTTTGTTTGGAGGGCAAAAATAAAGACTAATAAGGGTGAATAAGAATTTACATGCAATGGTTATTTGCTATTATCCGTTAAGCATGAATGGGGTTTATAAGTTGATTAATTCTTTTGGGAGTTATTCTTCTCATTTCCTATTCCATACCACAACAAATTTGTATGGGACATAAGTATCGATAGATGAGTACACGATCCAACAATGTTGTAACCCACACCTTGACGGGAGCGCATCTCAATCCCCAAATCATGTTATCCAACAACAATCCATACAACCAACATTATATCTCATTCATACACTGTGGCAATAAAAAATCCATTCAAATAGAAATTTATCCATGAATGATAACAAGAAACATAATCTCTCCTTATTACATTATATGATGTGGAAGAGAAAGTGATAGAAAACAACTCGACGACGTAACCACAAGACTTCCGGTTCTCAGTTGCACTACTGGATAACCTGACATCAGTCTATTGCTCAATGCTTCTTGTTAGATTTCTAAGAGGGTAGCTTGTGAGTGAAATAACCTAGTATGATATAACAATAATTTATAAATAAATATTTTAGGTAGGCGATGCAAAAATCTGTAACTAAACATGCATAATGAAAAAAATATTATGACGAACTCAGATATTGTACCTCTAATTATGTTCAGGCCTCAAGTGGATTTTATAACACTTTGTATGATTAATCCAATTCTATTAATTTATCTATCCATAGCGTTTAATATTTATTAGCTAAGAGAAAATTACACTAGGAAAGAAACTTGCATCGTTCATTCAGAGTGCAGTCTAAAATCTGTGCGCAAGTACGAACCTTCAGCTAGTACTCCAACTCTTTGGACAAGGTATATTATCCTAGAGAACCGCAACTCTGTCAACCAAGTCTGCTAGAGGAGTCTCGCTCATTCCAAAACTAGTGGCCACATATACCTATCAATATACTAGATGCATGCATGCATCCATCCAAACTCTCCCAAAGTACATATCACCACGTCACTCTAAGATGCCCTTCCAGTCGGGATGACACACTTTTGGCTCAGTCGGACTACAAGAGTGTGCATCCACCTTGTAGTGTTTATCTTTTCATCCCCACGAGTATTTTTATATTTTACATAAAAAAGAATAAATATTGAATATGATAATGGTTTCCATTAATCATTTCCCGAAACAATGATGTCTAAGATCCGTGAATCACAAACCATTCCAATAACCTTTGATCTAAGGCGTACCCAAGGCGACTTAAGGAAGAGTTAAGCACTGCGATTCACGTTGCTCGTTCAAGAGATACTGTATTTAGGACCATGTTTTAAGCAACCTAAGTATATTTCATCTCACAAAGTATGCACCTGAATTCTGAAGGTTAGATAATTATCATAAGATGAATGACACATGAGTTATAAATCCAACTCGTATACTATATGTTTGTCATATAAATTAGATTGTGTTACCGATAGACATATACAAAAATCAACATCTAATATTCGCAAAGACCACACAGAAGTTCTGTCATATTCTATATTATGCATAATATCATCACTAAATTTGGATTAGGCGATCCAATGATTCTAGAAATCTTATGTGATCATATATTATGCCGCATTGTATACTGAATATTACTAACTTATTGGGTCATGATGTAGATATAATACAAGTAGATTATTTCTTAGGTCCCTCTTATTATTGTTGGAGTAAAACGTGTTAAAAGGTAACACTAAGTAACTTATCATTTGATACCCATGAATATGGAAATAAATTAGCATAGTTATCTGGACAAGTACTGAACAATCACACGTAACATTGCTCTAAAGTAAAAGTACAGATAGCTATGACCTAGATTTTAAAATCTCGTAATGTTGCAATAAAAAGGACCAATTTAATGATATGAGTTATTATTTGTATAATGGCATAAAGTAATTACGTATAGCAAGGTAAATGTCATAGAATAATACCAATTAGTATATGGATTTAACATAATATATAAGACTAATCTTTTGATATTCAAAGTCCACAGCCGTCCCTCCATATAGACTATTTTATTCAACATCTAAATTTTATAGCATGGATATAATCATACTCAGCATGAATAATATTACTCCCAAACAAAAGTTCATAGCGTGTGATGGGGAAGATGCTTAATAGGATAGTCATTACGTCAAGATAATCATTTATTAACAAGATCAATCCACAAGAAAGACATTTTTGACATGAGATTCTAGTTATATCAACAAGGGATGATTCGGGTTCAGATCAAAATCGAGCAATCACTTCTCATATAGTATTCTCCAATATCGTAAGATATGCGAAAGAAAGAGAGAAGGACAAAATTCGTTACCTATGTGCGAGCCTTTAATCCGTGCACACGATCAACGATCCAAGCTCAATGATGCCCTCCCCTTGCTATGGCATTCTTCCTCCTCTCCTTGTAACGAAGCTCTGGAGCTTCATGGCTCACCAATAGGGCATCTCTCGCCGTCTCTCTTCCTCTTGTCTTTCTAGGGAAGAAGAATGAATTGACTTTGGAAAAGAGTAAAAATGGAAGGATATTAGTGGGAATTTAAAGACCATTCATGAGTTAATTTAGAAAGTAAAGTTATCAACTATGAGGTGAAATATGGCTAAAAATATCTTCTAATATGTAGAAAAAAGATAAAAATCAGCGGGTCTAATTTCCACAAACGTCCCTATCTATGGTTCACTAAAACAACCATAACTTCCTCATATGATCTCAGATTCATAGATTCTTGATTTCGTTGGAAAGTTTGTGACGAGATGCTTCCTTTGATTATAACATTGAATAGCTTTTGAAGTTTCCAAAAGGACAAAATTCAAAGCACTACAAATGCAACATATAGGCTGTTCCCAATGATATTTCTCATTGCATACAACAACAATCTCTATAGGGTATACGATTGATTTTTTTTAGAATTTTTAGTTTTGAATTTTTATGGGGTTTTCTGGAAATAATAAATGCAATCAAAAATCAAATATGATGTAAAATAATGAAATAGACACCAATGCATTTTTTAAATTTTTATGTTTTAAGGAAAATTAGAAATAAATTTGAAATGTGAAATATTAGTCAATATACGCAAGCCAGAATTTCCTTTTTATGACATTTCTATTATTTTTATATTTGTGTTTCTGTGTAATTAATTAAATAATAAGATGAATTAAATAAATGAAAATAAATAAATAGCTAAGAGTTATATATATACACGAATTAATAAGTAAAAAATCAGTGAATATGTACAATATATATATATATATCAATCCCAAAATCCAGGTTTCACACATGGACTCCAATTCTTTTTAATTTGATCTTGACTTATAGATAATTGAGTGTAAATTTATTCAAAAGTGAATAAAGTAAAATTGGACATTGTATATGAGAGATATCAACATTTACATCTTTTTATCTTGGAACTAGGGTTTGGGCTTATTTCACATATATACAAGTTAATATTTTTTTTAGGATTTTTATTTGAATAATATTAGGGATATGTATGCAATGATGTTGGTTTTATGTCAGTTGGAGTTAATGTGAATTAACTAAAATAGATGGAGTTAGGTGAGTATTTACAAGAGAATATAAATGCTAATTTATGCAAATTATTTACAAGTGCATCATTGTTAACTATAAGTTATAAACATTTAAATGCATACAATTACTTGGAAATAAGCTTTATTTTTTAGCTTGTTAGAGTGATGAGATTCATCAGCCCCCTATACTTAAACCATGCACGTCCTCGAGCAACTAAAGAATGAAGTAGTGAAATGAGATTGTGCTCCATATCAAGATCATGAGAAAAAGGTAAAAATGGAGATCAGCCGACCCTTTGGATTAATAGTTTGTGAGAGTTAGGACTTAAAATCAACAAATATCTAAGTTCTACAAGTCATTGTACATGTTTGGCTTAGAAGTCATCTTAGATCCACCCCTCCCAAAGCATACTCCATAAACATTGAACAATTATCTCTTGTATGTGAATGGTTTAAGCTCTTCTCATATGGAATGTTGATCTACCCTGCAATGTTTCCTCTAACAAATCATCTTCAAGGAGTTAGGTATTTCTTCTAGATTCAAGTACTGTTAGTTTATCAAAAAATAAAGATGGAAGAAATTGGAGCCTTCCCAGTGTAGCCAAATATCCTATGTATAGTTTCGATAGTATAGCCAAGTCTTCTTTATGTAGGCAATAGATCATCGTGGTCAAGAAATTACGATTTTATTGCTTTTGATCTGCACTTATTTTCGGGCCTTTTGATATTTTCTTTGAATTCTTTCCTATTTATTCATATTTCATGTTTTGCATTTTTGGGGTACAAAAATGAACAATCATGTGAGGTGGTTGCATTGGCCCCCACCTCAACTGAACGACTAATTAATAATAGACTATCCCTCATATGATGCTTTATTTGAACCCATAGACTATGCCTCATCTGATGTTCAACTCATACTCTGATCTTTAGATGTCCATACTATTAGAGACGAAGCCAACACTACCTTCTAAAAATATTTTTGAGTTGATCTAACTGCATAATGCTGAAGTCCACATTAAATATCCATTCAAGAGTCATACTCAGATCGAGGCAATCAACTTAGACACTAAGATTGAAAGTCTTAATAAGGTCTTGACGAACTCGAAGATTTAAGTCTAGGACTTGAAGCTTCTAAAATCCTACTTCTCGATGAAGTTCCTCTAGAAGTTAATTATATTAAGATCAAGTCAAGTTCACTCTCAGTTTTGCTATAAATCGGTTCGAAATCTGATGTCTTTTCACTAATGCATATGCATGGTATGCTAAATGAAGTGCAAATGCATGAGATGTATTTTTGAATGATTTTTTTCATTTTGTGTTTTCTTTTCATTTTTTGGTTTTCATTTTACAAGAGACATAGATATTATAAGGATTACATATAATTACAAGTATTTTACATATTTCACATATTTTGTAAATTTTACTAGTTTTATGTATCGTCACAAACTATGTTAGTTTTATATACATAAGGTATGTTACAATATATTCAATACAATACAGAGGATGCACACAAATGCAACATACCCCCTATACTTAGAATATGCTAAATGTAAAGGGTCGCAAAAGAAGAAAGGAGTGGGGTAGAAGTCAACCCCTCTATACTTAGGCTATGGCTAGTTGATGAATCTCCATTTTATGACCTTTATTATTTATTTTGGCATTAATTCCCTAGCCAAATGCATATAAATAGCATTTAATTTATACAAATTAACATTCATTATTTATTCCTTAAATACCGTGTAAAAATATTGTAATTAATGCTAAAATAAAATAACAAAGGAAGAAAAGAAAAAGAAATGAAATACTAAAGGTATTGAATGACCCTAAACCACGAGATTTAGGCATCATGCTGACTAGGTTAATATTGAAACATTTTTGGAGAGGGCCTAATATATCCTCACAAGGCGAGAACATAGTCGTAGTGGCGACCTCTCACAAAAGCGAATCAGACAACAATTAACCCACAATAAATGATCAAGCAATGCAAATTAAAATGTGGAGTTAATATTTATTATAAAACTACTAAATGTGTGTATATATGTAAGTATGTAGAGTATCGAACATAGGAATACATGTTGGTGTAGCAAGTATATTGTTTATAACAAAATAAAAAATAAATATTACAGGTGTGTTTTGTAATTTTATTACTCGAAGAATCAATGAATAAATGTGTGGGTTTTAAAATAAAATAAAATAGTTATATTTTTTATATTTATACTTTTTAGATTTTTATTTTATATTTTTTCCTTTCTTTGAATTTTCTATTTTTAGTTTCTTTTTTCCCTTTTCAATATGGATTAGAAATTTATATATAATTATATATACAACATAAGATAAGATCAGTATAAATACAACTAAAAATAACAAAATCTGTAGAATAAAAAAATTATGCTTTATATATTGTCTAATGTTTTTTGTGATTTTTCAAAATTATCCCTAATTTTTGGGTATTTTAAAATTAAAAATAGTAAAAAATAATGACTAATTATATAGGCTGACTTATTTTGGAATTTAAAAATATTTAAAACCTCAAAAAATTTCCAAAACTATTTTTAATAGGTAATATATAATATAAAGAAAATATAGAAATAAATAATTTTATATTTTTAAAAGATTTTTTATAATTTTTATAAGGATTTTGGAGCTTTTATTTTTAGTGATCTCTTTTTTTTGATTTTTAGGGATTTTGATAAGGAGGTACAAAATATAATAATAAACTATTACTATTTTTTAAAGTTTTAAAATAAGTTTATATTTTTTTTGATTTTGAAAGAGAACCAAAAATAGAATATGCCATTTTGTTTTTTATAAATAGGAAGAATGCTAAAACACAATCTAGCTATATGACATTAAAGAGTATGCAACAGGGCACAAAACCCTATTTTTCATAATTTTTGGAGCAAGTTTAATATTTTGGAAAATAGAAAAGAAACCCAAAGATGCCATGAATTGGCATGTGTGTATTTGCAATTAAAATAAAAGTCAACGATCAAATGCCAAATTACATGATCGTTACAACTAATATCCATATTTAAATACTAACTATACTTTTAAAAAGCGTAAGGGCTTCTATGCAAAATTCCTAGCTCACGTGGGACGGCACGTGAGTTGAGCTGACAAGGACCCAAATGCAATATAAAATAAATCTAGGGTTCTCTTGCAAAAAGTAAAAAAATATATAAATGTTTTAATATTTTGCTTGACTTAATAAAAATCAACAAAAATGGATGGCTATATGTGATATTTACCCCCACGTACACAATCGGATGGTGATGAAGCCTTCACTTGACGCATGGCTCATCCTCGATGCGCAATAACGGTTTGAAGCTAATGTCTGAAATTAGATATTAGATGAGATCCTATGTCTAAGGCTCCTTACGATCCAACAACAATTGCTCAATCTGGGACTTGGTTCTTTATCGAATGACGCACAAGGATCTAGAAAGAACAGGAGAAGAACTCACCCTTGGTGAGGTCGAATAGGGTGTATCTCTCTCTTCAATGCCTTGAGCACTGCCTTGTAGCTCTCCGTGTTCCTGTAGTCGCCTCGCAACACCCAGATGCTTCAAAAGGGTCCGCAACTTGTTGATTGGGGCTCTGGAGCTCAATGGTTGAGCTAAGCACCTAGTGCTTGTTCTTGGCAAAATCAGCCCTAAGATGGGCCCTTCCAGAAGCGATACCTGCATAAAAAAGTCGAGAGGCTCCGGTGGTGCTTCCTAGGCTATTATTGGTGGAAGTCGAGGTGAAGAGGAAAGGGGGCGGTGAGGATCGACAAGATGGTGGAGGAGGACCTCGATCTCCAGATCAAAGGTGGTCAGGGTGAAATAGGTGGTGTAAAAGGTGAAAACCAGAAGGAGAGGGTAGTGGGGTGTCTGGTGTAGTTGGAACAAGGTTACACAATGAGATACAGTGGCTCGGAGCTTTAAAGCTCCACCGAAGCTTACAACATAATCCTAAGTTAAAACCACAATTAAATTATAAAATAAAATACAGAATCGAAAGGTAAGAAGTAAAACTACTAGAAAGTGATTAAAAAGTACCTCGATTTGGCTAGAGCTAAAGAAATGGAACCTTAATGGCGGAGCTCACCGAAGATGGGTGGGAAACCAACTCTGTACTGCTCCTCCTCGTTGTGAAGCATGGGGAACTCCTCCTGCCACAAAGAGATCAACCCTGATGAACTATGAGGGGCTGAAGATTGGGAAAGTGGAACTAACCCCAAATATGGGGGTAAAGGAGATGGTTAAATACAGTGAAATGGGGAGGAGTTCGATGGAGGGTGGCGTGTAAAGAATGGATGAAATGATGAAGATGGTGGGTTGTCGTGGTTAAGGGAAGATCATATATCAAGGTGATGGAACATATCAAGGGAGAGAAGACATGGTGGATGCGGGAAAATATGGAGATGACAGGGAGGTCTTTTCATATATCATATATCAAGGTGATGGAACAGATCAAGGGAGAGACAGGGTGGTTTTTTTTTGTATTTTTATTTGGGATATTTACCCAGCAGACCCTGAAATCTTTCGAAATTACCTCTACGACCTTTGAAACATCATAATTCCTCCCACGACCCCGTAATCTTGCTCCGTCTTACCCCACGAACCCTGCCGTTAAATGACACATCTTGAGTTAACTTCATCGAGTTAAAAACGAGTTAATCTAACCAATCCGTGATCGGACGGCTAGAATCAACCAAAAGCCTCTTCCATCTCTCCTCCCTCATCGAGGGCATTTTCCTGGCCGGAGGAGGTGTGCGTGAGGGGGTGTGGCACTTCGGCTCGACCTGAGCTGGGGCTGGGCTGGAGGAAGTTCATGGAAGGGAGGAGGTTGGCGACGGCCTGGAGGGAGGTGGGGGGCTTCGAGAAGGAGAGGCGGACAGGTGGGTGGGGGAGGTTGGGTTTCGAGCACTAGGAGCTTCAAGCGGACCGCGCGCCGGGAGGGGGGCTCCAGCGGCAGGGGGCAAGGGCGCTTCGCCAAGGGCGGTGGCACGCGACCTGCTGTGATGCGGGCGACATGGGCCGCTGGAGAGCAGAACGGAGGAGGAGCGTCGCGTAGGGAGAACTGGAGCGAGGCAACGCAGCCTCGTGCAGTGGCTCCGCGCGCGGAGGGCTGGTGTCGTGCGAGGGCGCGGTTGGCATCCTACTGTGCAGATCGGTGGGGCGGTCGGTTGGGAAGTCGATGTTGTTGGCGGACGGCAGTGCGCTCGGCTGGAGCGCGGAGGAGGTGTGTCGCGCATGACGATCTGGAAGGAGGGTTCGACGAGGGGCAAGGGTCGCACCGTGCGGGTGGGCGGTGTGGAGGAGCGCGGCGATGCGGGAAGTTGACGGCAGAGATGCGGTGTCCGAAGGGTGCTTCGAGCGGCGGGTCGAGCGCTGGGAGTACGGGGGGCTTTGAGCGGCCGCCGGGAGGGGAGGAGCTTCAAGCACTAGGGGTGCAGGGGGGTGGGCTTTCGAGCGGTGGAGGTGTGGGGAGCTTCGAGCGGCCGCCGGGAGGAGGGCCAGGAGGTGTTGGGTGGTGGGGAAAGGAGGCGGCGGGAGGAGGGGGTGCCGAGGGTGAGGGCAGAGTCGGGAACGAGGAGGAGGAGGAGGCGGAGGTCAGGGAGGAGGGCCATGGAGGGAGGAGGTGTTGGGTGTTGGGTGGTGGGGAAAAGGAGGAGGGTAGAGGGAGTGGCAGTTAAGGTAAATTCGACAAATAAAATAGGCATAAGATAAAAGAATTTAACGGAATCTGGTTAGTTTTAACGGGTAAATGGATGGGGGTTAACCACAGGGTTTATTGGGTAAGGGTTAGCAAGATTACAGGGTTGTGGGAGGAATTACGATGTTTCAAAGGTCGTAGAGGTAATTTCGAAGGATTTGAGGGTCTGCTGGGTAAATATCCCTTATATAAAATAATGAAAATTATAAAGAATAACTGAAATTAACAGTTTGTTCATGTATATTGTATAATATGGGTCCAAAACCTAAGTTTATCATTTTAACTCCAAATTAAATGAAACCACCATCAATAAATAGATAATAAAAAATTATATATAATTAAAGTTATTTTATTTTATTTTAGTTCATATGAAGGAGATACATGTTTGTGAAGTTTGGGTTTTGGGATTTTATTCTGAGTATAGAATGCATAATATGTATTATTTTTTTGTGAAATCAATTTTGTATTTTTCTGTATATTTTATATATAACTTTCATGTATAAAGTGTATTGATGTGAGGTATAAATAATAAAGAATAAAATAGGTCTCAAAATACATTTTTGAAGAATAAATAATCAGGCTTTTATTGTATTTTTGACCATTATCTCCCCCTACATTATTCCTTGTTGACCCAGTCATCATGATGCCTAGGTCTTAGGTTTTGTGTCATAAAATACCATTGATATTTTATATTTTTTTCCTTTTTGCCTTTATTCTTTAGTTTTGGTTTTAAATTCAATATTTTATACTATATTTATAGAATAAATTATTAACGTTAATTCATTTGAAATAATGCTCTTTACATGCATTTAACTAGGGTTTAAAGGAAAAAATGAAGGAATAAAGATGATGGAATGGAGATTCATCACCCCCTATACTTGCCTTTGCTAGTATCTAGCAAACACTTATGTCTTTAAGTACAGAAAAGAAAATAAAGAAAAGAAAAAGAAGGAACTTCGATCAATTTTAACTTTCAAACTTGCCTTCACAAAATCAAAGTTTGGAGCTTAATCGGACATTTGGATTTTTAGTTTGGTCAAAACCTTGTTGGGAAATGGATTTGAAACACATCAGCCTCTAAGAATCACGAAACTCTACTCAAATTTTCTCAATTGTTAGGTCAAAATAAGTTAATTCATATGCAAACCCTTATGACTATGAATCTATCTTGGAGAGCATATGATATGTTGCTTTTCTTGGCTGAAGCGATAATAGTCTGCTTCTCAAACATGATGACCTTAATTCCCAAATCCAACAATTCTTTCCTCAAGAAGCATGGTATTTCCTTCTAAGTTCAAGTACAACCGGCACAAGAAGAGGAGGTGGAGAGAAAAATGGACGGTAGCTAGTATAGTCTAGCTACCTATCCTAAGATGCTTGACTGGTGTAGCTAATGAATCTCCATTTCATCACCTTTATTTTATCATTTTGGCCTTAAAACCCCTAGTAAATGAAGGTAAATACCTTAATTCATGTATTTTAGCATTCATGCATTATTATACAAAATGTGTACAAAATACTATTTTTAATGCCAAAATTATATAATAAATAAAAGAAAAGAAAAAGAATAGAATATCATAGATATTTTATGACCCTAACCCTCGAGACCTAGGCATCTCGATGACTAGGTTGATAAGGAATAACGTAGGGAGAGATAAGGGCCAAAATACAATAAAATCCCCTTTTATTTATTCATTTATTATTCATTTTTGGGATCCATTTTTAGTTCCACTATTTACACCTCAAATAGAGAAACTTTGAATATGAAAGTTCTAGATAATAAAATAATAGGACCCTCTGTATAATTAGGGTTATGTACCATGGCTATCTTAATGATCATACAACTGTTGATTCAATTATTGAATCATAGAGGCTGGTGCTTGGATGAATATCTAAAGAGTTAGATGGAGGACTCATCAAGCACCGTCAAATGATTGTTAAGATGTGATCTCCAGCCTGAGTAGGAGATGGCAATCCTTTCTCACATAAGCTGATATCTGGATGACCTCTTGATGCAGGTCCTCTGCATCGGAATAGTGATTCGGAGGTGTCAGATTAGTTAGTCAAAGGGTTGACTTAACGAGATCGAGATAACCTAAGTCCTATGTTGAATGCTGTCACAGCATAGGCACGCATCCTTTGACCGGAGACAGATGTATTGATATATGTCTAAATATGTACATTTGGCAGATCGATAGGTTGACGGCCTAACCGAGGTCTATACACCGGCGCGCTGGTGTGCATATAAGGGCATATGAGTAAGATGATCTCTCAAAGGAATCGTACAGGTTCACTACTGAATCGGAAGACATGAGCTCACTAATGAGATATTGGGAAGAATCAAATTCCGTGCGCGGTCGTCTCGCTTTGGAAGCTTGACTGAATTTATAGGTTTGATATATACTTTTGGAAATGTTATGATCAAGACCTAGGTATGATATATGCTTTTGGAAAGTATATGATCGATACCAAATCCCAAAGATCAAATGAGAAACTTATTGATAAAACCCTGAAGAAGACGGTATAAAATTGATCTTGATCTTCGGGTTGATCATAGGTCTTCCAGTATGCAGGATGTACATGTATTGGGAATACATAAGGGTGATGTGATCATAAACGATTGTATATCCATGACGCTTCCATTCCTAGGGAGTGATGAATCATGTTTGGATTTTAGTGACTCCTTTCAATAGAGAAGCAATTTGATCTTAGTCCAAGTGTTGGACATTGGTCTGAATGAGATTCAGATGCAATGAGAAGATTATATTTATGGTCTTGATTTAATCAAGATTCTGTGGGAGGTTCGTAAGATCTGGATTTGAGATAAGATCTCAATATCCAAGTCACTATACGTGGAACAATACAATCACCCTGTCCTTATCTCCAAGTATCTGCGGAGAAAGCACATTATTCTTGAAGGAGTTCAAGAATAATTCATTTGATGAATTCTGTATCCAAGCATCGAGAAAACGGATAATTAAATATGATTTAATTATCATGAATAATATGAATTTGATTCATATTATAAGAAGAGATATGTAAGATAATTAAATGTGATTTAATTATCAAAGATATGAATAACGTGAATGTGATTCATGTTATTTGGGCACATGAGAAACGAGATCCAAGATGATTAAATGTGATTTAATGATCGTGGATATGAATAATGTGGATAGCACTATCCAAGTTAATCACATATATTATAAATATGATTTATAATATATTAGAGAGAGAAACTATGTAAATAGCATTTGTTAATTATTAATGTGAATTGGATTCACATTAAGTAATTAATTGGAAATGTAATTTACAAATTAGTTTGGGTTGTGAATTTGATTCACATATTTTCAATGGCATGATTGAAATATTCACAAATTAATTTGGAATTAATTTGGTGGATAATTTTGCAATAGATATATACTAATTAATTGAGAATTAATTTAGTGGATAATGTTGCAAGATAAATAAGAGATAATGATATGAATTAAAAGGATGAGATAATCCACAAAATCTCATGGGTGGATAATTATCTTTATCCATGTGATTTACGTGGATAATTATCTTTTAAATTATCATGTCGTTATCTTGTGTTAATTGATTTATGTTAAATTAAATTGTGTTGATAATGTTGCAACATATATTTAATTTAAATATAAGTTATTGTTGTTGGTTTTAGCCAACAACAATCATAGCCATTGATTATTACATAGAGTCCCATGGCCGTTGGATCTATGTGTCCCATGGATTGAGATCCATTAGATCCTAAAATAATATAAAAGGATGGCTAACCTAGCCTTTCATGGTACATTATTAAGAGTTGTACATGCCTACAATTCTCTCTCTCTCTCTCATTCTCGCCTACTCTCCCTCTCTCTATTTCAAGATGACCGTCCATCTTATGTATAGAGACCTTCTCGGCTTCGCCTTCGACGACTCGAGGATCTCCTTCTTCTTCGGGGCTAATTGCTCTAAAGTAAGACGATAGATTTTGTTAGACGAAATCAGGGGATTCTTGCTTGGATCTTCATTGAGGATTGCGGGAGGAACATGACTCATCATCGTGCTCGCAAGTGCGTTCTTCGTGGATCGGACTTAAGACAGGAGGATCTCTTGTTTGGGATCTCACGATTACAACCACACTTTAAGAGGTATTCCTTATACTTTGTGGTTTGATGAAACGATCCGAGAAGTATTCTCGTGATCATGTGGTTTCATCTTTTGATTTAAAATTTTTAATTTCCGCCGCATCTAGCGACTAGTGCGACCAGTTGCTCTGATTGCATACGATGCGATTGACATGCTTCTGTGATACACTTAAGGATTCTCATTATCCTTCAAGTGGTATCAGAGCCTACGGTCGAATAAGGTTTTGGATGTGATCCATAGACCTTGGACGATTTGGGTTTGAAAGGGTCGCAGAAATTTTTGGTGCATTTCAATTTTCGCACCTCTGATTAATTGAATTTTTCGGCACTGTTTAAATTATTTAAACACAAAATTTTCAATTGGATTTTGTTCCCCATTAATTAAGGAAAACATAGGATCTGAGTTTACGAAATTTGAATTTCATTTGCTCAAGATATAGCCTTTTGAATATGCATATATTCACTGTTGCGGGAACTGCGGATCTGATCGTTATTAATGAGTTAATTACGGTTTTGATCCGCCTCGAAATGCATGTATTATCACTTGGATTTTTCAGCAAATCAAATAGACAATCTTAGAAAACTGAGTTTGCATTTTTTGGATTTAAATTAATCAAGATAAGTTAATTTTAGTGATTGGGGGTCACTGCTGGAAATTGACAATTTTGATCATGGACCTTATGATAAGTCATTCAAACATGTTAATGAAAATTAATTGTTAATTTTCTAAAATAATTAGTGATAAATATTTGTGAAATATTTAAAGAGATAATTATTTCATTGAATGGCATTTGCCTAAACCATAATGATAAGATAATTGATCTTGATCATTGGTTGACATGAAATCGTCAACAAACTTTTTTCATGAAAAAACCCTTAGTTTATCCAACAATAGTTGTATGATAATTTTACATGAAAAACCCTCTTGCTTGAATGGGATTGGGGATTTTTTAGCAAATCTCCTTATAATATAATCAAAATTATTTTTATGTATATTATATGGTATAATTTCGGTTGAAAAACCGATGAGCATCTCAAAGTACATGATGATCTATCTGGTATTATCCTTTCCTGAGGCGGATATGGTGCCTAGTCGGAGAGCATTGGGGTCGCGGGTTGCGACGTATGTGGTCCGTCCTACTCTCATCGGTACTAGCCATGACAGCGGCCAGGGACTGGATAATGCCGGAGAAGTCAGAGTGTATTTTTCTAATTATTAAATATGAATAATACGTACTTTGAGATTATACCTACTATTCAAGTAATAATCAAGTTTGTTGATTGATGATTGGATTAATGATTAATTTAATGTGATTAAATTAATTATATCCAATTAACACTCTATTATGAATAGATGTTTATTTCCCTTAGAAGAATTAATTATGTGAATATGATTCACGATAATTAACTATATAATTTGAATATGAGATGGAGGATCTCATAAGTGACATCCATGGTCTCCCGTCAAGGTAAAGAATTCCATCGCCAGTTGTTGTATATAGGAGACGCATGTCCGAAGTGACAAATCCTATATATGATTTAATTGGATCGGGTTCTTTGCTTCTCGAAAGAGTAAGGCCGTATACGTAGTGACCCCAATATCGGGTCTTCATATTATTGGGACGATATTAGATTACGTATAGCGAGTTTTAAGCCTGTTGACGGTTGGTTCAATTAGCAACGGGTCAACATCATCTTAGGGGTGGTGGGTCCGGGTGTTAAAGACCGAATTGGGAATGCAAGTTGGACTTGCAAGGCGGAATGTGTTCCCGCTTCTTTTTATCGGAGTCGCAGGTTCTCATATTATTGGGATATGACGAAGATATGAAAGACCCCAGATCTTGGTAGAGATATAATGGTAAGGATATCTCTTACATTGAAAGTGATTAAGGGATTGGACTTTCATTGTTGACAAGGCAAGACAACTTTGATATAAAAATTGCTAAATAAAAGTAAAATATGTATATATAATATATATATGCACTTATGCACATTTCTTATTTCAGATAATCCTTCATTAAACCCACTCAATGTTATACTCAATGATAACTAGTAAAATATCATGGATTGGACATGATCCATATATTGTACTTGCAATTAGACACATAATGTATGTGGTTGCAATGTGCAAGTTTCCTCAACATAATGAGGAATGACAATTAAATAAGACAATAAGATATCACCTTGGGGTTCGTATGTCTCTATAGTCTTGATCTTTCATCGAGTGTACTTGGGAAGTGACATGTCGATGGTGATCGTAATTGTCGAATAATCCTTATAAAATAAAAGAAGATATTTTGGCATACATATGTGCTCTAGACATTAAATCATGAATGTCATGGTTCTCTGCATTGTGCAGAATGATGGCTCGAAAGAGATGATGTATTCAAAATGTTTGAATACCTACCTGAACCTAAATCTCTAAGAGTTGAGATGTATGTAGATATGATGAGTGTCATTATTCTACTATCTATACTCAAGTCAATCATGAAGCTTCATGATATTCATATTGTATGAATTTAATTAAGCATGTATAAATGTTGAAATGCACTTACATTGAATTCTTTTGAATTTAACATAAGAGATCCTTAGTCTTAAGCAATGGTTGTTTATAGATGAAGAGAGCACAGTGGAAGCATGGGTTGGACCCATGTGAGAAGGAAAGTCAAAGAGTTGATTGTATTTCTGTGACTTCCATATGACATTCAAAGAGTTGCATGAATGCCAATACTACAATAAGTTGATGTGTTGATAGTATGACTATCAAATCTATCTAAAATCCTTAGTAAAGGACTCAAATAGAGCATCAGAATAATCTACATATAATCATTGACTCTGACTTTCTTATTTCATAAGATAAAGTCTGACAATTGTATCCCAATCTTCTAATGACATTTGCAATTGGTTGCATATATATATATATATATATATATATATATATTAGAAGATTAGAAATTTGATCTTAAGGTTTAGTAGTCATCTACAAGGATATTGCTGTAATTGTTGCAGCAATCTCTGTTGGATAGATAGACTTCATATTCTCAGTCGGAGAGCCCTTAGTCTTAGAGAATGTCCCTTTGACTTAGATAGTAGAGTACACTCATTGTTTGTTTCTAAATGTTGGAAATAAACATGAATTCTTAGATAGAACTATCATAAAGAGTTATGATGGAAATATTTAAGATAGTAATCTAACATCTAGTGGACTCCACAAAATCAGAAAATTAATGAATGGTTCATTAAGATTTATAATACTGAAAATTAAACCTTGATAGATTAATAGGAGGATGAAGATCATTTAACAATGATCTGGCATCAAGTCTTGGACATATGCCTGCTGATGAGATCAATAGACTAGTAAGATATGAAACTTTAGAATGTCTAAAATTTCAAATCTTACATACTTGTGAATATTGCATTCAAAGTAAAATGTCCAATACACCCTTCTCAGAGAATGGTGTTAGATGTCGAGGTATTCGAGATCTCATACATATTGATGTATGCAGATCATCTATATCATAGTAAACATTATGGATATGTGATATCTATTGATGATTATGTATGATATGAGATTTCTTCTCTTCACCTGAGAAACCTTTGAAATGTTCAAAGATTTCACAATTTTGATTTAGAACCAAAGTTTGAAGATGAAATGAATTTGATCTAACCTAGGTAGCAAATACCTATTAGATAAATTCAAAGAATACCTTATGAAGATATGAATGTCATTTCTATCTCAATCCTCCTAACACACCTAAACTCAATGGAGTTGTAGGGAGATACAATTGGATCATGTGTGACATGATTTGATCAATGATGAATTTTAGCATAATTATCCCTTAGTTTCCAGGTATATATGTATAGTAGAGACTACAATATATATTCTTAATAAGATTCGATGCAAGTAAGATGGAATGTAGCACTAGAGAGTGCTACTTCATTAGGAAAATAAAGGATGGTATTGGATACCTACTTTATGACCTTGAGATTCTTAAAAGATCTCATCTCTAAGAATGTGATTCTTGGAGGATTGAGACTCTTGAGAATCAAGATGAAGATGAAGTGAAGGAACTCATTTAATCTTGAGAAGATAATGAGGCTTCTGAAATCGGGAACTAAACAGATAATTAAAGATGAAGCACTAATACCTCTTCAAATGAGTTTGAGGATGTATTCCATGTGTCAGTTAAGTATGACAATGATCGAACTTCATGTGATAAAGCTCCTAAGGATCATGACATGGAAAGATGGATATTAGCAATAAAGTCTAAAGTAGACTTCATATACAAGTGTTGTATATGGACCCTCGAGGATCCACCTATAAGGGTTAAACCCATTACGGTGTAAATGGATATTCAAGAGAAAGAGGGAACCTGATGAGAAGGTAGAGACCTTCAAAGCACGGTTCGTAGCCATGAGCTACACACCGAAAGAGAAGACATTGCTTGCGATGAGACTTGCTCTTTGGTGACCATGCTTAAAATCATCGGAATATTGCTAACCTTAGCTACACAACTTGACTATTGCGTCTTCAAGATGAAAGTCAAGATTGCATTCCTCTAAGAATACCTCTCTGAGGATATTCACATGAAGTAACCCCAGGGCTTCATGATTTGGGAAGGTGAGGTGTGAAAGCTAAAGAAATCCATCTATGGACTCAAATAAGCTTCTTGTAGTTGGAACATCAGATTTGATGAAATCATAAGTGTTATGATTTCAGATAGAATCTTGATGTACCATGTTGATGAATACTCATTCATCACTCTTTATTCTTATATTTTAGCTACAAAAACCTTTGCAAATGCATGTAGATATATGTAAATACAAATAATTACCAAAAGCATGCATTGTGTAAAAACCTATAATTAGCATGTTTTTGTGCAAAAATAAAAGAATAAAGATTAAAAAGAAAAAGAGGGAAATATTTAGAATAAATATTGAGCAACCTAACCCAAGGGAGGGCTCAGCATGGGCCTGACCGCATAAAAGCCAAAGTAGAGGGAGATAGGGGCTCATGAGTGTACTTATTTATGTAAATCAAATAAAAATATTTTCCTCACCAAAAATATGCTTGTATGTATTGTATATATTTATAAATATAAAATCAAAATAAAAATTTAAAAATTAAAAAGAAAACAAAAACACCTCTTGTATAGTCACCTTGTACATATACTAACATACATATTTATTTAGCCTTGTAAATATGTAAAATTAACTTTTCTAATTTTTGTAAATAAACTATATTATATATTGTAAATGAAAAAAATAAAAACAATTAAAATCAAAACAAAATAAAAATAGCAAAATTAAAAATACAAAAATACATTGTACAAATACCATGTATATAGATGTACATACATATTTATTTTACCTATATATATAAATAATAAAAATAATAAAGATACCTTTTTATTCCTTATTTTATAATATAAATAAATAAAATATAAAATAGGAATAAAATTGCATAAAAATAATAATTAAAAATCAAAAACTCAAAACCATATATATTGTATATATACCTTTGTATAGTACTATATTGTATATAGCTTATTTTTATTTTGAAAAATTAATTAAAAATCACTAAAAAATAGAAAAAAATAAAATAGAAATATTTTGTGTTTTAAGTTTTTGCTAATTCGATCATTTTCTAGCTCAAATAAATAAATCAAAATTAATGTGCTTGGCGGGCTCTGATTGGTCCACGGGGGATTGTTGACCCCCGGTCAACTCTCCCCCCAGGACCACCAGAGCCGGGTCCGTCTCGCCCGACCCGTCTTCTCGAATTTCTACCCGTTCGACCCGTTCACCATTTCACCAAACCCCAGCTCTGTTTTGATCCTACCACATCCGACATCCTCGCCGGGCATCCACCTCGGGATCCGCGCGCCTCCACGCCCTACCCGAGCCGTCTTTCTCGGACCCCTCCAACGTACATAAGCGAGCTCCGCCACCTATTTTCATCATCTTTGGTCACTTGCCTCCACCCCCAGTGAGCTCCAGAGAGACCGCGAGAGTGACAGCTTGCGCCTCGACCTGTCGAAGCGAGGAGAGGGAGCTTGGCCTTCGATCCGACGAGCACAGCCGCCGTAGCTCCGCCATCAGCGCGAGCTCCGAGCCTCGGAGCGAGACGATCCTTGAGGCGAGACCAGGAGCTTCAGCAGCTCTTCCCCAGTCTCTCCGACCACCCAGGTAGCTCCGATAGCTTCACGTTTCCTTTAATTTCCGTTTACGCCCAAATCGCACCGCCGCCGTCGATCTTTGATTCCGACCACTCCAGCACCTCTTTCGATCATCGGAATCGACCATCGTATCCGCCTCTCCCCGACGCACCTTCTTCACCTATTCGCCCAACCCAGCTCGCACAGGAGCTGGGAGCCGAGCTCCTCCGTCCACCACCTTCGCCGGAGCTCGCCACTCCGACCCACGAGCCACCGCCACCTCGCCTAACCGGGTCGAGGCACTTTGCCCTCGACCCGCGAGTCTTCTGGGTTGCTTTGCAGGTCAAACAAAGGCCATCTGAGGCCTTTCGACGTTCAGACCAGGAGCCTCACCTCCGCCTACCTCGCCGGAGCTCTCCCGAGCTCGGCTGGGCCATCGGAGGGCATCAGTAGCTGCGCACTGCCACGCCGGAGCTTCTCCAATCCTCAGGCGCAGCGGAGGAGGCCGGGAGCGCTTCCACGAGGCCGACGAAGTTCGCCGGCCGCCTGTTCTTCCTCGTCCTCCAGTTGCCGTCAGATGAGCCTCATCGCTCCAGATTCTATCCTAGCCATTCGTTCTTGGAGCCGCAGATAGCGTCCGATCAGAGGTGATCTGATCCCAGCCGTTAGATCGACACGTGGCTCGGCCGTTACCGTTGGATCAGCCCGAGGACCCAGCGCTGGAGTGCCACCTGCCCTCGACCGCTCGATCAGCCACGTGGCATCCATCCAGCCCATCCGCATAATAAAGGGTAATTTACCCTTAGGCCCTGTCTTTATTTTTATTTAGTTTTAGTCCTGTAAATATTAAAGTCAGTTGTTTAGTTTTAGGGCTATTTGCATATTGGACCCTGTGCTTTACTTTATTTGCATTTATACCCCTGCCAGTTGTGGACACGTACATCGACACGTGATATTTTGGTTTATTTGCAGTAGAGACCCCTGTAGTTCTGGATGTTATTGAATGAATGAAAACTTTTATCTATTTGCATTTATACCCCTGTGCGTGATTTATTTCCACATGTGCGATATATTTTGGGTATTTTGCAGATGAGCCCCTGGACTTTTAGTACCTGTTACCAATAAGTCCTCGGGACTTATTTTTCTTACATTTGGGTCCCTGAGTGCCCCAGGCACGCGCGTGGCGCGTGTTTTGCTGGGAAAATTGCACCAGACCCCCCAGAACTTCGGGTATTTGCACTTTGGTCCCTATGCACAGTACCCTTCTTTTATTTTTGAATAAAATATCAAATCACCTCCAAATCCAACGAAAATTGGACACATGGCTCCTGCCATGGTTTAAAATTTTCGTGGATTTTTGAGGACATTTTTGATTTAATTTGATATTTTTAAAAAATCAAAAACCTTCATTTTTGTCACTGTCTAGCTTGAAAAATCACAAAAAATATTAAAACTCATTTAAAAATTCTACAAAAATTGTCTATTGTTTGTCTTACTTAGTTTGATTTTCTAGCCAATTTTGGCTATTTTTCATTACTGAAAATCACTAAAAACTTAAAAACACTCAAACACCTATAAAATTCTAATAAATAAATAAAAAATCCAAAAATAATAAAGTTGGTACCTAAATTTTCCTTGTTTCATCTTCTTTACAGGAAAATTACCTCCCAGCCATTTTTGGGCTCTTAGATATTTTATCTAGGGTTTTTTGGCTCGGCTGGACAGTACCATCTATTTTAGCTACTGTTTGAATTTTAGAAAAGTAAATAAACATCAGAAAATTCTCAACAATTCACCAAAAACACTAAAAAATATAAAATACACAAAAATATTTTTGTTTGAATTTTTTGTTGATTTTTAGTGCATTAAATAATTGTTGAAGGTGTGTGCTTTATTTACTTTTCTTTATTTTCTTAATATATTTAAAATCCAAAAAAATATAAAAATACTCAAAAACCACTAAAAATATTTTGTTCTTTTATTTTCTTTCTTTTTACTACTTCGTAGGCCGAGAGGCCAATCCGTGCTCCTTGAGTTCGACCCTGGGTGCTATACCAGGTTAATCCCATAGCAGGACCGCTATTCGTGTTTGATTGATTTTATCTTTATTGAGTGGTTCATTTTTCTTGATCGAGTGCATTTGATCGCTCGGGTCACAACGACCGTTTTAGTACCTTTATCCGAGTGATCGATTTTGCGCTCATCAGAATGGCGCCGTTGCCGGGGAGCACGGCTTAGTAGTTTTCCTTTTATTTTCGTTTTTGTTTTCGGGATTTTCGCGGCTCTTTTAGAGCTCGCGGCTTTTTCGCGGCTTTTGTCCAGATTTTATTTTTGTTTTATTTTGCTTTATTTTCTTTTTCTTTTATTTTTGTTTTTGTTTTATTTTGAGTTTATTTTGTTTTGTATTTTTGCATATATACCCTTATTTTTAGTTTCATTTATTTTTCTTTTTATTATCTTTGATTATTTTGGTCTGACCACTCTGCTTTTTCTTGCGAGGGACCGAGGACCGAGGCGGCTGATCTCGAGAAGCCGACGCAACCGCGGGATTCGAAGGCGGCTCTTTTCTTTGCGGAGCCGCATGAGAGAGTGAGAGAGAGTTGAGTGGGAGAGGATTTTTATTTCATTATTATTGTAATAATACAGGGACTCTCAGGACATGGACATTTGTGGACTATATTTACTTAGCGGGTCTGTTTCGCCGAGCACCGGTGTGCTCGGGGGACCCTTAGGAGTTTTTCACGGTTTTTGGCGCGGTTTTCTTTTTCTTTTCTTACTTCCTTTTCCGGTGCTTACGCGGTTTTCATCGAGCCTCTAGATTTAGGAATTTCTCTTGCTTGTGCCGTAATTAGTAGGGTCCCAACACTTAACTGCTTGCCTGTTCCTATAGAACGTTAATTGGACTCACTAATAATCAATTAATAAAAATAACCGACTCATCTCCTTCGTAGCCTACGTGCCGCAGCCCATCCTGTAAAGCGCTTTCTCCTACCCCCGATTTGTCGGACAGAGGAGGGACGAGCCAAGACCGGACTCTTTGGCTTGGAGGTCGGTGACCGGTTAGACGGTTCTGCGTGTAGAAATTGCTCGTCTAGGACTCGGCTTTCCCGTTGCATCATTTAGGTAGTTTATTTTCAGTCTTTAAATTCTGCGTGGTTCACTTGCATGTAGAATGCTGGAGACAAGGTACGCATTTCTTACTCAGCATGCATCATTGATTTCAACGCGCATCGGCTTTTTCGTCTTCTCCCCCCTGTTTTGGATTAAATAACCAGGAGAACCGAAAAATTCGTTAGGCCATTTGTTTTTATTTGAAAAAAAAATTAAAAAGAAAAACCATAAAATTGGGACTGGTTAACACTATTGATCTTAAAAGACGCTCACCCTAAAAATTTTGTCTTGGGGAGAGAAACCCCCTCATTGTATGGTTTGGATGCGCGAGAGAGTGACCCACACCCTAGGTAGAGCCCTCCGGTGCTAGTCCCGACTGATTACCGACTCTTCCGTGCGGGCCAGTCGATTGGGATAGCATCGGGTATCCTAACAGGTCACGTAAGTGCTCTGATATTTTGTGTGTTCACCTAATAAAATCGACAAGATAATTTGACCGAACTTTCACGGTCTTCAGCTCGCGTCGCGTTGGTGAACTGGGGGTTTGTTTTGTGATCATAGTTTCTCCAGATCTCATCCGCCCTACTCGTCAGATCGAGATGATGGGTAGACGCTCTCTTAGGCAGCCTCTGGCTGCACCGCTTTCGGGAACGTCTACCCAGTCATCTAGGTTGGCCCACGAGAGCCGAGACCAGCTCTCCGAGCTCGAGTACGACTCCGCCCTGTTCCCCCTCGACCCCCTTTCTTTCCGACCTGAGAGACACGAGCCCGAGGAGAGACTTATAGATTTGACAGCACCTGAGTTGGGCTCGTTTGATTTTGCAGACGTCATGGCTGGCAGTTCAGAGGACCGTTCCCGTCAGCCAGAGCACTTCGTATTAGACCAGGGAGCGATCAACTCCACCCTGATCGCATCACTAGAGACAGTCCAGCAGCAGTTACGCGATCAGGGAGCGTTCATGATAGAGATGAGGAGGGAGTTGGAGAGACTCCGAGCAGAGCGAGATCAGCAGAGCGAGCCTGAGGAGATACCTGATGTAGAGGCATGAGCCGCAGCAGCAGCAGCCGCAGCTGCCGCCGCAGGAGGGCCACCACGACCGATGCGGGAGTTGCACAACCCCGGATCGACATTGATGCATCATTGGGTAGTGGTGCTGGCTATCGTGGGGGACTTCAAGTTCCCCCCGAACACCTTGCATCTACTTCCCCGTTTCCACGGACTTGCCACTGAGGAGCCCCACCTCCACCTCCAGGAGTTCCTGATGATCTGCAGCACTGTCCACGACCGCCACGTGGACCAGGACACGATTCGGATGATGGCCTTCCCTTTTTCACTAGCAGATAGAGCAGCCACCTGGCTGAAGCATCTAGGGAAGTTTGTTTACACCTGGGAGCAGCTCTGTACCGAGTACTTGAACAAGTACTATCCACTCGGGCGGACGAATGCAGCGAGGGCCCTGATCAGCAACTTCTCCATGCTCCCCAACGAGCAATTTCACGAGGCATGGAAGAGGTTCCGAGAGCTCACCGACAGATGCCCGCACCATGACATCTCGAAGCCGAACCTAATTCAGAGCTTCTTCAGCGGGTTGACGCCAGAGCTTCAGGGCCTGGTGAACGCTTCTTGCGGAGGGTCCTACTTTGCCAAGGACCACGACCAGGTCTGGGCCATCTACGAGGAGATGGCCGAGAATTACATGGTGATGTCCCAGACCCGGTTGTACACACAAAGACCCCAGCAGCAGATAGGACCCGTGCAGTACCAGCGGATAGCACGGGTCGATGCAGGTCCATCCAGTTCGTCCGCAGTCGCAGCAGCACAGGCAGAGTCGTCCGCTGCGGACATGGGCATCATCAGCGAGAAGTTGGACCGCATGGAGCTGATAGAGAAGAAGCAGTGCCAGGGAATCACGCAGATGGAACAGATGGCACAGACTCTGAGCGACATGAAGACCCAGCTCATGTGTCTCCAGGAGGCACAGAAGGCTTCACAGCCCCGTCTTTAGTCACGAGGCGACTCCGGCAGCAGCAACAGCTCGTCCCAGCGCTCCAGCACCTTCCAGCAGCCTAGACAGGTTCATCTTGTACAGGCGGAGCCGTACCAGCAGCCGCAGCCCACCTACCAGTCCCCACCATCTCCAGACATGCAGATGGTGGTATACCAGCCGGATCATCCTCTGGCAGTACTCCCGCCAGCCCCCTACGATGCAGAGCCGTTGATGGATGTCAACGGGATTTGGTATGACCGCTCCCAGCCTGGGATCCGACGAGACCATCCCGGATTCAGGTGGGGGAGTGGAGGTACCCAGCCCCAGCAGCAGCCAGTCGGTCAGGGAGGGCAGTACGCCCAGCAGAGAGATCACCAGCCGCAGCAGCAGCCCCCAGCTTACCAGTCACAGCAGCAGCATCCTTCCTCCTACCCTTCTTACCAGCAGCACCAGTTTCAGCAGCCTCAGCACCAGAGAGGCTACCTGTCGGGCTCCCATGAGAGCCCCGCCTTGGATGATATAGCCCGCCTCCTCACAGATCAGCAGACCACATTTAGACGGGAGATGGACGAGTTCCGCCAGGAGATGCGGGACTTGGTGAGAGGGAAGGCCGCCATCCCTGCACAGATCGAGCCGAATCCGAACAACTTGAAGAGGAAATCTGAGCAGGTAGTCCACACTGAGCTTGCCACTCCTATTGACCCATTTGATATGTCTTCGGATCTATTTGATGCTGATTTTGTTATACTTTGGAGCGGTAGGACCCCAGCAGGCGGCGGCGCCTCATCTGAGCTACACCACGAGGATACTTCTGAGGCGCCACATGAGGAGGAGGAGAGTGGTACTGAGGCCGCTCCAGATGATGATGGTGGCACTGAAGCCACCAAGGATGCTGATTCCACCGGCGGTACTGAGGCCGCCGCTTCACTAGTTCGAGGAGGTGGTACTGACGCCACCCGTTTAGCCGAGCCAGCCCGCGGTACTGATGCTGCGAGACGTCCAGCCGCAGCAGTAGCAGAGCCAGCCCGGGGTGGTACTGAGGCCACTGGTGTTTGTGTTGATAGAGATGTTGTCTTTCCTTGCATTGATGTATCTCAGAACTCTATTTTGAATAAAGGAAAAGGTTTAGCTTCTTTTGGTCCCACTATGGTGCTTGATGTATGTGCGGATCCGGCCGTCGAGCCGTCTACGCCTTTTCCTAGTCCTTCATCTGCGAAGGACCCTGTGATCCCCTTCCCTAGAGCCCTTCAGATGGGGAAGGGGAAGAAAAAAGAAAAAAATCCAAAAAAGAGAGAGCAGGAGGAGTTCAGCCAGAGCATGATCGATAGATTCCACATCCAGCTGACCCTCCAGGAGGCTTTGCAGCACATCCCCCTTCTTCAGCGATCTTTGAGAGACAGGACCACAGTCAGGAGGAGGAGGAGGAACCACGCATCAGAGATTCATGTGCTGACGAAAGCCACGTGTTTTGCGATCCAGAACCGTCTGCCAGCCAAGAGGCCAGATTCAGGGGCCCCGTATGTCAGATGCCAGATCAGTGAGCAGAGGTTTGATCGTACTCTATTAGATAGCGGATCGTCGATCAACCTTCTTCCGGCAGCCCTTCTCGACCGCTTCGAGTTGGGCACTCTTCGACAGAGCAGGACAGTCCTTCAGTTCGCTGATCGATCTGTCAAGAGGCCGAAGGGGTTGTTACGAGACGTTATCGTCACGATTCAGGGCCTGAAATTCCCCGTGGACTTCGTAGTGTTGGACATGGAGATCCCTGAGTCAGTGACCGATACCCCCATCATCCTTGGTCGTCCGTTCTTGGCCACTGCCAAGGCGATGACTGATCATGACAGTGGGAAGGTGTACTTTCGTGTCGAGAGCGAGAGTATACAAATAGAGACAGTCGAAGACTACAGAGCTAGAGAGAGCACGCTCAGAGGCCAGCACCGATTCAGAGCAGCTAACAGACGCAGAGCCAGACATCCACCAGGACTGTGATTTTGTGATCACAGACGATGAGGCAGCATGGGCAGATCCTGCAGCACAGACCATCCTCTCATTTTCAGATAAAGCTGATGCCGAGATGATAGCAGAGGAGAGTCTGGAGAGCACAGCCCTGGTCCAGGATACCACAGAGGCAGCAGAGCCAGTCCTTGATCGCGACACGGATTTTAGTGATGGTGGTGCTGAGGCCACCTTGCTTTACGGTGGTACTGATGCCACCGCGGTTGATACAGATCCCTCGGATTCAGAGTCTGATTGGGCAGATTGTGATGATCATATGCCAGACCTGAGTCCACCTGAGCCTACAGACGAGGAGTAGGTAGATGCAGAGCAGATCAGAGACAGTGCAGTTGAGCAGCCTTCTCCAGATCCAGTTTGCGAGAGTTCGCTTTCTTTCTCCCAGGCAGATTTGGCAGACTTAGCAGCGTTTACTCATTTCCTTCCGTAGCCAGATTTGCCAGCACCCAACATTCCAGAGCTGAAGCCGCTCCCTACTTCGCTGAAGTATCGATTCCTTGCGGGCGAGCCAGAGATGTACCCAGTCATTATCTCCGCCGATCTGACTGGAGAGCAGGAATCCCGTTTGATGGGGGTTCTTGAAAAGAACCGCAAGGCGATCGGATGGAGCGTAGCAGATCTCTATGGGATTAGCCCATCAGTATGCACCCACCATATCTATCTCGAGGAGGGGGCGAAGCCGTCGCGTGAGTTCCAGCGACGACTGAACCCAACCTGAGAGAGGTCGTGATGAAGGAAATATCAAAATGGTGGGGTGCAGGTTTTATTTATCCCATTTCCGACTCCAAGTGGGTTAGCCCCTTGCATGTGGTGCCCAAGAAGACGGGCATCACGACTGTGATCAGTGAGTCGGGAGAGGAGATCGCTACACGAGTACCCAACTCTTGGAGGGTCTGTGTTGATTACAGGAAACTCAACCAGGCCACCAAGAAGGACCATTTCCCCCTGCCTTTTATTGACTAGATCATTGAGAGACTGGCAGGAAAGAGCCATTATTGCTTCCTGGATGGGTACTCGGGCTACAACCAGGTGGCCATCGCTCCTGAGGATCAGGAGAAGACCACCTTTACCTGTCCCTTCGGTACATATGCCTTTCGACGCATGCCATTTGGGCTATGCAACGCCCCTGCGACTTTTCAGAGGTGCATGCTGTCGATCTTTTCGGACATGGTAGGGGAGTGTTTAGAGGTCTTCATGGACGATTTCTCGGTCTACGGCGACGGATTCGACTCCTGTCTTGACTGCCTAGACCGAGTACTCCCGCGATGTATTGAGTATCATTTGGTTCTATCTTGGGAGAAGAGTCACTTCATGGTGACTCAAGGGATGGTGCTTGGCCATATCATCTCCAATAGGGGCATGGAGGTTGATCCGGCCAAGGTTGATGTCATTAGGAAACTCGCACCGCCGTCCAGTCTGAGGCAGCTACGGTCATTCCTGGGGCACGTTGGATTTTATAGGAGATTTATTCAGGATTTCAGCAGGATTGCCCGACCGTTGACTGACCTCTTGACGAAAGACACCGAGTTCCTTATCGATGACAAGTGTCTTTCGTCCTTCGCGACTCTCCAGCAGTGTGTGATTGAGGCTCCTGTCCTCCAGCCGTCTGATTGGTCTCTCCCATTCGAGATCATGACGGATGCCTCCGATTTTGTCGTGGGGGCAGTGCTGGGGCAGAGGAGGGATGGAGTTCCATTTGCCATTCACTACGCTAGCCGCATATTGGATTCCGCCCAGCAGAATTACACGGTTACAGAGAAGGAGATGCTAGCCGAAGTGTTCGCCCTAGATAAGTTCAGATCGTATATCATCGGATCTAGAGTGACTTTGTACACGGATCACACCGCCATCAGGTACCTCATGGCAAAGAAGGATGCCAAGGCCAGACTGACTAGATGGATCCTTCTACTCCAGGAGTTCGACATAGAGATCAAGGATAAGCCTGGAGTCAAGAATGTGGTGGCGGATCATCTCTCCCGTTTAGAGCAGCCTGAGGAGTCTGAGCAGATTGACCCTATTCGAGATACCTTCCCAGATGAGGCGATCCTTGCTATCGCCTCACTCCCATGGTACGCCGATATTGTGAACTTTCTCGTTGCTGGGAAAGTCCCACAAGATTGGCCCAGGCAGAGGCTTGAGACCTTCCTTGTGAAGGCCAAGTCCTACCATTGGGGGGATCCCATCCTTTACCACGAAGGAGGGGATAGTGTCTGGCGTCGGTGTATTCCTCAGGAGGAACACCATAGCGTCCTCACTTACTGCCACAAGCTTGAGGCAGGAGGACATCATTCTAGGAGGAGAACGGCACAGAAAGTGATCCAATCCGGCTTGTGGTGGCCTACCCTCTTCAAGGACTCAGACGAGTTCGTGAAGAGGTGTACTGACTGTCAGAGGATGGGCACTTGTGGACAGCGTGATATGATGCCGATGCAGCCCATTCACTTCTGTGAGGTTTTTGACGCATGGGGCATCGATTTCATGGGTCCATTCCCTAAGAGTCAGGGATTTGAGTACATTCTGTTAGCCGTGGATTATGTTAGTCGTTGGGTGGATGCTATCCCCGCCCGTGCCGCTGATGCGAGGACAGTTTGCAGATTTTTGAGGAAGCATATCATCACGCGGTTCGGGGTTCCACGAGTTCTGATTTCTGATGGGGGATCTCACTTCATCAACGACCAGGTGAAGGCCCTTGCTAGCGAGTTCGGTATAGACCATCATGTTGCTACACCTTACCATCCACAGACGAATGGTCTAGCTGAGGTGTCGAATAGGGAGATCAAGACTATATTGCAGAAAGTCGTCCGCCCTGACCGAAAGGATTGGTCACAGCTTTAGGACTCGGTCTTGTGGGCATATAGGACGTCTTTCAAGACACCATTGGGCACATCTCCCTTTCGCCTCGTGTATGGCAAGCCATGCCATTTACCTGTTGAGCTGAGGCACAAGTCACTTTGGGCAGTTACAGATATTCTTATGGATCCAGATGGTATGGGAGACCAGAGGAGGGCAGAGCTAGCTGCCCTGGAGGAGCTTAGAGATTCAGCTTTCTCAAACAGCCTACATTATAAGGAGGAAGTGAAGGAGTGGCATGATTCTCATATCAGCCACAAGCATTTTGAGATTGGACAGAGGGTATGGCTGTTTGATGCGAGGCTACGTTTATTTCCAGGGAAGCTACAGAGCAAATGGAAGGGACCCTACTTGGTCAGAAAGGTACACGACAACGGTAGCATTGATATATCTCAGTTGTCTTCTGAGAGTACCTTTCGAGTGAACGGCCAGCGACTCAAGCCATTTCTAGATCATGAGCCACGGGTCGCTGATCTTGCCCCTATTCATTTTGCGTGAGATGTGGTCTTTGACTCACATCTAATGCATCTCACGCCTGAGTTTCACTGATCTTCCGCCTTGTATAGATCTAGATGTCCTTATCACCACATTCTTTAGTCCCACATCCCTTTCTCCATCTTATGATTATGCTATACTTAGGGTGCACTTTACCCTAAGTATAGGGGGGATGTGAGACCTTTTGGGTATTTCTTTTGTTTCTGTTTACCCCTGTTTTTGCTGCCTATACTTAGGGATATTGCACCCTAAGTATGGGGGGGGGTAGACCCTGTACATTCTCCACTCAGGTTTTTCCTTAGTATATAGCCTGCTATACTTAGGATTACTTAATCCTAAGTATAGGGGGAAGACCCGAGACCCTCTTCACTTTTCTATTTTATTCTTCGTCTTTGTATATAGCCTTTCTTTTCACTTTACTATACCTAGCACGAGTTATGTCTTCTTCATCGCTCTTGACTCTGAGGACATCGTTTGAGCTAAGTATAGGGGGTGTGTATATATTTCATATATACTTTAGCCATAACTCGTACTTTGTGTGAGTGTGTTAATAAATAAATTGGCTAAAAACCACAAAAATTAAAATTTTTTCATGTACATAAACTTCTTTTATTTGCACATAAATAGCTAGTGTACAAATTATTTTTGTAAAAATGATTTCAAAAATCTTTTGTGTAAAGCTTGTGTAAATATTTTTTTGGATCAAAATTATGTATATAGTACAAAATTTTTCCAAAATGTTTTGAAAAGAAATAGTTTGCAAAAATCTTGTGTAAATGTGTGTAAATATCTTTTTGCAAAACTTGCACTTCATGCATCATCCATACATGATTTCAAAACATTTTTCAAAAATTTTGCATGATTGTAAACTTTGTGTAAATAAGCATCTTTTGTACATATGTATATAGTTTTTCTGGATGATAGTTGACATTTAAACTAGCCTGGAATCAAATTGAGAAATGGAGCTTGATTAAGATCTTAATCCACCTAACGTCTAAGAGGAACGTTATAGGGCTTAGGTTTAAGGCTTTTCAGGTCCAGGGTGACTTAATTCTTTGAGTCCACTAGGCTATGATCACATGTCATCTCAATGAGCCTAAGTAGAGCACTTAACAACAACACATGACTCATATAGACAATGGCTTTACTTGGACACCAGCACTATGCACCAAGCTCTCTACGGATGAGGTGGTAAGTAGGCAGTCTTCCTTGACTTGGGGTAGCATATGAGGGTAGTACTTCTAGGCGGAACCTCTCTTCTTCTTTTAGTGAAGGAAGTGCGTCTCAACTCGGTCTGGTTGCCATGAGGTCTAACGACGGGAGTTGTGGGTTGCAATAAAGCTTCAAAAGAGGGATAGTCTGCTGGCTCAAGAGGAAAAACTCCTTGTATATATGCTGCACATGTATATGTTGTACAGATGCACTTGGAAAAAAATGTGCAAAAGGAAAAGAACTCCAAAAAAGTGGTGGGTCTGATAGAAAATGATAATCCCACCGGAGTATGTATATAGAGTGCAATAAGCAAAGCTTGGTTTCATGATCCACCTGTTGTAGCTTGCAGCAGGGAGACTTGGCTACACTGGTCAAGCTCCCAAGGGTACTTGGCTACACTGGCCTTGACCCATTCTCTTCTTCCTCCTCTTCTTGAGCCGGTTGAACTTGAACTTAGAAGGGAATACCCCGCTCCTCGAGGAAAGAGTGGCCAGATTGAGGTCATAGAATTACCTTGTTGGGGAGGGTTGTCGAGTTGCCATTTCTGAGGTGGAGAGCTTAGACTTCACATTCACAGGACAAGAAAAGATTCATGGTCTTCAGGGTTTGTGATTGATGACTTGTTCTGATCTGGAGCATTGAGGAGTCTTGGTTATAGATTAATGGAACTTAGAGGCTGTTGAGTTTTAGACTTAAGTCCAAATAAGGTTCCGACACATTAATAATCCAAAGATCTGATCGAGCTCCATACCCCAATTTAATGAAGGCAAGTTTAATAATCAACCTTGATCCATGTACATCCTCTTTTTCTTTTTCTTTCTTTCTTTTTCACTTCTTTTTCAAATAAGTGTTTGCTAAGGGACTAGCAAAGTTAAGTATAGGGGGGTGATGAATACTCATTCATCACTCTTTATTCTTATATTTTAGCTACAAAAACCTTTGCAAATGCATGTAGATATATGTAAATACAAATAATTACCAAAAGCATGCACTGTGTAAAAACCTATAATTAGCATGTTTTTGTGCAAAAATAAAAGAATAAAGATTAAAAAGAAAAAGAGGGAAATATTTAGAATAAATATTGAGCAACCTAACCCAAGGGAGGGCTCAGCATGGGCCTGACCGCATAAAAGCCAAAGTAGAGGGAGATAGGGGCTCATGAGTGTACTTATTTATTTAAATAAAATAAAAATATTTTCCTCACCAAAAATATGCTTGTAAGTACTTGTATATATTTATAAATATAAAATCAAAAGAAAAATTTAAAAATTAAAAAGAAAACAAAAACACCTCTTGTATAGTCACCTTGTACATATACTAACATACATATTTATTTAGCCTTGTAAATATGTAAAATTAACTTTTCTAATTTTTGTAAATAAACTATATTATATATTGTAAATAAAAAAAATAAAAACAATTAAAATCAAAACAAAATAAAAATAGCAAAATTAAAAATACAAAAATACATTGTACAAAAACCATGTATATAGATGTACATATATATTTATTTTGCCTATATATATAAATAATAAAAATAAAATAAAGATACCTTTTTATTCCTTATTTTATAATATAAATAAATAAAATATAAAATAGGAATAAAATTGCATAAAAAATAATAATTAAAAATCAAAAAATCAAAACCATATATATTGTATATATACCTATGTATAGTACTATATTGTATATAGCTTATTTTTATTTTGAAAAATTAATTAAAAATCACTAAAAATAGAAAAAAAATAAAATAGAAATATTTTGTGTTTTAAGTTTTTGCTAATTCGATCATTTTCTAGCTCAAATAAATAAATCAAAATTAATGTGCTTGGCGGGCTCTGATTGGTCCACGGGGGATTGTTGACCCCCGGTCAACTCTCCCCCCAGGACCACCAGAGCCGGGTCCGTCTCGCCCGACCTGTCTTCTCGAATTTCTACCCGTTCGACCCGTTCACCATTTCACCAAACCCCGGCTCCGTTTTGATCCTACCACATCCGACATCCCCAGTGAGCTCCAAAGAGACCGCGAGAGTGACAGCTTGCGCCTCGACCTGTCGAAGCGAGGAGAGAGAGCTTGGCCTTCGATCTGGCGAGCACAGCCGCCGTAGCTCCGCCACCAGCGCGAGCTCCGAGCCTCGGAGCGAGACGATCCTTGAGGCGACGACCAGGAGCTTCAGCAGCTCTTCCCCAGTCTCTCCGACCACCCAGGTAGCTTCGATAGCTTCCCGTTTCCTTTAATTTCCGTTTACGCCCAAATCGCACCGCCGCCGTCGATCTTTGATTCTGACCACTCCAGCACCCCTTTCGATCATCGGAATCGACCATCGTGTCTGCCTCTCCCCGACGCACCTTCTTCACCCATTCGCCCAACCCAGCTCGCACAGGAGCTGGGAGCCGAGCTCCTCCGTCCACCACCTTCGCCGGAGCTTGCCACTCCGACCCACGAGCCACCGCCACCTCGCCTAACCGGGTCGAGGCACTTTGCCCTCGACCCGCGAGTCTTCTGGGTTGCTTTGCAGGTCAAACAAAGGCCATCTGAGGCCTTTCGATGTTCAGACCAGGAGCCTCACCTCCGCCTACCTCGCCGGAGCTCTCCCGAGCTCGGCTGGGCCATCGGAGGGCATCAGTAGCTGCGCACTGCCACGCCGGAGCTTCTCCAATCCTCAGGCGCAGCGGAGGAGGCCGGGAGCGCTTCCACGAGGCCGACGAAGTTCGCCGGCCGCCTGTTCTTCCTCGTCCTCCAGTTGCCGTCAGATGAGCCTCATCGCTCCAGATTATATCCTAGCCGTTCGTTCTTGGAGCCGCAGATAGCGTCCGATCAGAGGTGATCTGATCCCAGCCGTTAGATCGACACGTGGCTCGGCCGTTACCGTTGGATCAGCCCGAGGACCCAGCGCTGGAGTGCCACCTGCCCTCGACCGCTCGATCAGTCACGTGGCATCCATCCAGCCCATCCGCATAATAAAGGGTAATTTACCCTTAGGCCCTGTCTTTATTTTTATTTAGTTTTAGTCCTGTAAATATTAAAGTCAGTTGTTTAGTTTTAGGGCTATTTGCATATTGGACCCTGTGCTTTACTTTATTTGCATTTATACCCCTGCCAGTTGTGGACACGTGCATCGACACATGATATTTTGGTTTATTTGCAGTAGAGACCCCTGTAGTTCTGGATGTTATTGAATGAATGAAAACTTTTATCTATTTGCATTTATACCCCTGTGCGTGATTTATTTCCACATGTGCGATATATTTTGGGTATTTTGCAGATGAGCCCCTGGACTTTTGGTACCTGTTACCAATAAGTCCTCGGGACTTATTTTTCTTACATTTGGGTCCCTGAGTGCCCCAGGCACGTGCGTGGCGTGTGTTTTGCTGGGAAAATTGCACCAGACCCCCCAGAACTTCGGGTATTTGCACTTTGGTCCCTGTGCACAGTACCCTTCTTTTATTTTTGAATAAAATATCAAATCACCTCCAAATCCAACGAAAATTGGACACATGGCTCCTGCCATGGTGTAAAATTTTCGTGGATTTTTGAGGACATTTTTGATTTAGTTTGATATTTTTAAAAAATCAAGAACCTTCGTTTTTGTCACTGTCTAGCTTGAAAAATCACAAAAAATATTAAAACTCATTTAAAAATTCTACAAAAATTGTCTACTGTTTGTCTTACTTAGTTTGATTTTCTAGCCAATTTTGGCTATTTTTCATTACTGAAAATCACTAAAAACTTAAGAACACTCAAAAACTATAAAAATTCTAATAAATAAATTAAAAATCCAAAAATAATAAAAGTGGTACCTAAATTTTCCTTGTTTCATCTTCTTTACAGGAAAATTACCTCCCAGCCATTTTTGGGCTCTTAGATATTTTATTTAGGGCTTTTTGGCTCGGCTGGACAGTACCATCTATTTTAGCTACTGTTTGAATTTTAGAAAAGTTAATAAACATCAGAAAATTCTCAAAAATTCACCAAAAACACTAAAAAATATAAAATACACAAAAATATTTTTATTTGAATTTTTTGTTGATTTTTAGTGCATTAAATAATTTGTTGAAGTGTGTGCTTTATTTACTTTTCTTATTTTCTTAATATATTTAAAATCCAAAAAAAATATAAAAATACTCAAAAACCACTAAAATTTGTTCTTTTATTTTCTTTCTTTTTACTACTTCGTAGGCCGAGAGGCCAATCCGTGCTCCTTGAGTTCGACCCTGGGTGCTATACCAGGTTAATCCCGTAGCAGGACCGCTATTCGTGTTTGATTGATTTTATCTTTATTGAGTGGTTCATTTTTCTTGATCGAGCGCATTTGATCGCTTGGGTCACAACGACCGTTTTAGTACCTTTATCCGAGTGATCGATTTTGCGCTCATCACATGTGAAGCTTAGTGGGAGTGCCATTGTGTTCATCGTGCTAAATGTAGATAATATCCTATCATTTGGAATGATATAAGGATGATAATAAGTGTTTTATGATCTGGCTATTCCATACCATGAGATATGATCTCAAAGATGCCTCTTGGATCTTAGTTCTGAAGTTGTTAAGAAGCAAAGAAAAGAGGGTAATAGGACTGTCACATTTATAGTACACCTTGGACGTATTCCATTCTTTGAAATTTCAAGAAAGGCTTCCTTCCCTTGAGATTTGGTACTGGCCTATCTAAATGGATAGCACCTCAAAGAGTTGAGGAAGTGAATGCTAGAACTGCTTGCACCTGTGCATCGGTTACGAGAAGCTAAGTGTATGTTAAATGTGTATAAAAGCCAGATATCTGCCATGCAGTGGGAGTAGTAAACTGTTACTAATCCTACTATGGAGAAAGAACACTTGATTGCAGTAATAACGATATCCTCAAAGATGACACGGCTTTAGAGATGGTGATCTCTAAGTCTTATCTTCAAGAACTTAAGACTTTCTAGATAGAGATCTAAAAGGTCTTAACTATGGATACCTTGAGAGATAGCGATCTCCCGGAATAAGGGTATTCTGATAAGGATTATGGAAATACGGTTATAATAATTACTGAGCAATAGTGTCAAGGACACTATAATTGCTTTATCAAGATTGAGTATTGGTTGCATAAGATGTAACATTCGCATTGGATGTGAGCACTATTACCAAGAGAAATGCAAGTGCCATAAAAGGACTTGGCATAGTCTTTTGGGAACAGAGTGACTAATTAGCTTACCTAGATATTTCTAAATAGCCTATGATTGTCACATGAGTGTAGATTTAAATGATTAGCTCATTAATGGCTCTTTAGGCTAGTGAGAGATTGTTGGACATGTGAGCCCACGGCAAGCCATTATGCAATAAATGTTATTGCACATATCATTCCCTGATCTGAAATGAAGAATAAATAATTTACATAATAGGTCCCTCTGTACAATTACGGTTATGTACCATGGCTATCTTAATGATCATACAACTGTTGATTCAATTATTGAATCATAGAGGCTGGTGCTTGGATGAATATCTAAAGAGTTGGATGGAGGACTCATCAAGCACCGTCAAATGATTGTTAAGATGTAATGTACAACCTAAGTAGGAGATGGCAATCCTTTCTCACATAGGCTGATATCTGACCGACCTCTTGATGCAGGTCCTCTGTATGGGAATAGTGATTCGGAGGTGTCGGATTAGTTAGGTCAAAGGGTTGACTTAATGAGATCGAGATAACCTAAGTCCTATGTTGAATGCTGTCACAACATAGGCACGCATCCTCTGACCAGAGACAGATGTATTGCTATATATATGAATATGTACATTTGGCAGATTCATAGGTTGATGGCCTAACCAAGGTCTATACACCGGTGCGTTGGTATGCATATAAGGGCATATGAGTAATACGATCTGTCCAAGGGATCGTACAGGTTCACTATTGAACCGGAAGACATGAGCTCACTCATGAGATATTGGGAAGAATCAAATTTCGTGCACGGTCTTCTCGCTTTGGAAGCTTGACTGAATTTGTAGGTTTGATATATACTTTTGGAAAGTATATGATCAAGACCTAGGTATGATATATGCTTTTGGAAAGTATATGATCGATACCAAATCCCAATGATCAAATGAGAAACTTATTGATAAAACCCTGAAGAAGACAATATAAAATTGATCTTGATCTTCGGGTTGATCATAGGTCTTCCAATATGCAGGATGTACAGGTATTACGAATACCTGAGGGTGGTGTGATCATAAACGATTGTATATCCAAGACGCTTCCACTCCGAGGGAGTGATGAAACAGGTTTGGATTTTAGTGACTCCTTTCAATAGAGAAGCAATCTGATATTAGTCCAAGTGTTGGACATTGGTCTGAATGAGATTCAGATGCAATGAGAAGATTAGATTTGCGGTCTTGATTTAATCAAGCATCTGTGGGAGGTTCGTAAGATCTGGATTTGAGATAAGATCTCAATATCCAAGTCACTATACGTGGAACAATACAATCACCCTCTCCTTATCTCCAAGTATCTGTGGAGAAAGCACATTATTCTTGAAGGAGTTCAAGAATAATTCATTTGATGAATTCTGTATCAAAGCATCGAGAAAATGGATAATTAAATATGATTTAATTATCATGAATAATATGAATTTGATTCATATAATAAGAAGAGATATCTAAGATAATTAAATATGATTTAATTATCAAAGATATGAATAACGTGAATGTGATTCGTGTTATTTGGGCACATGAGAAAAGAGATCCAAGATGATTAAATGTGATTTAATTATCGTGGATATGAATAATCTGGATAGCACTATCCAAGTTAATCATATATATTATAAATATGATTTATAATATATATTAGAGAGAGAAACTATGTAAATAGCCTTTGTTAATTATTAATGTAAATTGGATTCACATTAAGCAATTAATTGGAAATGTAATTTACAAAATAATTTGGGTTGTGAATATGATTCACATATTTGCAATGGCATGATTGAAATATTCACAAATTAATTTGGAATTAATTTGATGGATAATTTTACAATAGATATATACTAATTAATTGGGAATTAATTTACGGATAATGTTGCAAGATAAACAAGAGATAATTATATGAACTAAAAGGATGAGGTAATCCACAAAATCTCATGGGTGGATAATTTTCTTTATCCATGTGATTTAGGTGGATAATTATCTTTTAAATTATCATGTCATTATCTTGTGTTAATTGATTTATGTTAAATTAAATTGTGTTGATAATGTTGCAACATATATTTAATTTAAATATAATTAATGTTGTTGGTTTTAGCCAACAACAATCATAGCCATTGATTATTACATAGAGTCCCATGGCCGTTGGATCTATGTGTCCCATGGATTGAGATTCATTGGATCCTAAACTAATATAAAAGGAGGGCTAACCTAGCCTTTCATGGTACATTATTAAGAGTTGTACATGCCTACAATTCTCTCTCTCCCTCTCTCTCCCATTCTCGCCTACTCTCCCTCTCTCTATTTCAAGATGGCCGTCCATCTTATGTATAGAGAGAGAGAGACCTTCTCGGCTTCGCCTTCGACGACTCAAGGATTTCCTTCTTCTTCGGGGCTAATTGCTCTTTAGGAAGACGATAGATTTCGTTTGAAGAAATCATGGGATTCTTGCTTGGATCTTCATTGAGGATTGCGGGAGGAACACGACTCATCATCGTGCCCACAAGTGCGTTCTTCGTGGATCGGACTTAAGACAGGAGGATCTCTTGTTTGGGATCTCACGATTACAACCACGCTCCAAGAGGTATTCCTTATACTTTGTGGTTTGACGAAACGATCCGAGAAATATTCTCGTGATCATGTGGTTTCATCTTTTGATTTAAAAATTTTAATTTCCGCTGCATCTAGCGACTAGTGCGACTAGTTGCTCCGATTGGATACGATGCGATCGACATGCTTCTTGATGTGCTTAAGGATTCTCATTATCCTTCACATATTATATCATAAAAATATAATAAAAATATATTTAAGTATATAAAATAATTTATAAATATATAAAATAAGAAACTAAAGTAATAAACGGATTTAATGGGGCTGCCCCTAGGGCAACCAACATGGCTGCCCCACCCCCCTATTTCGGTATTTTTTATTTTTTTTTCAAAAAATGTCGTCATGTATATTCATCCATATATCCCTCCTTTATGCCATTCGAATTTCGTCAGAAACAGAGACTCTTACGACCTCCATCGGGATGGTGTCGATTTGAAAAATCATGTTACTGTTAAAAAATGACTGTCTGGATGGAGGCCATAGGAGTCTCTATTTCTGACGCAATTCGAATGGCATATAGGAGGGATATAGTGATGAATATACATGGTGATATTTTTGAAAAAAATTAAAAATACCAAAAATGGTGCGGGGGCAGCCATGTGCGGCAGCCCCATTAACCTCATAATAAAATAAAAAACACAAAATAAAAATTAAAGACTTAAATGTATAGTTGAATATACCTATATATAACCTTAAAAAGTAACTTGTAATTATAAATCTCTAATAAATAAATAAATATCAAAATAAAATTCTTTGAAAAATAATAAATATTATTCATTTTATAACTAAAAATTTATCAAATTCATTTTTTATTTTAATCAAAATTTTAAATTATTTCTGACAGGATTTTTTCCGGTTGCTCCACGTGGACCAACCAGTGTCTCTCACCCATTGACCTCCATTGGCTCTCTGACCGAGGTCTGCCTCCTATCAGAACCTCGTTTCCAGCCAATTCTTGATTTTTTGGAGGCCGCCCTTGCATCTTTTGTGATCGACGTCTCCTTCACTTTTTCTCCTCGTAGATTGGTGATACATGCGCAAGCCTTATCTCAAGGATTGAATTACTGAATCGTTGCCTACGCCTCGATTTTCCCACCGGCCTCATCATTTGTGCAAAACCTTCCATCCACTTCCCTCCTCCGTTTGAACCCCTTTAATCGATCTTCACGTCCTTCTCTGGTGTGTTGTCGATGGAGAAGGTTGACAACCTCCACCCCACTACTTCTGCGGTGGATTTGGGCAAGGTGTTAGGTTGGCTTCCACCATCTCTGGCAAAGGGTCGTCATTGAGGTTGTTCTTCCTGACCTAGGCCGACGAGATTCCATTTTTCTCACATTTTCTATACCTTTTTGTTAGTTGAAGCCTTTGGATCTGTTTCCCACATTTACTTTCTCGTCTTAGCCGTTCCATCGCCTTCTCCCGATGGGCGCTGGAGCTTTGCTCCGGTGAGCTCCCATCTCATATCCCCCACACCGATTCACCCCTCTACGGGGTCGAGGCACTTTTCTCTCGACCCTATAACCTTTTCTTGTAGGTATTCGAGCATCAGAGACTTCTGGGGCCATTTTGAGGTCTCGTCAGAGGTACATGGGGGCTTTGTGCTCCTTTGTGGTGATCACCAAAGCATTTTAGAGTACCCAGAAGACATAAGGACCTTGCAGGAGGCGTTTGGCCTATTTTGGAGCCACTAAGACTACCCGAGGAGGGTGATTTGGCCAGAGGAAACTCACATCACAGCGAGTTCTTCCATGTTCTTCCTCGACCTCCCTTTGCCGTTAGATCTAGGCCTCGTCCCAGGTTTGCCAGCCACCGTCTAATCTTTCCAAGTCTTCATCGTTGGATCTCAATCTGAGATCTAATCTCAAACATTGGTGGCGAAGCGATATCAGTAGTCGGATGGATGCCATGTGTATAAGTGATTGATGATCCACCGTTCATCTATGCTTAGTTTGGGTATTTTGTAATTTTAGCCTTGTTATTTTCTGTATTTAATGTTTAGAACTTAAACTTTCACCTGTCATTTAATAACTTTTGTATAATTTGCATTCTGAACCCTCGTACTTTCATGTATTAACATTCATATCTGCGCCACATCACCTCACGTGGCAATCCACGTGAGGTGGCAATTTTGCAGGCGTTCCTTTACAATTATATATATTGCTTTTCAGTCAAGAAAAGTAAATTACATGTTAAATATTTTTGTGAAATATTCAAATAGGCCTCAAACTTTTTGTATTTGCATCTAGGTCCCCAGCCGCATCACCTTAAGTGCCTGTGCGTGTGAGGTATGAGCATTTTGCGAGGGGACCCTCGTAGTTTTGGGTATTTTTGATTGGTCTATCAACTATTCAATTACGTTACATATTTTTGTGGAATTTTTAATTTGTAATTTTAGGAGTTTTTATTATTTATTAAAAATAAAAAGCAACCTATTTTGTCCCTGTTTGTTATAGAAAGTACATAAAAATTATAAAAATATTTTGAAAATTTCCCAAAATATATTTTGTGTTTTTATGAATTTTTGACCTTTAGACCAAAAGTCCCTAAAAATTAAAAAAGAAAACTAAAAAAACCCTAAAAACCTCTATAAAAATATATAAAATTCTCAAAAAAATCCAAAAATTGTGTTCCTGGTTTTGGACTTTATATATTACTATTATTATTATTATTTTAAAATTAATTTGTAGAATTTTACACTTTGTTTGATATTTTTATCTCCATTTTAATTTCAAGTAATTAATTAAACCTTGATTTAGGGTGTTTTTGACTTTAAAAATATATAAAAATTAGGAAGAAAGATTTGAAATTTAGAGAAATAGTAAAAAATTATGTAAATCCAAAAAATATTTTACTTTCTTGTTTTTGATCATTTTGATTAACTTTTATACTAACCTTAGCCTATATTGTATATATATCCTATATATAGCTTTATATATTTATTAAAAGAAAATGTCATATATAATATAAAACATAAAAAGAAAATACTAACTCAAAAAATAAAAAATCAAAATATAAAAATATAAAAAAATAAAACAAAATTAAGGACCCATAAAAAAAGAACATTTAAACAAATACTTGACAATCATTTTTGAGCATTTTTGCCTGATCTATCTTGCTTGTTCCCTGTGTTCGAGACTCTACACATACTTGTACTATACACATCTTGTTGTAGAGTTAAATAAAATAAATTTTAACTCCACATTTATTTCATTGCTTGATCATTATTGTGGGTTAATTGTTAAATTTAACGGTTTTCTTGAGCGGTCAACACATCGACTATGGTCTCTCCTTCTGAGACTGTACGACCCTCTACAAAATCGTTATTTCAAATGGAATCGTTACTGGGGAGCAACTGTTCATTGATCGACATTATTTCTGATTGTGATAATTTTCTATACTTTTCTCTATTTATTTTCTTACTTCTTTAATATTAATTATTTATTTGTATAATCACATTTTCTTTGTTGCCTTTATTGTGAGGGATTGTGGATCAAGGAGAATTGCCTCAGTGATTCTGTGCATCCTTGGGAAGCGGAGTCAGCTATTCTACGCTAGCTTGCAGAAGAGAGCAGTAGAGGGCACTTAGAAGAATTTTAGGAGACAGAGCTCCACTTACATTTTTATTATTGTATTTATTTGAGTAATTTAAGTGAGAGAGAGACATTATTAATTGTAATAACTTGAACATGAATCTCAGGACACGGTTGCACTTCACGAGGTCCAGTGCCCGAGGGATTGTTTCCTTGGAGGCCTCGTCAGTTTTGTCGTGGTTTTTATCACTTTTTTTTTCATTTGTTTCCCGATTTTTATTTTATTTATTTTGTGTTATTGAGACCTTAGCTTTAGGATTGCTTGATGATAGATTAAGGCCAAACACCTAACAACCATTGCATGCTCCTATAAATCCATTTGGACTTATTCAAAAATTACACTATTTCTTACTCAATCTTTGACCATGCGGCGTAAGAGTCCTCCACATAGTGCTTGCAGGATCCACTATTGTGGGCACCGAGGAGACTCCCAGACCGGACCCTTAGGTTATAATCCGAGTCATTAGCATTGGTTCTTCACGCTAATAGCAATTTCTGAACTTAGGGCGATTTCATCGGCTTTCATTTGCATATAGTGTAGGTTTCAATTCTTCTTAGCATCTTTGCATGTAGCGTGCTGGAGGCAAGGTGAGCATTTATGCTTTAACATTCATCGTCGTTTTTCCGCTTGCATTGCTTTTCCGACTCCCTCCCTTTGATTTTGATCACTTAGGTACCAGGTAAAATTGACTCCTCAATAGGCTCGTGCATTTCTCATTAAAAAGACAAAAGTAATAGTAATAAAATTGAGACTGCTAATATTACTTGACCCTAAAAACCACCTAAAAGAAAAATAACTACTTGGGGCAAGTAATGCCCGCATTGTCTTTGCTTTTACTTACTCGCGTACACACTAAGGAGTAGTGCCCAAATCCTATCAATCCTCCTAAAGTGTTTGTACAATTTTGACTTCTCACCTACTCTAAAAAACACTATAAAAAGATCGAGCTTTCACGGTCTCTACTGAGTTGAGTAGGTGAATTGAGGGGTTTCTCTTTTGTGCATTTGTTTGTGATTGTTTGTGTGCATTCTAGATCGTTTCTGTGCGTTTGCACCGTTTTCTCACTTCTCTTGACTTGACCACCGTGCTCTCCCGATCATTTTCTCTTGTTTCGAAGATGGTCGGCTGAAGTTATTTATATCCGGACTTCGCGGATCCTTCGTACACTTCAATCGATCAACCTTCCTTTTTCCAGTAGGACTTTGCTCTTAATTTTTGTACATATTCGACCAACCCACTATTTCAGGAGCCGGACCTTTTCCCATCATTTTCGCCACTATTACCCTTACATTTCGACAATCCACTCTTCCTAGGATATATTGAACTAGAATGTGATTTTTGTCCACACCCACTACCCTCATTCGACACACCCGATCCTAAGATTTTAGAGTTATGTTTCATGATGTCCACAATTGATACCTTGAATAAGATGATGGAGCATATGAACTTGAGTATGAATGATTTATTTAGCATAAATAAGAGATAGAATGATGCTCCATTCTTTGATGATATAGATTCACTTGAGGATGATCATGAGAGCCTGTAATGGCCCAAAATACGAAAAAATGAGAAAAATTTTAAAATACAAAAAGATTTCAGGAGACACATGATCGATTCAGACTGTGAGGAGAGGGACAACTTGCCAGATCATTTTTCCACACACTCACTAACACCTTATCCCACCCTTGACCCTGAGGATGCCACTATACAGACTGCTCTTGGCATTCCTCGTATAGATGATGATTATGATCTTCTCCCTTGTATGGAGGAGGTCCAAAATTCAAATAATGTTGACTAAACCCGAAGTGGTGGTCGCTATTCATGAGATCATTGATGCCTCACTTTGTCAGGCCATGACCCAATTATCTGCTCCTCATAATAAGAAAGGAATGTGGAGGAGTAGATCTGAGCATCATATCATGACCATGGCCACTGCCCATGCCATCACACACCATCTATCTTCTAGGAAAAGGAACACTGCTACACCTTTCATTAGCTGCATCATCTCTGACCACGCATGTGATCACACTCTCCTTGACGGCGGTGCTTCGATTAGCATCATACCCTTCTCGTTGGTACAATCTCTCCACTTAGGGCCTCTAAAGAAAACCAGGATGATAGTTTAATTTGCTGATGGATCTATCAAGAGGCCGAAGGATATCTTTGAAAACACCGTTATTTCGATTCAGGGCATGAGTTACAATGTTGATTTTGTCATATTTCCCATGGAGACCTCCACAGGAGCACTCTCCAATCATCCTGGGACAACCTTTCCCCTCCTCTATGAGGGTTGTTATTGATTATAGTTCAGGAGAGATTTGCTTCCGTCCTGTTGTCGAGAGCGAGGTGATCATCACTGCACCCATTACTGACCAGAGACCTGCACCTGATGCACCTTCACCTTTCTTGGCTGACCCCGACGACTGTGACCTTGATAAGACGATCATAGACTTTTGTTGCATGTTAGATTCCACTGAGACCCGAGAATTCCTCTCCAAGGAGGAAGACTCAAAAAGCATGGACCTTAGAGTTCCTTCTTCTGGGACTTGGCGACGTGTTGTTGACATCCGCGAGATTTACTTGATCGATACCATTGAGTAGAAGGCATATATTGATGAGACCAAGGCCGAATTTGATCTTGTTTATTTTATCTAGGTATTCAAGCCTTTTGATCTAGTTGAGACTGTAGAGGATGAACATGATTCGACTACTTCCACAGATGAGTTCATGCCTTTTGATTTTGACCTAGATAAGACCTTGCAGGACGACATTGATCTTAATTCTTCCAACGAAGAGTTCATCCCTTTTTGCGTTGACATCAGCAAGACACCTAAGACCAGGCCTAGTCACATTACTTCCACTGATCTGTCTGTGCCTCCTCACCCTAGGACCAATGAGGATCTTCACCAGGTCAATCCTGATCGGCTTCCATCCACTATGGACCCTGATATCGACATGTACCTTGTCAAATCCGTTTCTTAGTTGTCCTGCAAGAAGGTTCGCTTTTAACCTTCTTGATCCTCTGTATATTCACTTTGTTTTATAATTGTTTTCGTTTACCTCAGTCCATTTTTTGTATTGCTCATCCACCCCATTCTCATGTATGCCTTTCTTAGGACGTACTTTGTCCTAAGTATGGGGGGTGGACGAGTCAGGTGTTCATTCGTCGTTCCATTTCATTACTCCTGTTGTGGCCTATACTTAGGGCTTCTTTTACCCTAAGTATAGGGGGAGTTATGTCTCTTCCATCCTCTTCTTTCTTCATCTCTCATCTTTACATCTTTTTTCTTCTTTTCTTCTTTTCCTTTTTCAATTGTTTTTTCTACCGAAAAAGTGTCACCCCTTTTTGTCAGTCTTCTATACTAAGAATGTACTTTATCCTAAGTATAAGGGGTGTGCACCCGATTTCTTTCATTCTTTGGTCCTCTCCACTATCTCCTTTTCTTATTTATACTTAGGGTTATCTTACCCAAGTATAGGGGGAGACAGTTTTAGTACGATTTGTTCATTCCCACCCTTTACCCTCTCTGCTTTATGTCAATCTGCAGTACATAGGATTATTAGATTCTAGGTATACGGGGGACGATCAACTTCTTATTCGTATATTAGTTACTCCATTAGTTTATTCTTTAGACTTCTCCACTACGAGTTATGTATTCTTTTTTTTCTCTGTTCTATGAGGAAATAGCTCAAGCTAAGTATATGGGGTCATATATACTTCGTATATACTTTAACCATAACTTATACTTTTGTATTTTTACTAATAATTATGGCTAATTATACTATTAAAATTCATTAAAAATACTTAATAAAGAGATGCATATTATTCCTCAAATTCTTTTTTTATTTATTGATTAATAAATCAAGCAAAAATATTTTTTTACAAAATATTTGAAAAATAGTTTGGAAATCTTCTTGAAATATCTTTTGAAAACTATTTAGAAAATATTTTTTTAAATATTTTCAACCCTTGTAAAAATATTTTATCTGAAAATTTTATTTTCTTTATTTGAATAAAAATGTTTGAAAATGATTTGCAAATGTTTGGAAAATGGTTGCAAAAATATATTGAAAATCTATCTATATATACAAATATATATACTATTTGAAAAACCTTTGCGAAATGATTTTCAAATTTGTGTAAATGTTTGTAAAAATGTTTGTAAAAACTATTTTGGACTATAGTTTTCAAAAAATTGTCTATAAATATTTTTCAACTAATTTTGTGGAATATATACATCACTCTAAATTCTTTATATATCTATAAAACTGACCACTTACAGCTTGTAAATTCTAAAAACTTATTTCTTGTAAATATAAGATGCATCACCGTGTAAACATTGTACCTAGTTTTTATCCAAAGTCTTTTGTTTTCAAAAATCGCAAAAAACATTTGCAAAACTAAGAAAGACTAAAAATATTTGCAAAATATTTTTGAAAAAATAAAAAATGCATGTGCATCATCTTTTCAAAAATCTGTAAAAAGTTCAAATTTGAAAAATGCGTCAAAAAAATTCTACATAGAATGTCATTTGTATTTTTCGGATTGAGTTTGATAATCAAACAAGTATAAGTAAAATCAGAAGATTGGAGCTTGGTTGGACCTTAAATCTACCTAATAACTTAAACCTTATAGGAACTGGAATTGAGGTACTTCAGGTCTAGTTGACTTAATTCTTTGAGGATCATGATACTTGGTTCAATGGATTCTTGACTGCCTAAGTAGAATATTTCGTAGCATACGCTTGGCTCTTGTCGATAAAGACCTAACTTGGACACTTGCACCTTTCACTTGGCTCAACTCAGTTGGAGTGGTGAGGAGATTAGATTTACCGGTATGAGACAAACACAAGTGGATTGTCGGTAGGGAGGGAGATGCACCCCATCCCGTCTAGTGGCGTTGATCTCTAAAGAGAGGAGAGTGTGGGTTGCAATAATGCTTCAAAAGAGGGATATTCTATTGGCTCAAGAGGAAAACTCCTTATGTAAATGCTACTATAAATAGTATTTCAGAAAAGAAGAAAGAAAAAAAGGGAAAAAAGAAAAAAGCAAAAAACTCCAAAAAAGTGGGCAGACCTAATTGAAAATAAAATGCAAGATGGAGTGTATATATTTGTATAGTCAATAAGGAAGCTTGAGCTTCGAAGTCAAATCATGTGAGCCTGCCACTGGATGACTTGACTACACATGTCTTGCATCCTAAGATAGGTATCTACACTAGCTACCGTCCATTCTTCTCTTTACCCCCTCCTCTTGAGCTCGTTGTCACTTGAACTTAGAAAGGAATACCCTGCTCCTCGAGGAAGGAGTTGATGGATTGGGGAATCACTGGATTATCATGCTAGAGAAGTCAGTGTCTTTGTCATTTTAGTTGGGGAGAGCCACCATCTTGGTCTATCCATTGGGTACCTGATCCGAACCCGCCCCATTTAAGGACCCGAAACCCGTCCCATTTACTGTTGCACGGGTTTGGATTTTGAATTGATTACCCATGCGAGTATGGGCATGAGCTTGGGATTGCCTTGTGGGTACCCGAACCCGAACCCACCCTAAACCCGAATAAAAAAAATATATAAAGATAGATGTGTGTGTTGCATTTTAATCAAACTAGACCCAAATCCATTTCATATATAATATGTATCGATCTACATGTATAAATATCCAACTCAATTTTCTCCTCTTCATCCATATTTTCTTATTCGACTAACTTTTTATATCTTTAATAAAGAAAAACCATCAACACAAAAGAGTTAAACACTTAACATATATAAACATTTAATTTTCTTTATATATTGCACATTTTTATAAATCGCCATATTATACAATCTCACTCTATTTCGTCTATTGGTGAAAATCTTGTATACATTTACAAAAAACTTAAGATTTACCATGTCGAAGATATGGGTACCCATTGGGTACATGGGTATCCGATGGGTATATGGGTACCCGCTAGAAATTACCCATTTAATAAATGGGAGGGTATGTGTAGTGATATTATAAACGAGTACGGGTTTGGGAATAGTAATGCCTGCCTCAAACCCGACCCGCTGACATCCCTACCACCATCACTTACAATGTACGAGTCAGATTCATACTCATAAGGGTTTGTGTATGAGTTGAAGTATTCTGATCTGGCTATTGAGGGGACTTGAGTAGAGTTTTGGGATTCTGAAAGGCTGTTGGATTTCAAATCCGATTTCCATTATGGTTCGATCCACACTAAAATTCCAAAGGTCTGACTTAAGCTCCAAACTTTAATTTTGTGAAGACAAGTTTGAGAATTTAACTTTATCCATTTTTTACTTTTTCTTTTCTGCGATTTCTCTTTTTTTGCAGTTATTGCATGAGTGTTTGCTAGGGACTAGCAAAGGCAAGTATATCAGGGTGATGAATCTCCATTTCATCACCTTTATTCTATCATTTTGGCCTTAAAAACCTTAGTAAATGCAGGTAAGTACCCTTAATTCATGCATTTTAGCATTCATGCATTATTATACAAAATATGTATAAAATACCATTTTAATGCTAAAATTATAGAATAAAGAAAAGAAAAGTATAAAAATAAAATTTTGTAGATATTTTATGGCCCTAAACCCCGAAACCTAGGCATCTCGATGACTAGGTCGACAAGGAATAAAGTAGGGAGAGATAAGGGCCAAAATACATTAAAACCCGCTTTTATTTATTCATTTATTATCCATTTTTGGGACCTATTTTTACTTCCACTTTTTATACCTCAAATAAAGAAAATTTGAAATGAAAGTTGTAGATAATAAAATATAGAAAAATACAATATTGAGTTTACACAAATATAGTAAATAATATACAAAATACGGTCTAAATAAGATTCCAAATTTCCAACTTCCCAGATCCATTTCTATCAAATAAAAACTGAAAATATATCAAAATCACTTGAATTGTATATAACTTTTAATAACCTATTTATTGAAGGTGGTTTCATATTTTTGGAGTTAAGGTGTCAAAATTAGGTTTTGGGCCCCTATTGTATAGTTTATCCGATTTACATATTCATTTTATTTATTATTTTTGTAATATTATATTTTTATATTATTTTAAATATTATTTATAATATATGTACATAATAAAACATGAATAAAACAACAAAGAAAATACTAAAATAAATACTTATAGAAAATACATAAGTAAAAAGCCTATACTTATACCTATATACTTAATATACCTATTTATTTAAGTGTATTATTTACTTAATATACCTATTTATTTAAGTGTATATATTATATCAAAAATTATAATAAAATTATATTTAAGTACGCAAAAATAAGTTATAAATATATAAAATTATACAATAAAATAGTAAATTTAAAAACACAAAATAAAAATAACAGACGTAAATATATAGATGAATATACACACACATATAACCTTTATAAAGTAACTTGTAATTATAAAGCTCTAAAAAAGAAATAAAAATCACAATAAAATACTTTGAAAAATATTAAATATTTCCATTTATAACTTAAAATTAATAAGTTCATTTATTATTTTTAATCATTTTTTTAATAATTTATGATAGGATTTTTTTGTTGGTCCAGTGGACCAACCAACGTCTCCTGCCCATTGACCTCTGTCAGCTCTCTGACCGAGGTCTGCCTCCTGTCAAAACATCATTTCCAGCAAATTTCTTGATTTTTGGAGGTCTCCCCTTGCATCTTTTGTGTCGATGTCATCTTTACTTTTTCTCCTCGTAGATTAGTGATACATGCGCAAGCCTTATCTCAGGGATTGAATCACTGAATCGTTGCCTACACCTCGACCTTCCCACGGGCTTCGTCACTTGTACAAAACCTTCCATTTACTTCCCTCCTCCGTTTGAACCCCTTTGACCGAGCTTTGCATCCTTCTCTGGTGTGCTGTGGATAGAGGGTGACAGCTTCCTCCCCACCACTTCCGCGATGGATTTGGGTAAGGTCTCAGGACAGCTTCCACCATCTCTGGTGAAGGATTGTCGTCGGGGTTGTTCTTCCCGGCCTAGGCCGGTGAGGTTCCATTTTTCTCACATTTTCCATCCCTTTCTGTTAGTTGAAGCCTTAGGATCTCTTTCCCACAATTACTTGCGTGACTTAGTCGTTCTATCACCTTTCACCTGTTTGCCGGAGCTTCTCTCCAGCAAGCTCCCATCTCGCATCCCCCGTGCCCATTCACCCCGCAACAGGGTCGAGGCACTTTGCCCTCGACCCTTTAACCTTTTCTTGTAGGTATTCAAGCATCAAAGATTTTTGGGCCATTTTGAGGTCTCGCCGGAGGTACCTGGGGGCCTTGTGCTCCTCTTGCCTCTTGGGATCACCAGGGCATTTTGGGGTACCTAGAAGATAGAAGGACCTTGCAGTATGCATTTAACCTATTTTGGAGCCACCGAAACCGCCGGCGGCAGACGATTTGGACGGAGGAAACTCGCATCTCCACGAGTTCTTCCCTGTTCTTCCTCGTCCTCCCTCCGCTATCAGATTAAGGCCTCGTCTTAGGTTTGCCAGCCATCATCGAATCTTCCCAAGACTTCACCGTTGGATCTCAATCTGAGATCTAATCTTAGACGTTGGTGGCGAAGTGATATCGACCTTCGGATGGGAGCCACGTGTATAAGTGATTGAGGATCAACCATTCATGCATGCTTATGTTCAGGTATTTTGCAGTTTTAGCTGTGCCAATTTTTGTATTTAATGTTTAGAACTTAAACTTTCATTTGATGTTTTATAACTTTTGTATAGTTTACATTTTGAACCCACGTACTCTCCTATAGTAGCATTCATATCCATGCCACATCAACTCACGTGGCACCCCACGTGAAGTGGCGATTTTGCAGGCATGCCCTCAAAATTTTATATATTGCTTTTTACTGCAGAAATTTAAATTTTAGATGAAATATTTTTTGTGAAATTTGTAATAGGCCCTTGGACTTCTTGTAATTGCATTTAGGTCCCCAACTACATCACCTCACATGCATGTATGCGTGAGTTGTGGGCATTTTGCGAGGGGACCCTTATTGTTTTGAATATGTGCGATTGGTCTAGAAACTTTTCAATATGTTACATATTTTTGTGGAAATTACACTTTGGCCCTGAAACTTTATTTTAATTACAAAAATAACCCTACTAGTAGTGTAGTTTCTATTTGTTGTCTCTATTTATTTCAAATAGCAATTATAATTAAAAAATACACAAAAATAATTGTAGACTCTTGTTGTTTTGTACTTGCACGCATTATTTTTAATATGCAATTTTATGAGTTTTTATTATTTATTAAAAAACTTATTTTGCCTCTTTTTTAATAGAAAATACATAAAAAATCTAAAAATTTTTAAAAAATTCCAGAAACATATAATTTGGTTTTTATGTATTTTGACCGTAAGACCAAAAATCCCTAAAAATACAATAGAAAACTCAAAAAATAGAAAAACTCTTTAAAAATATATAAAATTCTCAAAAAGTAAAAATATTGTGCTTTTTTTGTTTTTGAATTTTCTACATACTATTATTATTCTTTTAAAATTAATTTGGAGAATTTTTTGACTCGGTTTGATATTTTTATCTTTATTTTATTTTTCAGTAATTAATTAAACCATGATTTAGGGTTTTTTACTTTAAAATATATAAAACTTAGAAAAAATTCTTAAAAAATCATAAAAATAATAAAAAAATATCTAAAATACAAAAATATTTTATTATCTTATTTTTAATCATTTTATAAACTTTTATATCTACCCTATCCTATATTATACATATATTCTATATATGGCTTTATATCTATTGAAAGAAAAAGAAAAAACAAAAATATAAAATATAAGTAGAAAATACAAAATTAGATAATTGGAATTTAAAATATAAAATATAAAATAAAAATAAAATAAAAATTAAAAATTAAAAACCTACAAAAAAGAACATATAGAGAAATACTTCACAATCATTTTTGAGTATTTTTTCCCGATCTATCCTGCTTGTTCACTGTGTTCAACACTCTAGACATACTTGCACCATACACATCTTGTTGTAGTGTTATATAAAATACTTCACAATCATTTTTGAGTATTTTTTCCCGATCTATAGAGAAATACTTCACAATCATTTTTGAGTATTTTTTCCCGATCTATCCTGCTTGTTCACTGTGTTCAACACTCTAGACATACTTGCACCATACACATCTTGTTGTAGTGTTATATAAAATAAATTTTAACTACACATTTAATCCCATTGCTTGATCATTATTATGGGTTAATTGTTGAATTTGGTGGATTTCTTGAGCAGTCAACACATCGTAGTCTTGCCTTGTGAGACCATACAACCCTCTATAAAATCTTTATTTCAATAACCAAGTCATCTGGCTACAGGAACACTTATATTTGATTTTGAAGCTCGAGCTTGCTTATTGACTATACACATATAGACACACTCTAACAGGAATTGATTTTTCTTGGAATTTTGCTCGTCTTTTCTATTTGGAGTTTTTGAATGTGCATTTTTTGAATATTGTATACAACATCATTTACGTAAGGGCTTATTCCTCTTGGTCTAGTAGACTATCCCTCTTTTTAAGCATTATTGTAACCCATAACTTTTGTCATTAGACCTCATGGCTACTTGAACGGGGTGGGGTATAATGGAAAAATATGAGACTTCGAATGTTTACTTGAACGGGGTGGGGTATAATGGAAAAATATGAGACTTCGAATGTTTCCACTGGCTTGTGTCTCATGTTGGCATCTATCCTTCTACCACTTCAGCTGAGGTGAGCAAGGTGAAAGGTGCATGTGTGCAAGCTAGGTCATTATCAATAAGAGTCGTGTGTGTTCTGAAATATTCTACTTAGTCAAACAAGATGAAACTAAACCAAGTCTCATGGTCTCAGAGAATTAAGTCTAGCAGACTTGAAGTGCCTCAATGGGTTCTTATAAGGTTCCTGTGATTAAGTAGACTAAGGTCCAACCATGTTCCAATCTTCAGATTTTATTTAGACTCCTTATTATCACAATCAATTCGAAATATGCAAATGCTATGTACAGTGCATGAAAATATTTTTGTGATGCAATTGTCTAGTTTTGAACTTTTTAGGTATGTTTGGAAAGTTTTGCAAATTTTTATGCAATTTAGAAAAGATTTTGCAATTTTTTTGGGGATTTTAAATTTTGAAATTTTTAGAGAATTCCATAAAAACAAAATAAATATGTGCAACTATTTACGCGGGAGTGCATCTTCACTAAGTGCAAGAATTTTATACATGGTTTGTAAATGGTCTTTATCTATTTGAATTTTATATAAGGTTCTCAAAATAACTTGAAAATATTTTTGTAAACATTATGGAAACTTTATTTTACAAACTTATTTGACAAATTATTTTTACAAACATTTTCATAAATTTGAAAATCATTTTGCAAAGATTTTGTAAACAATATGTATAGTTTTTCACAAATATTTTTACAACCATTTTAAAACATTTTCAAATTGATTTTCAAAATTATTTATTCAAGCAAAGTAAAGATTTTTTTTACAAACAAAAATATTTCTACAAAGGTTGAAAATATTTTAAAAAATATTTTCCAAACAGTTTTAAAAAGATTTTTCAAAAATATTTCAAATCATTTTGCAAACATTATGCAAAATTTTTTTAAACCTGGTTTACTAATCAATATATACAAAGAATTGCATGTTTTAATTTTTATTAATTAACCATGTTTTTGAAAATGTGAAAGTTCAAGTTATGGCTAAAATATATCCAATGTATATACACCCCCTATACTTGGCTTGAGCTATGTCCTCATAGATCAGAGAGAAAAATAGAAGACATAACTTGTACTGAGTATTGGCGAGTCTATACTACAACGTCTAAAGAATAATGAATCAATGAATAAAGAGAACTCAATTGTCCACCTATACTTAGGATGAAATATTCTAAGTATAGCTGGTTGTATCTACATGCAGGGAGGGTCGACGGTGGGAATAAGCATATCAAACTTAGTCTGTCTCCCCCTATACTTAGGGTGAGATATCCCCAAGTAGAGACAAGAAGAGGAGATAGTTGAGGGGATCAAGAAAATAATCTGACAGAAGGAAAATTATGTGGGAAGAATGTACACATCACTCCCGATATACTTACGGTAAAAGATCCCTAATTATGGGCAACAATAGAAGTGATGAAAAAGAATGAAGAATGAACTCCCGACTCGTCCACCCTTCTTATATTTAGAACAAAGTACAACCTAAACAAGGCAAATAGACGGAATGGGGTGGATGAGAAAAACAACAATTGGAATGAAGAAAATGAAAGCATATATACAAAGTGGTGTCTACACAAAGATCTATAAGGTAGAAAGTGGACCTTCTTGCGTGATGACTGAGGAATGGATCTAACAAGGTGCATGTAGATATGGGGGTCATCTGCTGACACAAACTTATCAGGATTGACTTGATGATGATCCTCAGTAATCTCAAAATGGAAAGGCATGAAGTGGTCAATAGAAGTAGTGTGGTCAGGTTCATCCTGAGGAGTCTCAACTAGGTCAAAACAGAAAGAAACGAACCCATCAATGGAAGTAGTAAGGTCAAGTTTGGCCCGTGTAGTCTCACAGATGTCAAAATGAAAAGGAACGAACTCATCTATGGAAGTATTCATGTCTAGTCCGTACTGTGAGGTCTCTCCTAAGTCTGCCCTCCGCACTAAGGTGTCTATGGTGTAAATGTTGGGAATGTCATCAATGCATCGCCACGTACATGAAGGGAGAACTCTAAGGTCTATGTTTTTTTAGTTTTCCTCCCTGAAGAGGAATTTTGGGGTCGCAGTCTCATCCATCATAAAGCACACCTCTCTAATATCAGTAGATAGGTTAAGTCGTCAGGGTCAGCTAACACGAGCACACTCTTGTCAGATGCGAATATCTAGTCTGTGGTAGGTGCAGTGATCATGACAACGCTCTCGTCAGCAGAACAAAAGTGAATCTCTCCAAATCCATAATCAATAATAAGTCTTGTAGAGGCGAAAAAAGGTCATCCTAGGACGATCAGAGGATGCTCCACATGGGTGGAGGTCTCCATGGGCAATACAACGAATAACAGTGAAGCTCATGCCATGTATATGAGTGACAACATTCTTTAGAATACCCCTCAGCCTTTTTATTGATCAATCGGCAAATTGGAAAATCATCATAGTTTTCTTGAGAGGTCCAAGCTGAAAAGATTGTATCAATAAGAAGGGTATTATGTTAATCGAAGCACTGCCATCAAGGAGAGTATAATTACAAGAATAATTAGAAATGGTGCATCTCACAGGAGGTGTAATTGTGTCTCCTTTCTTAATGGGTGGACGTGTGTGATGGCATGTGTAGTGGCCATGGTCAGAATGTGTTGCTCGGATTTGCTTCTTTGCTTCCTTTTCTTAGGCATGGGTGCAAATAATTGGTTCATGGCATGGGTAGTGGCCGTGGTAAGAATGTGTCGCTCGGATATTCTTCTTTGCTTCCTTGGGCATGGGTGCAAATAATTGGTTCATGGCCTGGCAAAGTTGATCCTCAACAATATCATGAATAGCTGCAACCACTTCAGGATAGGTTAATATTTTTTTAAAATTTTCTCTCTCTTCCATAAAAAGGAAGAGTTCAGAGTCATCACCTATATAAGGATGACTAAACACAGTCTATACAGTGTCATCCTAGGGGAAAAGGTGGTAACTATTGTGAATGTATGTGTAGACATAAGATATGGCATGGGTGCGCTCTCCTCACAAGCTGATTCATTAAGGTATCTCCCAGAATCTTTTGTATTTTTTGGTTTTTCTCATTTTTCTATCTTGGGCGATTGCAATGAACTCATGGGTGTCCTCAAATGAATACATGAAATTAGAGGGTGAAGGATCGACATGACTATTATTTATACTAGTGAGGTCATCTATCCTCTGATTCATTTGCTCCACTAATCGGGTCATGTACTCAAGAGCGATATCCATAAGAGGTGACTCCAACAACATAGTTTGAGATGGAGGGGATTGCGATGGTGGTGGTGGGTAAAAATCAAAATTCGATGTCTAACATTGTGGATGAGGTGTATATGTACAAAAACAAAAGTCAGGAGCAAAGTCCTCTTGATAAAATGGATATGGACTGGTTAGAGAGGAATAAGGATTCGTAAAGTCCAGATAAAAATCACTCTAGTTAGCCATCTCTGAAATAAAAGGCAGGGATCGGGAGAACACAAAGGCCAAGCCAAGTAATGCAATAAAAAGACGCAAATGCACAGAGAAGATCGAGTATGCACACAAACAAACACAAATATAGATAAAAACCCCTCAATTCACCAACTCAACACAGTGATGACCGTGAAAATTCAGTCTTTTTATCTTGTCAATTTTAGAGTTAGGTTATTTTCAAAAAGTTGTAAAAACATGTAGGTAGGCTTGGGAATGTGGAACTAATCCTTAGTGTGAACGTATCAAGTATAAAATGTGAATACAATGAGGGGGTTACTCTCCACAAAAAGGATTATTCTTTTGATTTTAGGGACGAGTAGAGTTAGCAGTCCCAACTTTATTGGTTATCAATTTTTTGGATTTCAATAAAAATGCATGAATCCTAACGACATATCAATTACTTTAGTATATTAAGTGGTCAAAATCAGAAGAGAGAGAGAGAGTCGAAAAAGCAATGGAAATGTTAATCAATGATGTATTCTCAGATAAAGATGCTTACATTGCCTCAATCTATATTCGTGCAAGATTCTAAGAAAAATTGAAACCTATCTATATGCATTGCAAAGCTGATGAAATCTCCCTAGAACAAAATTTGCTATTAGCATGAAGAACAAGATTCTAAACTCCTAGAAAAGAACCACTGGGTCCGGTCTTGTAGTTCCCTTGGTGTCTATCACAGTGGGTTCGACCAGTGATGTATGGAGACCTCTCATGGTACGGGGTCAAGTCTAAGTGAGGGGCAACTGAATTTTACTAGATCTAAAAGCTAACTATAGGTACATAGAAATTAGTTAAGGCTTTGGACCTTAATCTACTAAGCTAGAAAGGCTTGACGTAGATCTCAATCACATAACATAAAAAAGGGCAAAAACAAAGAAAAAGAAAAGCGATGAAAACATGGAAAACTCAACGAGGCCCCCAAGTGAGTAATAACCCGGGCAATAGACCTCGTAAAGTGAAGTGTGGATGTTCAAGTCTCCAAAAAAAGTATAAATTATTTTAAAAAATAAAAAGAAAACCCTCTCTCATAAAATAATACAAAAAAATGTTAAAGACATTGTTACGTTGTCCGCCCTCTCCTTGCCTCCTTCCCTTGCTTACTCCTGTTCAACTCGGCTACGCCAGCTTCCTAAGAAGTTACTGTTGTTGGTCAGTTCCTCAAAACATTTGTCAGCAAAGAAAGAGATGTTCAGAAGTAGTCAAATAAATATAACAAATAAACATGAGAAAACAAAATAAAAATATTGTACAAAATGTAAGCTACACTCTCTTGCTCCCCAACAATAGCGCCATTTGTTGAAAAGCTTCGGGCGAGGGTCTAATATATCCTCACAAGGTGAGAACATAGTCATAATGGAGACATCTCATGACAAGCAAGTCAGACAACAATTAAACCACAATCAATGACCAGGCAATGCAAAACAAAATGTGAAGTTAAAATTTACTATCACTCTAGAAAATGTGTGTATAGATGTAAGTATATAAAGTGTCGAACACATGGAGACAAGTCGGAGTAGCAGGTATATTATTTATAAATAAATAATTATTAAATAATATTAGTGTATTTTGTATGATTATTACTCAAAGAATCAATGAATAAATGTATGGGTTTAAATTAAAATAATATAAAATAATTATCTTTTTATTTATATTTTTTGGATTTTTATTTTTTAATTTTTCTATTTATGATTTTATTATTTGTAGTTCATTTAGTTTTTACTTTTAATATAGAGTAAATATTTATATATAATTGTATATGCAATATAAGATAAGATAATTATAAATATAACTGAAAATAACCAATATTATGGAATATTTTTTTGCTTTTCATATTTTTATGTTTTTATGATTTGTCAAGAATTTTTGCTAATTTTTAGGTATTTAAATATTTAGAATTAGTGAAAAATAGCAACTAATTAAATAGGCTAAATTATTTTGGAATTTAACAAAATAGAGAAAGGCCTAGAATTTTCCAAAATTATTTTTAATATATATATAATAAAGAAAATTTAGAGATAGAAATAAATACTTGTGGCTTTTCAATAGTTTTTTTTATAATTTTATAAGTATTTTGGAGCATTTTAATTTTTAGTGATTTTCTTTTTCTATTTTTACAGATTTTCAGTCTGGGGTACAAAATATAATAATAAACTAACAATAATTTTTTGAAATGTTTAAATACAATTTTATATATTTTTGGATTTTTTTTAAAGAGGCTAGAAAATAAAACATGTCATTTTGTTTTTTATAAATAGGAAAAATACCTAAAATGCAAATCTAATTATATAACATGTAAGATATGCAAAGAGGCAAACAACCCTATTTTTCATAATTTTTGATGGAAGATTGATATTTTAAGAAAATAGAAAGAAAACACAAAAATGCCTTGAACTAGTAGTGGCATATTTGCTATTAAAATAAAAGTCATGGGCTATAATAAAAATTACCTTAAAGTTTACAGATAGTATTCGAATTTTAAATACTAAAATACTATTATAAAGAGCACAAGGGTTTGTATGCAAAATCCTTAGCTCACGTGGGATGATACGTGAGCTGAGCTGGAAAGGACCCAAATGCAATATTAAATAAATCAAGGGGATCTCTTGCAAAAAGTACAAAAAATATGTAAAGTATTTAATTGTTTACAGGAGTGAATAAAAATTCAATAAAAAGAGGGACTATATGTGAAATTTACCCCCACGAGCATGCAATTGGACGCCAATGGAGGCTTCATTGGATGTGTGGTGTGTCCTCAATGTGAGACGATGGTTCGAAGCTGATGTCTAGGATTAGATCTTAGATGCGATCTTATAGCTAAGGTTCATTGCGATCCAACATCAGCTGCTCAATCTGGGACTCGATTCTTGATCGGACGGTGCACGAGGATCTAGGGAGAACAAGCGAAGAACTCGCCCTTGGCGAGGTTGAATCGAGTGTATCTCTCTCCTCTATGCGCCTGGAGCACCGCCATGTGGCTCTTCATGTTCTTGTAGTTGCCTTGCAGCGCCCAAATGCTTCAGATGGGTCTGGAGCCCAATGATTGGGGCTTTGGAGCTTGATGGTTCAACGAAGCACCTGGAGCTTGTTCTTGGCAAAATTGACCCTCGGATGGACCCTTCTAGGATAATACAAGTATAGAAAATTCGAGATGGCTCCAGCAATGCTTCTTTGGCTATTTGTGGAAGTCGAGGCAAAGAGGAAGGCGAGGGGCGAGGTCTGACGAGATGGCGGAGGAGGATCTCAATCTCCATATCAAAGGTTGATCTGTTGAAATAGGTGGCGTGAAAGGTGGAGAAACGGAAGGAGAGGGTAGTGGGGTGTCTAGTGTACTCGAAACAAGGTTACATTACGATATACGGAGGCCGGAGCTCTAGAGATCCAACAAAGCATACAACTTTATCGTAAGCTAAACCAATAATTAAACTACAAAATAAATTACTTAATCAAAATGAAAGAAGCAAAAATACCTAGAAAGAGAATAAAAGTAGCTCTATTTGGTTGGGGGCAAAGAGATAGAGCCTCGATGGCAGAGCTCGCTGGAGATGGGTGGGAAACTAACTCTGCACTGCTCGTCCTCGCTGCACGGAGAACAACTCCTTTCATGAATATCTCAACCCTGATGCATGCAGGGCACAGGAGCGGTGCCGTCGTGCGGCTGCGGCCAGGCTCACGATAGTGGCGATGGCGGGCGACGCCTCCACGCATGGTTGGATGCTCGGTGGAGGTGCTAAGTGGCGGCTATGGGTGGCGATGCCTCCACGCATGGTGGTGACCTGGAGTAGGGGAGGCGGGCGGTGCTGCATGCCCCGGCTCGATGGAGGTGTTGGGATGATGAGGAGGCGGTGAGCGGCGATGGATAGTGTGTGGTGTGGGGCTGCGGTCGGCGCCAGCTGTGATGGGAGGTGGTTGCCGATCGTAGATGGGGGTGTTACAGGCGGCACTGCGTGCCCGTGGAGGGGGGGGGGAACGGCGGGCAACTGCCCCTTTTTTCTTATTTTTTTGATTTTTTAATTTGTTGTTGTACTAATTTTTTTGTTTTAGATTTTTTTATTTTTTTAAATAGAGGATGCAAATGATGTAAAAAAATGATGTTGTGGTGGTAGTAAAGATTATGAACAAAGGGAGCTATGTAGGTAACAATATGATGTGGTAGAAAATGCAATACTAAAAAAATGATGACAAAAAAAATGAAATGACAAATTACTTACAACGGATGGGGATCGCCTGGGGAGTGCTCAAGAGGAGCAAGGTCTTCGCTCGAATCGCCGGTGAGCGATGAGCTCGAGCTGCACGCGAGTATGGCTGCGAAGTTGTCCAAAAAGCCAACATATCTCACCGGAGAGAGGGTTGTCGTCGCTCGACCACGGTTGAGTCGCTGTCACCGATTCAACTTTGAGAACTAGGCTGTCCTCACATATAGATGGATCAAGTGCAAAATGAGTAGACTGAGATGTATATAAAGACAAAACATGAGAAGTTATTAAAGTGGTGGATGGGGGGTTAATAAAATAATGGGTTTGAATTAGAAGTTAGAAAATATGGTGGAATGACGGAGTTGAATGGTGGTTATTGTAGAGAAAGGGATTTAAGTAATAAAATAAATAATAAGATAAAGTAGGCTACTAAAATACAAAAAAATATAAAGAAAAAAATAGTGGAGAATTTACAAAGGAAGACATACAACATGTACATTTTTGTTTGCTTTTCTAATTTATATTTTTTGTCTTTTAATAAGAGATATTTACAACAGAAAAATATATTAAAATACAAGAATCAAAATACAATACAGTGACGATTTCTTTGGATTTTTTAGTAATTAAGAAAGATAAAATAAAAATGAAGAAAAATGAATATATACATAATATACAATGTACATCTAGGTCCCAAAACTCAACTTTTGCAAATGAGCTCCGATTTTAATGAAACCACTTCCTTGGATAGATAATTTTCTAACTTGAACTTTAAAAGTGAGTTTGGTGAATTTGGAGTTCATACAGAGCGGGAATTTGGTCGGAAAGTTGGACTTTACAGCCTTTTCTCTTTGGGATATAGAAGCATTTATTTGAGATGAAATTTATTTTGTATTTTTGTATTTTTATGTACATTGTTATGAACAAGTTAGAGAAAGAATTATCCAAAAAGGAGTTGAACTGAAATTATTAAAAATACATAAAGTTTTGGGCTATTTACATGTGAAAAACTCCTTTATTTTTGTGGCCTTTTATTGTTTATTTATTTTGTACAGTCTAATATATGCTAATTAGTGTGTTTCATTTACAGGAGCAATTTTTTTAATTTATTGATTTTAAGGATATTTATTTGGGATTGTACTCAAGGATTCTACTAAGATCAAGATATTGAGATCATAAATCGTGGATTCATCAGCTAAGTTGATGAAGAAAGCTAAAAGTGGAACCAAACCCAAAAATGGGGGAAAGGAAATGGTTGAATTTAGTGAGATGGGGAGGAGTTCGATGGAAGGTGGAGTGTGGAGGATGGAGGAAATGATAATATTTTATTCAGCTATATTGTACAATAGGGGTTCAAAACATAACTTTTGCAACTTAGCTCCAAATTAAATGAAACTACATTCTTTAAATCGCTAAGAAACATTTATATACAGCTAAAATGATTTTATTGCCTTTTGAGTTCACATGGAGGATAAACATGTATGTGAAGTTTAGATTTTGGGATTTTTTCTGAGTATATAATGCATAATATGTACTATCTTTTGGTGAAATCAATTCTGCATTTTTCTATGTATTTTTATCTACAACTTTCATGTACAAATTGTATTGATTTGAGGTATGAATAATAATAAATAACATTTGTCCCAAAAAATGCATTACGATTCCCACCTACTTTATTATGAATTGTAAAATAAGTAATTAGGATTTTTTATTATGTTTTGGATCTTATCCCCCCTACTTTATTCCTTGTCGATCCAGTCATCATGATTCCTAGAACTTGGCATCAAGGGTCATAAAATACATTGGCATTTTATTTATTTTTCTTTTCTTTCCTTTATTCTTTAATTTTGTCTTTAATATAATTTTTTTACAATATTTATACAATAAATGATGAATGTTAATTCATGCAAAATAATGATTTTTACATGAATTTACGTATGGTTTAAAGGCCAAAACGATAGAATAGAGGTGATGAAATTGAGATTCATCAGTCGACGAGGAATAAAGTAGGGGAGATAAGGGTCAAAAGTACAATAAAAACCCTCAATTTATTTGTCCCAATAAATTAGTTTTGGGACCTAATTTATTTTTTATTATTTATACATCAAATCAATAAAATTTGTACATGAAAATACAAAATTTATTTTATATAAAATAATGCATATTGTACTTTCTACACTCAATATAAGAATTCAAAATCTAAATTTCCCAAACCCATATCTTCTCCATATGAACTCAAAATTCATCAAAATTATCTTTAATTGTATATAACTTTTTATTAGATATTTAATGATGAGAGTTTCATTTAATTTAGAGATAAGATGCATAAGTTCGATTTTGGACCCATATTGTAAAATATATCTGAATAAAATAAACAATTTACTTATTATTTATATTTTTTATAATTATATTTAATTTTTTAAATATTATTTATAGTATATGTACATAATCAGAATAAAGTAAAATAATTAAAAATACACTGAAATAAATAAGTGTACAAAATACATAGATGAATTACTTGTACACATACCTATATAATAAATACATTTATTTATTTTAGTATGCAAATAACCTTATAAAATAAAATAAAATAAATTTAAGTGTATTTAAATAAGTTCTAAATATATAAATTATCTGTATAAAATAATAAAATTCAAAATACAAAATAAAATAAAAGATACAATATATAGGTAAATATACCTATAATTATACATGTAAAAAGTACTCCATAATAAATTAAGTCAGAAAATAAAATAAAAATAGTAAAAAATACTTCATAAAATAATAAATAGTTTTTTGTTTTAATAAAAAAATTAATGAAATCATTTATTATTTATAAATGATTTGATAAACATTGTTGCAGCTTGTCTTGTCTTAGTGGACCAGTTGGACCAATGGGATCCCTCTAGTAGTTGACCCTGGGACAATTTCTCTGATTGAGCCCTGGCTCTGTCAGACGTAGCTGACCCCTTTCTTCTCGATTTTCTCTGCCATGATATGTGGCTCGAGGCCTCGAACTTCCTTCATGGAAGATTTTGGTTACTCATATATGATCCACGCTGACGATATCTCCCTCGTCATCTCGTCTTCTTTCACACACAATTTCCCATCGAAAACCCCCCAATCACCTCTGTTATAACTCTGCCTCTCCGCCATTTTTTATTTTTGGTTCTCCTCCCACCCGTTCTTAGCCCCCTGGAGCACCTCTATTATGATTAGGCTGGTGACAGTAGTCGATTGTCGTGCTTCGTAGTGAGGAGGAGTGGTGTAGGAGGAATTCCCTGCATCTCTAGCAAGATCCGTCGTGAGGTCCATCTCCTTTGCCTCCAGCCAAGTTGAGGTGCCTTTTTCCATTTTGTGGGTAGTTTTCTATCTTGCCTTAGATTCTACATGTTATTTCGTGTGTTTTGTATGATTTTAGGGAAGATTTAGGTCAGCTAGATTCGTCGAAGCTCCAGAGCTCCGATCTCTATTTTTCAACTTTAGTCACAGTTCTGACCTCACCCATTCACCTCACTACTTAGATCCTTCATTTGTCTATCTAAATCCTTTCACCATTCACCCAAATTCCTTTAGATCTGGACCCCATAGATCCTCTTCCACCCCACTTGATGGATTTCCTCGATCCATCACCATTAACCCTCCTCCCATCTCAAATAATATCTAGGAGATCTACCTTTGCCTCATCATTCTTTTCATCTTTTTTGCATTTCCTGAAGAGCTCTTCTGCAGGCTAATAATATCAAGAACAAATTCCCAAGTCCTCTTTCAGACCATCGAGCTCCAGGGACGGATCATTGGGCCTCGGACACATCTGAGGCTCCTGGGAGGTGCGCAACGGTAGCAGGAGCATGAAGAGCCACTCGATGGTGCTTTAGGTGGCCAGAGATGAGAGTTGCAACAGATTCAAGCTTGCCAAGGTCATGTTCTTCGTCTCTTCCTCGTGAGCCACTCCTCGTCGTCCAATCAAGAAAAATCCACCATGTGTTGCAGGTGTCATCGGATCAGACCCGACATCAACTGTTGATCCTCCTCTGAGGAGCTAATCTTAGCTGGTAGATGACGAAGATTCATTGTGCGAGGAGAGGACAACACATGTCCAAGTGAAGATCCAGGGACATCCGATCGCATCCTTTTGGGGGGTAAATTACATATTTGACACTCATTTTTTATTGTATTACTATTTAGTCCTGTAAAAAATTTTAAACCGTTTATTATTTTGTGTAAAATTTGCAATTGACCCATCAAACTATTTGGATATCACCTTTAGGTCCTTGCCAGCTCAACTCACATGGCCACCCACGTGAGCTGGGTATTTTGTAGTTAGCCCTCTATGGATTTTCATAATTATTGTTTAATTTAAAAAATTAGAACTTTAGTTATATATTTTTGGGTAATTTGCACATTCATCCCTGCCTTTTATTTTAATTACTTATATACCCCTACGAGTTCAATTAATTTTTATGCATGTTTTCTATTTTCTAAAAATATCATCTATGCTCTAAAAATTATGGAAACGTAAGATAATGTGTATGATTCATTTCTCTTCCACTCTATAATATTTTTTCTCATTTTATGCATTTTATTATTATTAAAAATAAAAAGTGCATGGTTATTTTTTGTTCGCATTAAATTAGTCCAGAAAAAATGTAAAATTGTATTTAAAAATTCCAAAAAAATTAGCGTTTATCAATTATCTTATTTTGTACAATTATACCAAAAATCCCTAAAAAGAGAAAAAATATAATAATAAAAATTTAAAACTATGAAATCCTCATAAAAATTATTAAAAACTCACAAAAACATCAAAAATATTAGCTCTTATTTGATATTTTTATTTATATATATTATTACTTATTTAAATTAGTATTAAGAATTTTTTACTTTGTTTAGTATTTTTAAATCTTAAAACAATTCTGCCTATTTAAAAACCTGGTTTTGTGTATTTAGGACTTTAGAATACCTAAGAAAAATCACAAAAACAATATAAAAATATTAAAAATACAAAAAATAAATTATAATAAAAAATTATAGAAAAAACAAGTTTTGAAATTAAAAGTTAATATATATTAAAATTAAAAATAATACAATAAAAAACCCACAAAAATATTAATTAATTGATTGAGTAAATATTGTACAAATACACCTATATTATATATTTATAATTAATATACATGTTACACCGACTTGTTTCCCTATGCTCGAAACCTAAATTACTTGTTCACTATACACATTTATTTCTGGGTTATAATAATTTTTTATCCACATCATTCGCTTTTATTTGTTGATATCTATATTATGGGTTGATTGCTGAATTTACAAGTTGATCTTTGAGAGTGGTCACTTTGACAAATGTGTGTTCGCCTTGTCTGATACACACGACCCTCATCTTGGGATTATTTTGGGTTTTCACTAGCCTAAGTATAGAAGAAGCTAAGTATAGTTTTTGTTGAGATATAAGTATGGTACCTCAAAAATAATGTCTCATAAAATGGAATCATTATCTTGATAATACAAATTGATGAAATTTTAAATATTAAGTAATAAATACAAAGGGCAGGGGGTGTAATATGCAAAATACCCCTAAAGCGTGATGGCGAGAAATTGAGATGTCTTCACTTAAACACGTGGCTTGTGCCAATGATTGATAATGCTTCACATATGGAGGGTTTATATTAGATACCGACACTTGATTGGTTGCTGCAGAGTGCACAATCCGACAACTACTCCACCTGTATTAATTCTTCATCCAATGGTATTGATAAATCACATATTCATCATCTTTATTCATTTATTTTAGCTTAAATCCCTAGAAATATCAATAAATAGCTTATTTAATAAATTCTCTTTTCTTCTTTAAATATTATATGTTTATTATTCCTTTAACCTAAAATAAATAAAAAAATAAATAAAGAAAAAATAAAGAAAATAAAAGATTGTATGCATGTAGTAAATATGGGAAGACTCTAACCCCAAGTGTAGTTCAAGGTTTGACCTAATCCACAAGGAATAAAGTAGGGGGAGATAAGGCCTTAATCCAGAAAAATCAAGAAAGTCAATGTCCACTTGTGCATTCATCGTTGCATATACATTGTACAAATCATCTTCGATTTTATTTATCACAAAAATAACCTCAAATTAAAATATTTTCTTCTTGGAAGTTATATACAAAAATATGTTGTAAATATTAAAAATAATTACAAGAAGAATCAAGGTAGAGTATATAACTAACAACACTTTGAGAAAGCTACAAAGCTAATCTTATCAGATCAATATCTTCTCCGTAAAAGCAAAAAATAAACAAAACTCACTTTCATTGTGTTCAAAATAAATAAGCTTTACAATGAAAATGGTTTCATTAAAATTAGAGTTAAGATGTGAAAATTGACCTTTTGGAGTGCTATTGTATAATTACCTATGTTGTACATTGTATTATTTATTATTCTATTATATTTCTTGTATTTTTTGCACATATTGTATTTTTAATAAATTCTACACATTGTATCTGATTTTTATAAAATGCAAATAAAAATCACAAAATTTAAAATAAATAAAATAATAATAATATAATGGACTTATACTATAGCTATCACTTACCAATATTATAAATATCCTTATTTGTTTTTCTTATTTAAATAATTCATAAAAATAAATAAAAATTTATTTAAAATCATTAAATTATTCTTTAAATTAATAATTCAATAAATTATTTAATTATTTGTAAATATAATTTATTTAAAATTAATTTGTTGTATATATAGGTATTTTTATCTATGAATAAAAGTTATGATTTGTTTTCACCAATTTATTTATTTTTTTAAAATCTTGATGAATAAGTTCATTAATTGATCAACGTTATTTATTTTTAAAATATTAAACTAAAAGCATTTAATATTTATTTCTAAGTTTTATTTTAATCATTTTACTATTTTTATCATTTTATGTATATCTTTAGTGGTTCAACCCTCATATTGGCTAGACCCGGATCAATTCCATTTAGAAACCCATTCACCCGAATAAGTGCCACACTACTTCATCTTCTCTAGTTTTCTGATCTGATCCTACGACCAAAATCTCATGATTAATTCTTCAACATTCTTTCCCGATTATCCAACATCCTCGCTCGAATAACATTTAGCCTCACCTAGCCTTGGTTCGCATGCATTCACGATTTCAAAATTTGCTTGAGTCCGTATCTATAAATACTACAGATTCCTTTCTCCTCCTTTGGATCTATTTTCCATCCAAATTTTATCCGAATTTGTTTTTTGGAGAGTGGTGCGGTGACAAAGCGCATTCTCCACAATTGGGAGTGTAAGATTTTGCAAAGAGAGCACGATCTAGCACTCTTTTGTGCTTCGTCAATGAGTCAAGTTTCTTCAAGCTGTCGCACTCAAATCGAGGTCATAACCCCCTAATTTCCATCGTAGATTAATCTAGGTAAACTTTCCTTTAATTTATGTCTTTCGTTTTCCAAGTTTTTTTGTGTTTTTTAGATCAGATCTGGAATCTGATCTGCTCTATCAGAGGTCATCCTTCATCTTTTGTTCACCACGACCATCCCTTCATCACCGCTGACCGATTCTTCATCCTCTACCACATGTGATCATCCATATCTATCCCAGATATAGGATTCGATCTTCCTCTGATCTACTCGATCGAAGGTCGTCCTTCATCATTTGTTCACTCCGAACATCCCTTCATCATCACCGACCAATTCTTCATCTCTCTAGCACACCTAATTATCTAGATCTACCTCAAATCTAGAAGCCGACCTCATTTCTGACCATCTCTGTCGAAGTTCACCCATTCACTATATTTTTCCCCATTTCATCTAATAAAGCCAGTCGGAAATCCATCTCCGAGCAGTAAAGAACTTACAAGCACTCAGAACCACTTCTAGAGATGAGATTGGTATCTGGAGCTCGAGTTTGACATGCATATCCACCAGGAGTCTAGGTCTCAAGTGCACCCTAACCTTAAAGCCAGATTAGATTGATTAGGGAGAACGTCTGGAATCATCAGCTGCTGTCAGGAGGTGATTTGGACAAAGATCTACCAAGCATCGATCGATCGAAGTTCATCTAAGTCTTCATTCAACCCATTTTGTCCAGATGTCTTCTTCATTGTCTGATGATGAATATAAGAGCTAGATTCGATCCCAGCTGCACGATCGCCCCAAACTCCAACCGTTAGATCCAAGCTATCATATCATATTACGTAAATTCCACGGTGAAATTTCCAATTTAGCATTTCTTATTTTTTTATTTCTAAATAAACCCTCATTTGGACACATGTCATTTTTTCATCTTGGGAATAATTACGTTTGTGCCCTTGCTGGTATTATTATTTGCATTTTAGTCTGATTTGAACGGAGTCCCATGCAACAACATGTGCTTACCTGGTGAATTTCCGAAAAATACACCTTTCATCAAGTGCTATTGACTATACCATGGAACTTTAGTAACTTCAATTTAGTCGGTGCCAGCACATCTCACATTTGTCGGCATGAGTTTTTGGGTAAATTGCTCATTTAGTCCTTAATTCTAAGTTTTGTTATTCATTCAGTACCAAAAATAAATTTATTTATGTTCTAGTCCTTACATTCCAGATTAATTATTTATTCTTTATTTATGTTTAATAAATTTCTAATTAACACCATAAATTCCCTAAAAGTCATAATAAATTCATGTTAACTCATTTTATCATCCATAATATTCATTTGCAAAATTAATTAGTTTTATCTTTTTAAAAATTCAAAAAGTACTAACAAGTATACTGTTTGCTTCGTAAATTTATAAAATTCAAAAACTATTTGAAAAATTACAAAAAAGTCTTGTTTGTGTATTTTGATTTGGTTTAATTTCTGTGGATAGTTTTACAATTCTTTTTAAAAGTAAAAAATGATACCATCGAAAACACTATAAAAATTCATCAAGAATTACATAAACTCATAAAACTTAAAATTACTTGATTTAAAGCTTATAATATCTGCTTTTTGTTTGTGTATATTTCTATTTTTTAAATTTTTTTCTGTTTAAAAAACATTACCTTGATTTCTTTTTTTTTTCAATTTTCAATTATTATTCATTTTTAAAATACTAAAAAATCTCTGAAAAAAATCAAAAAAATAGTAAACTTATCTAAAACACAAAAAAGATTTTTATTTGAATTTTCTAACCATTTTTATATCATTGAAAAATACAAAAATAATTTTTGTATTCATTGTATTCATTTTCTTTTTTTTCAAAATTAAAAAGAAAAAATACGAAATAAAAATTCAAAAAAATCATAAAATATAAAAAATGAAAATATAAAAATCCACAAGAAATAAAAATATTAACAACACATAAAAACATCAATAAAGAAATAGGAAAAGACCTTAATTAATTTTTAATAATTAATATCCCTCTAGTATTGTAGCATCCCTGAGTTCGATTAGGTAGACTATATAGATGAAATAAATAGTACATTTTTTCACTATAGTCTTTTACAGATTTATTTTTACTATTTACATAATTTTTATATGATTTGGAATTCATGGAATAACAATGACATGTTACTTTAGCTATTCAATAAATCCCTAGAATTTTCAACTGAATCAAATGACGTCGGTACTTGGGGAGGCACGACGAGGGTAGCTAGGATCGATGACTTTTGTTCATTTCATTCTTTATTTTTCGAGTTATGGTAGTATATGATTATTTTTACTTTTCTATATTTAGATTGAGTCATGTCTTCCTTTATCACTTCTTGGTCATATTGAGGACATAGCTTGAGCTAAGTATAAACAGTATCGTATATATTGTATATATACTTTATGCATGACTCATACTTTTGTTTTTCTAATAATATGCCTAATAAAACTGGAATAAAAATGTTTATAAAAAGTTTAGAAAAATTCTTTGAATTTTTTTGTAAAATAGATTTGTATACTTTTTGTATAAGTATCTGTAAAATTATGTTTGTCAAAACTTTGTAAAATATTTGTAAAATTTATGTTTAAAACTTTTACAAAACCTTTATAAAATTATTTTATAAATTTTTTTGTAAAATAGTTTTGTTTGTAAAATGATTGTAGATTATTTTTTATTAAAATTATTTATAATGTAAAAATGTTTGTAAAATATTTTAAAATTAAAATCTTTGTGAATATTGATTTTTAAAAGTTCTTAAATTAATTTTGGGATGCTTTAGTAAAAGGTTTGTAAAAATGGTGTTGTAACATTTTTGTAAAAAAAATTTTATAAATTAATTTAAAAAATATTTTTATAAAATGTTTTGTAAAGTGTTCGTAAAATCTTCTGTAAACCAGTTTGTAAAATTATTTTCTAGCCATGTATAAAAGTTGTTGATGTGTAGTTATGCGTATACTTTGTTGTAAAAATCTTGTAAATATTCCTTGTAATAACTTGTAAAATATGTGAATAAAATTCTTTTCCTTAATAAAAGTTTTTGTACTAAAATTGTAATTAAAACTTGCTTATAAAATTCTTAATAAAATATGTTTATAAAATTCTTATGTAGATAAAATCCTATGTAAAATATGAGCATAAAACTAGTGAATAAAAACTCTTTTTGTAAAATATTGTATAAAGCTCTTATAACTCTTGTATATATTATTGTATAAAATTTGTGTAAATTGTGTCTAAAATCTTGGTATGTTTTCTAAATATGTATAATACTCTAGTAAAAAATTCATAAGCATTAAAAAAGATAAAACCCATAAAAATTTACAAAGGTTATCTTAAAAACCTTTTAGAAGTCTTATTTTCATTTTTTTTCTTTGAAAAAAAATATTCTTCTTGCATTTGCATTTGTATTTTTCAGAATGATATTGATACCTAAACTAGTTTGTAATAAAGTCTAAAGAATGGAGATTGGTTAAGACCTTAATCCACTTAATTTTAGAGGAACCTTAGAGGAACTGGAGTTGAGACTTTTCAGGTCATAGCAACTTAATTTTTTTGGTACATAAGACTATGTTCACATTGTCATCATGATTGGTCTAAGTATAATATTTTCATACACATGCATGATTCTTTTAGACATTGACCTAATTTGGACAAGTACCTTGCATGTAGCTCTTCATGGATGAGGTAATGAGGGGTAGAATCCTCTGTCAAGAGACCTACGTGAATTGAAACATACGTAGTCACCTTGAGTGGTTAGTGCACCCCCATCCTGGTCTAATGGCATGGACGTCTAAAGATGAGAGCTATGGATTGAAATAAAGCTTCGGATGAGGGATGGTCTGCTAGTACAATTTTCCGAAGACCCCAAAATATGGGCGGTAGGGGCACAATAAGATCAATGCAATGCAACAAATCTTTCCACCAAATAGAAGACAAAGATACACCAAAAAATAATGACTACACCGGTCCAGCTTTAGAGTACATGCAGATTTTAGAGGAGACATAGCTACACTTGCTAGCTTCATAAGGACATGTGGGTATACTGGCCACACTTCAATTCTTTTATTATTCTTCCATATTCTCCCCCCTTTGATTGTGGACACAACACATACCCGAACCTAAAAGGAAATACCCTGCTCCTCGAGGAAAGAGTAGTTAGACTGTGGAGTTAGAGTCACTTTGCTAAGAGAAGTCGGTTCTTTGTCACTTCTGATATGAAGAGATATATTTCACTTATAGAGTACAAGTAGAATCATAGTCATCAGAATTTGCTTATAAGGTCGTGGTTTGACCTGACTATTGAAGCGACCTGAATAGAGACTTATAAAACTTAAAGGTTGTTGAGTCTTAGATCCTATTCCCAATAAGGTTCTGCCAAACTAATAATCCAAAGTTCTAATTGAGATCTATACTTCGATTTAATGAAGATTAGTTTAAAAATCAAAATTGCTCTTAGTTTTTTTGTTTTTCCTTTCTTCTTTTCTTTTTAGTCACTTATTCTTCAAAATAAATGTGTACTAAGGGAGTAGCAAAGGTAAAGTATAGGGGGATGATGAATCACCAATTCATCAACTTTATTTATTTAAGCTTAAAATACCTTATAAACACATGTAAATATAAAAAAAAATTCTATTTTTAATAATTACTCTTTTCTTATATAAATTTTGTATATTTACTGTTCTTTTAACCTAAAATAAATTAATAAGGAAATAAAGGGAAAACAAATAAAATAAAAGAATGTATGCATGCAATAAAAACAAGTTGATTTTAACCTCAAGAATAGGTCATGGCTTGACCTAATCGATCAGGAATAAAGTAGGGGGAGATTCGACCATCAACTTGAAAAATCAAGAAAATGAAGGTCCACTTATACATTCATCATTATATATACATTATATAAATCTTCTTCTATGTTATTTATAAAAAATGGCATCAATAAAAATGTTTTCTTCTTTGAAGTTGTACATAAAAATAAGTTGTAAATAATAAAAATAATTGCAAGAAAAATCATTATACGGTTTATAAATAACAACACTTAGACAAAGTCATAAAGCTAATCTTGTCAGATCAATATCTTCTCCATAAAAACTCAAAATAAATTAAACTTACTTTCATTATGTTAGAAATTAAATAAGCTTTAAAATGAAAGTGGTTTCATTAAAATCAGAGTTAAGATGTGAAAAGCGGCTTTTTGGAGTGCTATTGTATAATTGCCTATGATGTACGTTGTATTATTTATCTCTCTACTTATTTTTCTTGTATTTTTATGCAAATTTTATTCTTAATAATATGTACATATTGTATTTTATTTATGCAAAATGCAAAGAAAAAAATCAACAGTAAATGAATTAATAATAAAATAATGTAGTTATACTATATGTATCACATATATATTGCAAATATCCTTATTTATTTAACTTATTAAAATAATTAATAAAAATCAAATAAAATATATTTAAAATCCTTAAATTATTTTATAAATTAATAAATCAATAAATTATTTAATTATTTGTAAAAATAATTTATTAAAAATCAGTTTGTTGTATATATGGGTATTTTTACTTGTGAATAATAATATTTATTTATTTTTACCTATTTATTAAATTTATTAAAAATCGCCACTAATAAGTTCATTAATTGTGTTGGACATGCGAGCACATGACGTGCCATTATGCAATAAATGTTATTGTAAATATCATTCATTGATCTTAAATAAAGAGTAACTAATTTGCATAATAGGTCCCTTAGTAAAATTAAGGTTACATAATATGGCCATCTTGATGACTATAATCTGTTGATTCAATTACTAAATCATAGAGGTTGGTGCTTGGATGAATATCTAAAGAGTTTGATTGAGGTCTCATCAAGCATCGTCAAAAGATTACGAAGAGAGGATCTCCAGTATGAGAAAAGATGCCAATCATTTCTCTAAAGGCTATTATCTAATTGGTCTCTTGATGTAAGTCCTCTGCATAGGAATAGAGATTCAGATGTGTTAGATAAGTTAGGTCAAAGAGTTGACTTAACGAGATCGAGATAACCAAAGACCTATGTGGTATGCTGTCACGATATAGGAATGCATCCTTTAACCGGAGATAGATGTGTTACTATATGTATGAGTATGTACATTTGGAAGACTAATAGATTGATGATTTAATCGAGGTTTATACACCAACACCCTGGTGTGCATACAAGGGCATATGTGTAATATGATCTCTCAAAGGGATTAACCATGTTCAATTATGGAACCGGAAGACATGAGATCAATCATGAGATATTGGGATAAATTTCCATGCACGGTCATCTCGCTTTGGAAGCCTGATTGAATTTGTTAATTTGGTGTATACTTTTTGAAAGTATATGATCAACATCTAGGTATGATATATGCTTTTGGAAAGTATATAATTGATATTGACTCCCAATGATCAAATGAGAAACTTAATGATAAAATCCTAAAGGAGACAGTCTCAATAGATCTAAAACTTCAGGTTTATTCTAAGCCTTCCACTATATAGGATGGACAGGTATTAGGAATACCTGAGGGTGATGTGATCAATAAACGATTGTATAACCACGATGCTTTCATTCTGAGGTAGTGATGAAACGGATCAAGATTTTAGTGACTCCTCTCATAGAGAAGTGATATGATCTTAATCCAAATGTTGTACAATGATCTGAATGTAATTTAGATGCAATGAGAAGATTATATTTATGGCTTTGATTTAATTGAACATCTATGAGAGATCCTCAAGACCTGGATTTGAGATGTGATCTCAATATCCAAGTCACTATAGGTGGAACGTACCATTGTCCTTTCCTTATCTCCAAGTATTTACAAAGAAAGCGAATTATTCTTTAAGGAGTTCAAGAATAATTCCATTGTTGATAATGTATCTAAGCGTTGAGAAAAATTTATAGTTAAATGTGATTTAATTATCATAAATAATATGAATTTGATTCATATTATTTGAGAGTTATCTAAGATAATTAAATGTGCTTTAATTATCAAAGATGCGAATAATGTGAATGTGATTCATATTATTTGGGCACATGAGAATGTTCATCCGAGATGATTAAATGAGATTTAATTATCAAGGATGTGAATAATGTGGATAGCACTATCCATATTATTCATGGATATTATAAATATGGTTTATAATATATTAAGAGAGATAATTGTAATTTACATTTACTAATTAATAGTTGATGTCAGTTGGATTCACATTGAATTATTAATTGTAAATGCAATTTACATTTTACTTTCGATATGTGAATATGATTCACATTTATCAATGGCATGATTGAAATTATCACAGAATAATTTGGAATTATTTTGGTGAATAATTTTGCAACAAAAGTTTTTGCATATGTGGAATATTACATGAGATATAAGATCTCAACATAATAGAAATGAGAGAGCATCCTTTCCATACATAGAGTGGACGGCCAACTTGGGCTCTCCATGTTGGTGGTCTTCTACCCTATACATGGAAGGAGGCTTGCTCTTCTTCCAAGTAATTCCAAGTTGCAAATTTGTGCAACAAAATCATGACCATTGATTGAAAACACAAATAAATGTCAATCATTGGATTTGTGTGAGCACATGGATTGAGATCAATAGACAACCAAGTAGTATAAATAGAAGGTTAGCCCTAGCCTTTTATTTTACATAAGAAAACACATATCTATCTACACATCAATTCTCTCTCTCATTGTGGCCGTTCATCTTGGTGCCCTAGAGAGAGCCATCGTCGTCACCCCTATGCCGTCGTGCTGTCACTTCGACTGCTTGTGGATCTATTTTTCCTTCGGTGTACCTTGCTCGTAAAGTATATGTTGGATGTCTTGTAATGAGATCAGGAGATTCACCATTTGGACCATTACAGATTCTGAGGAGAATGCATTTCATCAATGTGCTCACAAGCATCTCCTCTGTTGGATCGGACTTGAGACATGAGGTCTCTTGCTTTAGAGACTCGATCGCAACCACACTTCTAGAGGTAACTATAATATCGTGTTTGTGATTTTGATGAAATGATCTGAGAAGTGTTCTTGGATAACGTGGTTACATCGTTTTATTTTTTTAATTCTGCTACCCTGAGGAACTAGTACCACTACAATAATTTAGGCCTTTCAAGACGACAACAGGTGACGGTTCCTCGACGACCGTCTCTATTGATACTTTTTGGGGACGGTCAAACGACAACCATCCCCAATACCCCAATACTGGGAGACGGTCTTTGGGCAATCGTCTCCTTTTATAATAAAGTAATAGGGACGGTCGTTAGTGACCGTCCCCTATACCCTAATCAAGCCACTGGTCTATTTTCACCCATCGGGGGGGACCTTTGGGGACGGTTCTGACCATCCCCGATGCGCTTCTGTTGGCGTCACGACCGGTCCAGGGACATGGGTGGTGGACCAGAGGGGACGGTCGTTAGTGACCGTCCCCTATGCCCTGACCAAGCCACTGGTCTATTTTCACCCACCGGGAGGGGGGTGGGGGGTCCTTTGGGGACGATTTTGACCGTCCCCAATGCGCTTTTGTTGGCGTCGCGACCAGTATAGGGACATGGGTGGTGGACCAGAGGGGACGGTCGTTAGTAACTGTCTCCTATGCCCTGACCAAGCCACTGGTCTATTTTCACCCACTGGGAGGCATTTGGGGATGGTTTTGACCATCCCCAATGCACTTCTGTTGGCGTCACGATCAGTCCGGGGACATGGGTGGTGGAGCAGAGGGGACGGTCGTTAGTGACCGTCCCCTATGCTCTGACCAAGCCACTGGTCTATTTTCACCCACCGGTGGGCCTTTGGGGACAGTTCTGACTGTCCCCAATGCGCTTTTGTTGGTGTCACGACCAGCCCATTGGGACCAAAGGGGACAGTCATTAGTGACCGTTCTCGATGCCCGGACTAGAGGGGACGATCGTCAATGACCGTCCTCGATGCCCTCACCAAGGCACTAGTCTTCTTTCACCCCTGGGGGAGCCTTTGGGGACGGTCCTGACCGTCTCCATTGCGCTTCTGTTAGCATCCCGACTGACATAGGGGGACAAAGGGGACGGTCGTTAGTGACCGTCCTCGATTCTCACTAAAGGGGACAGTCAAGACGACTGTCCCCGATGGTCATATCGAAAAAACCCCTTCGACATGTGTTCTTTCCCATTTCGTCTTATTCCACATCCCCGTCACCCCCCACCGCCCGTCTTCCCCGTCGTCGCCCCGAAGCCCCTCGTGGTTGTCGGCCTCTTCCATCTTAGTTTATGGTGATTATCAACACTCCTTTTCGTTCATTGTTCTTCATTTTGCTCATTGAAATATATGTGAGTGTTTTTCCCCATATCTATAAGATTAAGATAGAGAAGATGTATATCATGTTTATTTCTCTTCATTTTTTTACATTTTGCCCCATGTTTAACTTGAGTTCATATGATCATCTTATCCATTGAGTTCATTGTTCTTCATTTGAATCATTGAAATATGTATGGGTGTCTTTCCCCATATCTATAAGATTAAGATAGAAAAGATGTATGGCATGTTTATTTCTCTTTATTTTTTTACATTTTGCCCATGTTTAACTTGAGTCGATATGATCATTTTCATTGAGTATAACTTGTTGTGTTTAACTTTGTCCCAATTAATTCACATAACTTGTTACATATAACTTTTCCCATGTAGCTTGTCTTTATATAACTTATTTGACCCACGTTTAACTTGTCTCCAAATAACTAAAACATCATGGTGATTATTATTCTGATTGTGTTGCGAAATGGATAAAACATGGATGGATAAAAGATACGATGATTTTCAGCGATATAGGAGAGGAGTGATCACGTTCTTGGACTGGACATTTCAATTAGAAAGAGTTAATACGACGAAGTAGCTCAAGATTACATATGACGCGGTCTCCACACTTCCATGATGTGCTTAAGGATTTTTCCATATCCTTCAAGTGGTATCAGAGCCATAGGTTTGAGTTTTTTGGATATGATCCATAAACCTAAGATGACTTGGGTATTTTAGGTGATGTTTCATCGTATTTTATTCACATAACTGTATTTTGTGTGATTTTGTCACCGAGTTTAAATGTTTTTAAACTCATAATTATCAATTGAATAATGCTTCCCATTAAATAAGAAAACCATATGACTTGATTTTACATGATTTGGAATTCGTTTGATCAAGTTAAGATCTTTTTAGTGAACATGTATCCAATGTTTCAAGTGTGGTGAATCTCGACATAATTAAAGATTTCATTATTGTTTTAATTCTCCCAGAAATACATGAACATAATTTAGGTTATGTTATAAATAAAATTTGAAAATCAAAGAAACTTAATTTGAGTGATTTGGATTTTATTTGATGAGTTATCTAATTTTAGTAAGTATGGACCGCTGTTGGAAATTACATACTTGATCATGAATCTTGATATTGTCATTTAATTAAATTAATGGAAATTAATAGTTAATTTCCTGATATAATTATTAATTAATATTTTTCAAATATTTAAAGATGATGATTATTTCCTTGAATGGCATTACCTTAATAAAAAATGATAAGATAATTGATCTTGATCACAATTAGTTATGTCATTTCTAACAAACATTGTTACTTGAATAGGATTGGGGATTTGTTTAGAAAATATTATTATAATATTAATAAAATAATTTTGATAAATATTAATTGTATAACTTTGGTTGAAAGATCGACTATCATCTCAAATATAAAATGATTAAATCGTATTATCCTTATCCGAGTCAGGTATGGTGTCTAGTCAGGGATCGTTGGATTAGCAGATTGCTCCATGACCAGTTTCTCCCACTCCAGTTGGTAGTGGCCATGACAAGAGTATGGAAAGGATAATGCTTGAAGTGATCATGACATATTTATCTAATTATTAAAATTGAAATAATATATATTTTGATATTATATCAACCTTCAAGTAACAATTAAAAAATGTTTGTTGGTTTATTGATTGTATTGATAATTGATTTAACATGATTAAATTAATTAGATCCATATAAAAAATGCTCTATTATAAATAGAGGTTATTTCCCTTCGAAGAATTAATCATGTAAGTATGATTCATAATGATTAATTAAAATTCAAATGGCTTATGGAGGATCGCATAAGTGGCATCCATGATCTTCTATTAAGGCGAAGGGTTCTGTCGCCAGGGATTGTATATAGGAGACGCATGTCCGAAGTGATAGATCCTGCATACAAGCGCATCTTGATCGGGCTATTTGCTTCTCGAAAGAGTAAGTTCGTATGCGTAGTGACCCTAATGTTGAGTCCTCATATTATTGGGGCAATATTGGATTGCACATAGCAAGTTTTAGTCATGTTGATGGTTGGTTCAATTAATGATGGGTCAACATAACCTTAGGGGTGTTGCGCTCCAGTGTTAAAGACCAAATTGAGAAATGCAAGTTGGACTTGCAAGGTGAAATGAGTTCCCGCTTCTTTTGATCCGAGTTGCAAATTCTCATATTATTGGGATGTAACAAAGATAAGAAAGGAGATCCAGACCTTTCTTATGATATAAGGGTAAGTATATCTCTTACACTGAAAGTGATTAAGGGAATGAACCTTCAGTGTTGACAAGTGATGAATCTCCATTTCATCACCTTTATTCTATCATTTTGACCTTAAGAACTCTTGTAAATGCATATAATACCTCTAATTTTCACAAATTAACATTCATCCCTTGTTGTATAATAAATGTATAATATACTATTTTTAATGACAAAATTATAGAATAAAGAAAAGAAAAGAAAAAGAATAAAATATCAAATATATTTTATGACCCTAAAACTCGAGACCTGGGCATTTTGATGACTAGGTCAAGAAGGAAAAAAGGGGGAGATAAGGGCCATTAATACAATAAAATTCCCATTTATTAATTCATTATTTATTCATTTGTGGGATCTATTTTATTTTCCTTTTTCTTTACTTCAAAAAAAGAAGCTTTTTTACATGAAAGTTGTAGATAATAGAATATAGAAAAATACAAAATTGAGTTTATAATAAAATAATATATGGTGTAAAAGTCAAACTCTGAATAAGATTTTAAAATCCCAACTTCCCAGACCTATATCTCTAAAATAAAAACATAAAATACATTAAAATCACCTTTAATTGTATATAATATTTAATAAGATATTTAATGAAGGTGGTTTTATATTTTTTGGAGTTAAGGTGTGAAATTTAGGTTTTGGACCCCTATTATATAAGATACACGAATAAAACGATCATTTATTTATTATTCTTTTTTTTATATTTTTATATTTTTATAATATTATTTATAATATTTGTGCATATTAAAACTTGAATAAAACAATATAGAAAGCATTAAAATAAAATATGTATATAAGATACATAGATGAAAATATAATAACTATACCTATATATTAAATACACCTATTTATTTAAATATATATTACATCATAAAACTATAATAAAAATATATTTGAGTATATAAAAATAATTTATAATTATATAAAATAATAAACTAAAATAATAAAATCTAAAATTCAAATACAAAATAAAAGACACAAAACATAGATAAATATACCTATATATTAACCCTAAAAAGTAACTTGTAATTACAAACCTGTAAAAAAATAAAAATCAAATGAAATAATATAGAAAATAATAAACATTTTTATTTTATAACTTAAAATTAATAAAATCATTTATTCTTTTTATTGATTTTATAAAGAATTTTGGCCAGGTTTTTTCTAGTTGGTCCTTGTGGACCAACCAGATTCCTCCGCCCATTGACCTCGATCAACTCGTTGTCCGAGCCCCCCAGGTTGTTAGATATTTCTCTTGGCCTCTTTTCTCAATTTTTCTACACTGACTCTTTCACCCATTCACATTGATTCCTTCATAGCTTTGTGTCCTCGATATGTGCTCTTATACGAAGGCATATTATCTTGGGGATTAGTAGATCAGTGCATCGCCTGATGTTCTTTGATATTTGGAGCCCTTGAGGTAGCCTGTACATAAGCCAACCTAGCCTTCTTCTCCAGATTTAAACCTCCTTTGACCAGGCCTGAGCCTTCCTCTTTTGCTCCTACTCTTGTGACAGGGGAGCCTCCAGCCACCTCGAACGGGCTCAGGCAAGGGCAGAGGCGACTTCCACCTTCATTTTCAGCCATTGGATGTTGAGGTCCTTCTTCCTAGATTAGGCTAGTGAGGTAGCCTTTTTGCTTCTCTTTTCTTTCTTAGATTAGCTCCTTGGGTCATTTTTAGCTTTTGCTTTATTCTTTAATCGTGTTTATTAGTCGTAGACCAACCCCCCGTAGTTCACCTAAGCAAGCATCCGATGAACATTTCACCATGCACCTTCTTTGGCTCTGACTCCACCTACTACCTCACTTCATTTCCCCGGTGCTTCCTACATCCCAGGCATCTTCATACACCCAGCTCCATCTTGGATTTGGAGACCAGGTCTCTATCTCTGCCGCCTTGCCGGTGACCTCAACTGTTAAAGCCCCAACCCTCTCGGCTTTCTTTATTAAATCTCTTTGCAGGTATTGGCTGGTGAAAGGACCCCTTGGGGGGTTGAAATTTGCGCATCATAGATACTTGGAGCAGCCTATGCTTTCTAACCTCATGGTGGCACACCAGCATTCCCCATGCCATTTTCAAGCCGTTGATCATTAGAGGGTCCTTCCAAGAGCATATGGGCTCATTTTGGAGCATCAAAGAACAATGGAGGAGACCGATTTAGCCAGGAGAAGCTCGCATCAGTAGAGGTTCTTCCCTGTTCGTCCACTGTGCCTCCCCGTCGTTGGATCAAGAACGGAGCTCCTGATTATATAACAACTATCTAATCTCCTTCTCCAGAACCATTTAATCCTCGAGCAGGATCTAATCCTGCTCATCATCATCAAACCGGCATCATTGTAGGAGGGCACGCCATGCGGTAAGTAAAGCTCATATGACCGTTGGCTACCGCCTAGCTGTGGGTATTTTACATCTTCTAACCCAACCATTCTTGTATTTAAATATTACAACTCAAACATTCCCTCACAGTTCAATTTATTTTGTATTATTTACAAACACACCCTTCATCTTTTGTTATTTGCATTGTAGTCCTTGCCAACGAAGCTCACATGTCTCTACACATGTTCTTGGCTATTCTCTAGATAAGCACTTGGAGTTTTTGTTATTTGTATTAGGTCCATAAACTTTCCATGATGTTATATATTTTGTGGGCATCTTCTAAAAAGGCCCCTAGATTATATTTATTTGCATTATGGTCCCCGCCAACGTGACTCGCGTGTCTTTACTCTTGAACTTGGCAATTTTGCAGAGGACCCCTTACGGTTTTTGGATATTGTAATATGTGCAGAAGCTTTTTTATTACATTTTATATTTTTGTGAAAATTTCATGTAGACCCTTGGACTTAATTTTATTTAAAAATACCCCTAATACTAGTATTGTAGTTTCTCTTTGTTATCTCTATTTATTTAAAATACCAATTAAGCTCCAAAAAATCATCAAAAATAGACTTAAGATTCTGGATGCTTGTATTTTTCATGCCATATATTTATTTTTCTATTTTTAATCTATTTATTAAAAATAAAAAAGAGCATAAAAGTCCTTGTTTAGAAAATTCCAAAGAATTTGGAAATATTTTGAAAAATTCCAAAAAAAATAGTATTCATATTTAGTTATATATTTCATAACTTTAGACCAAAAATACCTAAAAATGCAAAAAAAATCCTAATAATAAAAACCTCCAAAAACTTTTATAAAAATATATATAATTCCAAAAAATTCTAGAAGTACATTTTTGTCTTGTAATTTTCTCTATATTATTATTCATAAATCAAAATTTATTTGGAAAATTTTGGGTTTAATTTTATACCTTTAATTTCCACTTTAGTTATGACTATTTAATTAATACATGTTTTGGATATTTTTTACTTTAATTTATATAAAAATTAGAAAGTCCCTAAAAATCACAAAAACATAAAAATATTTAAACTCCGAAAATATTTTATTTTCTTAATTTTGACTGTAGCTATTTGCATTTATATCTATCTTGGCTTACTATATATATATACTATATATATGTTTATATTTTAAAGAAAAAGAAATATAAAAATCAGAAAAATTTAAAAAGAAAATAGAAAAATAAAAAATCAAAATAAATAAATAAATAGAAATAGAAAAATAAATAGACCCATAAAAAAGAAATATAGACGAATAACACAATCATCTCTTATGCTTCATAGCCTAATCTATCCATTCTACTACCTGTGTTTGACTTGCTACACTACTTGCACTATACATACATTTTGTAGAGTTAAATAAAACAAATTTTAACTCCACATTTTTGTTTCATTGCTTGATTTATTGATTGTGAATTAATTATTGTTTGAAGCTGGGTTTCGTAAACGATCGTTACGTCGACTTTGGTTTTTCCTTGTAAAACCGTATGTCCCTTGCAAAATCCTCTTCAACAAATGGCATGACTACCGAGGAGCAACCACACTTAGATTGACATTGTTTTGATTGTGATTTATTTGGCTACACTTTTGCTTTATTTAATTTCGTATTATTTGATATAATTATTTAATTGTCTAATCACATCTTCTTTGTTGACTTTGTTGTGAGGGACCGCAGACCAAGGAGGATCGCCTAGGTGATTCTATGCACCTTGGGAAGCGGAGTCAGCTATTCTACCCTAGCTGATAGGAGAGAGCATCAGAGGACACTTGGAAGATTTTTGAGAGATAACTTCACTTTGCATTTTTATTATATTTATTTTTTTGTGAAATTTATGTGATAGAGAAACTATAATTGTAATAATACATGACTCTCATGACACTTCACATTTTACGAGATCCACTACCTGAGGGATTGTTCCCTTGGGGGCCTCATCAGCTTTTTCAAGGTTTTCATCGCCTTTTTTATTTATTTTGTTTCTCGATTCTATTTCTTTATTTTGTGTGAATGAGCCCTAGTTGTAGGATTGTTTGACGATAGATTAAGGCCAAAACAGTAATAATATTTGCCTGCTCCTATAGTATATGTTTGGACTTATTCAAATTTTGAATTTCTCTTCATTTAGTCTCGGAACCATGCGTCATGAGAGTCCTCCATACAACGCTTACAGGACCCACTGTGGTGGGCACCGAGGAGACACCAAAACCAGACCCTTAGGTTCTATTCTAGGTGATTAGCATACTATTATTCACGATAATAGTATATTCTCATCTAGGGTGATTTCATCGGCTTGCATCTGCATATATTTAGATTTCTATTCTGCTGAGCATCCTTGCATGTAGAGAGCCGACATCAAGGTGAGAATTCATCATCGATTTGCTTCTTGTATTGCTTTTCCGACTCTCTCTCCCCATGATTTTGACCACCTAGGTGCTAAAAAGAATTGATTCCCCAATAGGCGTGTGCATTTTTTATAAAAAATGAAAAAAAGTGATAACAATAAAATTACAACTATTAATGTCACTCGACCCTAAAATACACAAAAAAGAAATATTTGTCTTGGGGTGAGTAATTCCCTCAATATCTTCGTATTTATTTGCTCACATACACACTAAGGTTAGTGCCTAAATCCCAGAAGCCAACCTGTGTTTGTACAATTTTTTACTTTTCACCTAACTCTAAAAAATAGATAAAAAGACCGAGCTTTCAAGGTCTTCACCGAGTTGAGTAGGGGAATTGAGATGTTTGTCTTGTGTGCGTTTGCTTGTGGTTGTTTGTGTGAATACTTGATCTCTCTACACATTTGCGCCTTTCTTCTCATATCTCTTTATTTGATCACGTTCTCTCCAGATCATTTTTCCTCTTATTTTGAGATGGTCGACTAGAGTGATTTTTATTTGGACTTTGCAGATCCCTCGTACTCTCTAGCCAGTTCACCTCCTTTTTTCCGGAGGATTTTGCTCCTTTTGTACATATCCGCCTAACCCATTATTTCAGGATTCAGACTTCTATTTTCACCCACTACCACCATCACCTTCACATTTCGACAATCCACTTTTCCTAGACTACCTTTATCTGGAATGTGATTTTTGCCCACATCCACCACCCTCATCCCACTCACCCATCCTGAGGTTTTGGAGTCACATCTCATGATATCCACACTTGAGACATTGAACCAAATGATGGAGCACATGAACTCGAGGATTAATGATTTATCTAGCATTAATAAGAGCTAGATTGACGCTCCACCGTTTGAGGATTCAGATTCATTTGGGGATTTTATGAGAGCTTGCAATCACCTAAAATACAAAAAACTGAGAAAAAAATTAAAAATACAAAAAGAGTTGTTAGACATTTTGTCAATTAAGACTATGAGGAGAGGGCCCACATGCCAGACTCTTTGACCATGCACTCATTCACTTCTTGTCCCATCATCGACCTCGAGGACGATATTGTACAAACTGCTCTTAGTCGTCCTTGTGTATATGCTAGTTCTGATATCCTCCCTTGTATGGAAGAGATCCAAAAATTCAAAAAAAATGTTAATTGAACCAGAAGTGGTGGCCAACATTCATGATATCATCAAAGCATTATTTCACCAGGCCATGACCCATTATTTGCTCCTCAACCCAAGAAGAGAAAGCTGAGGATCAGATCTGAACATCATATTTTGACCATGGCCACTACCCATCCCATCAACCACCATCCATCTTCTAAGAAAAGGAACACTGCTACTCTATTCATCAGTTGCATTATCTTTGACTACACTTGTGATCACACTCTCCTTGATGGTGATGCTTCGATTAGCATCACACCCTTCTCACTGGTACAGTCTCTTCACTTATTGACTCTAAAGAAGACCAAGATGATTGTTTAGTTTACTGATGGATCAATAAAGAGATCGAAGAGTATAGTAGAGAATGTTGTCATCTCGATTCAGGGAATGAGCTACACTCTTGAATATATTGTGTCGCCCATGGATACCTCCACTGGGGAGTACTCTCAAATCATCCTAGGATGACCATTTCTCGCCTTTGTAAGTGTCGTTATTGATTACAGATTAGGAGAGATCGCTTCCGTCCTGATGACGGGAGCACTGTAATCATCACCAAACCCACTACCGATCAAAGACTTACACCTGATGTGACTTCACCTATCTTGGTTGACCCCAAGGACTATGACCTTGATGAGACTATCAGAGATTTTTGTTGTATGTTGGATTCCTCTAAGACCCAAGAATTCCTCTCCAAGGAGGAAGACTCGAAAAGCATAGACCTTGGAGTTCCCTCTTTTGATGTGTTGATGACGTCTGCACGATTTACACAATTGACACATGTAAGCGGAGGGCAGATATTGATGACACTGATAAGGTCGAATTTGGCCTTGTTGCTTTTATTCAGGAATTCAGACCTTTCTATGAGAATGATGATCCAGTTGAGACTTTAGAGGAAGAACATGACTCAAGTCCTTCAATAGATGATTTAGTTCCTTTCAGTTTTGACCTAGGAGAGACCTCGCAAGACGACCATGAGCTTACTTCTTCCGATGATGAGTTCGTCCCTTTTCACTTTGACATCTGCGAAACACCTAGGGCTGGACCAAGCCACACTTCTTCTACTAACTCGCCTGTGCCTTCACACTTGACGACCACAGAGGATCTTCAGCAGGTCAACCCTGATCGACTTCCATCCATGGACCCTGATATCGACTTCCATATTATTAGATCCATTCCTCAACAATCTTGTAAGAAGGTTCTCTTTCTACATTCTTGATCCTTTGTACATCCATCCTATTGCATATTCTCTTTTGTTTGCCTCCGTTCATCTTCCGTTTTATCCATCCACCCAATTCTCGTGTGTGCCTTTCTTAGGATGTACTTTGTCCTAAGTATAGGGGGTGGAAGAGCCGAGTGTTCATGCTTCATTTCATTTCATCGCTCTTTTTGTTACCTATACTTAGGGCTCTTCTACCCTAAGTATAGGGGGAGTGATGTCTACATTCTCTTTGATCTCTTCTTCCATCTTCACCCCTTTTCTTCTGTTCTTATTTTCTTCTTTTCCTTTTCATCTTTCATTTTCTACCAAAATGGCCTTGCCCCTTTTTGTCATTCTTTTACACTTAGGGCTTATGCATATTATTCCTCAAATTCTTTTTGTATTTACCGATTAATAAATCAAGTAAATTTTTTGCAAAAATTTTGAAAAATTATTTGAAAATTATTTTAAAAACTCTTTTGAAAATGTGCAAAATGTTTTGTTAAATATTTTCAATCTTTACAAAAATATTTTGGTATAGAAATACTTTTCTTTCTGTGAAATTAAAATATTTGAAAAATCATTTACAATTATTTGGAAAATGATTGCAAAGATATTTTGAATCTATATATACTGTTTGAAAAACCTTTGCAAAATGATTTTCAAAATGCGTGTAAATGTATGTAAAAAAAATTGTAAAAGTTATTTTGGACTATTGTTTACAAAAATTGTTTGTAAAATGATGTTCAAATAAGTTTGAGGAATATATAAATCACACTAAAATTCTTTAATGTATAAATTTATTTATAAAAATGATCACTTACCCCTTGTAATTTCTTAAAAACCTTAATTCTTTTTAATATAAGGTGCATCCCCATGTAAATATTTATACCTATTTTTATCTAAAATCCTTTGTTTTGAAAATCCCAAAAACATTTGCAAAAACTGAAATCCCAAAAACATTTGCAAAATCCTTTTGAAAAATACCAAAAAATGCATGCGCATCATCTTTTTCAAAAATCCATAAAAAGTTTAGAACATTGAAATTTACATAACAAAAATATTTTCTGCATTGTACATAGCATTTGCATAGCATTCACATTATTTGGATCTAGTTTGATAATTGACCAAGTCTAAGTAAAATCTGAAGATTAGAGCTTGGTTGGACGTTAAATCTACCTAATAACAGGAACCTTATAGGAGCTCGAATTGAGGTACTTCATGTCTAGTTGACTTAATTCTTTGAGAATCGTAAGACTTTGTTCAATGGATTTTAGACTGCCTAATTAGAGTATTTCAGAGCACACGCATGGCTCTTATTGACATTGACCTAACTTGGACACATGCACCTTTCACTTGGCTAAGTTCAGTTGGAGTGGTGAGGGGATCAGATTTGCTGGTACGAGATGCACACAAGTGGAAACAATTGTCCTCGTCTAGGGAGGGAAGTGTACCCTAACCCGTCCAATAGCAAAGATGTCTAAAGTGAGGAGAGTGTGGGTTGCAATAATGATTCAAAAGAGGGATAGTCTACTAGCTCAGGAGGAAAAACTCTATATGTAAATGCTATTGTATATAGTATTTCAAAAAAGAAGAAGAAGAAGAAAAAGGCAAAAACTCCAAAAAAGTGGGCAGGTCTGATTAAAAATAAAATTCCAACCGGAGTGTATATATTTGTATAGTCAATGAGCAAGCTTGAGCTTCAATGTCATATCATGTGAGCCTGAATGGTCTTGCATCCTAGGATAGGTAGCTACACTGGCTACCATCCATTCTTCTCTTCACCCCCTCCTCTTGAGTTGGCTGCACTTGAACTTAGAAGGGAATATCGTGCTCCTCGTTGAAGGAGTTGTTTGATTGGGGAATCACGGTGTTGTCATTCTAGAGAAGGCAGTCTTTTTTTCATTTTAGTTGAGGGGAGCCACCATCACATACATTGTACAAGTCAGATTCATGATCATAAGGGTTTGTATATGAATTGAAGTATTCTGACATGGCTATTGAGGGGACTTCAGCAGAGTTTTGGGATTCTCGAAGGCTGTTGGATTTCAAATCTGATCCCCAATAAGGTTTCACCCCCACTAAAATTCCAAAGGTCTGATTTAAGCTCTAAACTTTGATTTTGTGAAAAAAGTTTTAAAATAAAACTTAATCCACTACCTTTCTTTTTCTTTTCTTTGTTTTTCTTTTTCTACACTTATTGCATAAGTGTTTGCTAAGGAGTGGCAAAGGAAAGTATAGGGAGGTGATGATTCTCCATTTCATCACCTTTATTCTATCATTTTAGCCTTAAAAATCCAAGTAAATATATGTAAATACCTCTAATTTGCATAAATTAACATTCATCCCTTGTTGTATAAATAATGTATAAAATATTTTTTTAATGCCAAATTATAAAATAAAGAAGAGAAAAGTAAAATAATAAAATATCAAAGATGTTTTATGACCCTAAACAACGAGACCTAGGCATCTTGATGACTAGATCGACAAGGATTAAAGAAGGGGGAGATAAGGGCCATTAATACAAAAAAATCTCATTTCTTAATTCATTATTTATTCATTTGCAGATCTTGTTTTATTTTCCATTTTTCATACTTCAAATAAAGAAACTTTGTAAATGAAAGTTGCAGACAATAAAATATAGAAATTGCAAAATTGAGTTTATACAAAAATAGTATATTGTGTAAAAGTTACACTCTAAATAAGATTCAAAATCCCAACTTCCTAGACCCATATCTCTCAAATAAGAACTACAAATATATAAAAATCACTATTAATTGTATATAACTTTTAATAAGAATTTAATGAAGTTGGTTTCATATTGTTTTGAGTTAAGATGTGGATGTTAGGTTTTGGACCCCTATTATACAAAATACCTGATTAAAATAATCATTTTATTTTTATTTATTATCTTTATAATTTTCTATTTTTATAATTATGTAAGTATTGTTTATAATATATGTGCATATTAAAACTTGAATAAAATAATTAAGAAAGCATTAAAATAAAATATGTATTTAGGATACATAGATGAAAATATAATAACGAATTATCTATATATTAAATATATCTATTTATTTAAATGTATATATTACAAAATAAAAATATAATAAAAACATATTTGTGTATACAATAATAAGGTATAATTATATAAAATAATAAAATAAAAAATAAAAGACACAAAATATAGATAAATATACCAATATATTAACCCTAAAAAGTAACTTGTATTTATATACCACTAAAAATAAATAAAAATCATAATAAAATATTTTAGAAAATAATAAAAAAATATTATAACTTATAATTAATAAAATTATTTATTATTTTTATTGATTTTATAAAGAATTTTGGCTAGGTTTTTTCCAATTGGTCTACATGGCCAACCAGATTCCTTTGCCCATTGACCTCGGTCAACTCTCTGACCGAGGCCCCCCATGTTGTCAGATATAGCTCTTGGCCTCTTTTCTCATTTTTTCTGCCACTGAATCTTTCACCTATTCATGTTGATTCCTTCAAAGCTTTTTGCCCTTGATATGTGCTTTTACACGTCGGCATATTATCTTGGGGATCGGATCAATGTGTCGCCCGATGTTCTTCGATTTTTGAAGCCCTTGAGTCAACCTGTACATAAGCCAACCCGACCTTATTCTCCATGAGGAGATTCAGATGGTGACGATGTGTCTTCAAGACCAAGAGCATATTGTCAAAGAGTTTGGTGAGGAAGAAGAAATCATTGAAGCATTCTGTGAATTATTGAATGAAGAGGCAGAACAGAGCATGGTGGACACCGAACATACAATGGAACCACCACCAACGATAGTAGCTAAAGTCACCCTTGGAGCAGCTCCTAGCCCACCTGAACCGAAACCATTACCCTTCAATATGAAATATGCCTTTCTTGCGGGAGAACCTAACATGTACCTGGTCATTATAGATGCTCATCTGACCGCAGACCAAGAATCTCGTCTGATGGAGGTTCTTGAATGCAACCGCAAGGAAATAGGCTAGAAAACTTCAGATCTCCATGGGATCAATCCGTCCTTGTGCCCGCATTGCATTTTTCTTGAGGAAGATAACAAACCCTCCCAAGAATTTCAGATAACACTCAATCCAAACCTGCGGGAGGTTGTTATGAAAAAAATTCAGAAATAATGCGATGCATGATTCATTTATCCCATCTACGATAGCAAATGAGTGAGCCCTCTACATGTAGTACCAAAGAAATCAGGGATTACCATCATAAAGAACGACAAAGGAGAGGAGATAGAGACCAGAGTAACCACTTCTTGGCAAGTGTATGTGGATTATAGAAGACTTAATCTCACCACCATGAAGGACCACTTTTCGTTACCCTTCATCGACAAGATTCTTGAGAGATTGATTGCGAAGGAATACTTCTGATTCTTGGATGGATACTTAGGGTATAATCAAGTTACTATAACCCCTGAAAACCAAGAGAAGACCATATTCACATGTTCCTTCAGTACGTTCACCTTTAGATGGATGTCGTTCGGGCTATGCAATGCCCCACCCACATTTCAGAGGTATATGCTTGTAGTTTTTGCTGACATGGTGGGGAAATTTCTTTAGGTCTTTATGGATGATTTTTTGATATGTGGGGACTCCTTCGATCAATGTCTCGATTATTTAGACCGGGTCTTACGAAGGTCCTGCAAAGTAAATATGGTGTACTTGTGGAAAAAGAGCAACTTCATGATGACTGAATGAATTGTGTTGGGTCATGTTGTATCTGAAAATGGCATGGAAGTTGACACAGCCAAGGTGGAGGTAATTTCTAAACTTGAGCCGCCTACAACCATAAAGCAGGTCATGTCATTCTTGGACCATGTCGAATTTTATCGATGCTTTATCAAAGATTTCAGTAAATTGGCCAGACCATTGACTGAGTTGCTAGGCAAGAAGAATGATTTCATTGTGGATGATCATATGCTCCTTGCCTTTAATCAATCGAAGGAACTTATCATTCAGGCTCCTGTCTTGCAGCTGTTGATTTGGACACGGTCTTTTGAGATAATGACAGATGCATCAGATTATGCCATTGGTGTGGTGCTCGAACAACGAGATACAATGTTACATTTGCGATTCACTACGCTAGTTGAATGCTCGATGAAGCCCAAATGAATTATACAGTTATTGAAAAGGAGCTGCTAGCGATAGTTTTTGCCTTAGAAAAGTTTAGATCCCATATCCTTGGGTCCAAGGTTATCATCTATACAAATCATTTAGCCATCCAATACCTACAACAGAAGAAGGATGTCAAACCACGCCTCATCCGATGGATCCTTCTCCTCCAGGAATTTGAACTTGAAATCCGATACAAACCTGTAGTAAAGAATGTGGTGGTCGACCACTTATCCAGACTTCCTGAGCATGAATCTTGAACCAACCTACAACCGATCACAGAAACCTTTCCAAATGAGGTGATTCTGTCAGTCACCTCGCTCCCCTGGTATGTTGATATTGTGAATTCTCTTGTACATAAGAGAACTCCACAAGATTGACCGAAGCTAAAAGTGGATAAACTTTTGTCTAAAATTCATTTCTACCAGTGGGAGGATCCATATCTTTTCTGTGAAGGGGGAAGACTGTGTCTAGAGGAGGTGTGTTCCTCAGGAGGAATATCCAAGTATCCTCACATTGTACCAAGATAGAGACTCTGGAGGACATCATTCAGGAAAACGAACAACAACAAAGGTTCTTTAGAGTGGCCTTTGGAAGCCTACATTATTCAAAGATGCAGAAGAATACATAAAGTTTTGCACTGACTGCCAAAAGATGAGCCGCACCATAGGAATGAGAGATATGATTCCTTTGAAGTTCATTTAGATATCATACATCGTTGATGCTTGAGGCATCGACTTTATATTCCCATTTCCAAACATTCATGGCTAGGAATACATTCTACTTACTGCCAACTATGTGAGTCACTGGGTGGAGGCTATTCCCTCCCAAACCACCGACAGTCGAACCATTTGTCGATTCTTAAGAGATCAACATTATTGCATGGTTCGAGATTCCCAAAATTCTGATATCAGATGGGGGTAGTCATTTCATAAACAAAAAGGTGAAGAATCTCACTCAGGAATTCAGCATAGAACATCATGTCGCTTCACGATACCACCCGCAGTCCAATGGCTTAGCTGAATGTTCAAACATGGAGATAAAGATGATTCTACAGAAGCTTATGCGTCCTTATCATAAGAACTGATCTCAGGTGCTTAATTCAGTTCTTTGGGCCTACAAAACCGCATACAAATCACCCTTGGGAATGTCTCCATACCGCATTGAGTATGGAAAGCCATGTCATCTGCCCGTCGAGCTAATTTACAAATCTTTATGGGCCATCAACATCTGTAATTTGGATTCTGAGAAAGCCAGGAAGAATCGAAAAGTGGGTCTGAATAGATTATTGGAATTCAAAGATTATGCATACGACAATAGCCTGATGTACAAGGAGAAGGTGAAAAAGTGGCATGACAAGCATATCCGCCACAAATCCTTCGCTCCGGGTCAGAATGTGTGATTATTTGATGCAAAATTAACGATATTTCTAGGTAAATTAAATAGCAAGTGGACTGTGCCATTAATAATGAGGCATGTGCATGACAATGGAAGCGTAATGATTTCTGGTTTGTAAGCTGACACATAGCCATTTGTGGTCAGTGGATAGCTTATGAAGCCTTATCTTGAACACGATACGTTTTTGTATGTTGTTGACTCCATTTAAGTAATTTATGAGGATGAGCTGAATATTTTAGTAGCGGCAATTGAAGACAAAGAAATCAAAATATTTTTGAATGACTTTTCTACTTTTCCTTCTTTCCTCTCATATTCTACCGAAAAGGTGTCATCCTCTTCATCAATGCTACACTTAGGATGTATTTTAGTGTTGGGAGGATGTGCATCCTGAGTTGTTCAGATTTATTATTCTATCTTCTGATCCCTTTTCTTCTTTTCCTTTCAATTTTCTTTTTCTACCAAAAAGGTGTCACCCCTTTTTTTAGTCTTCTATACTTAAGACGTACTTTATCCTAAGTATATGGGGTGTGCATCCCGATTTCTTCTATTCTTTGATCCTCTCCATTGTCTCTCTTCTTGTATATACTTAGGGATATCTAACCCTAAGTAGGAGACAGTCTAAGTACGATCTATTCATTCCCACCCTTGATCCTCTCTGCACTGTGTACAGTTTGTTATACTTTGGATTAGTTGATCCTAAGTATAGAGGGGACATTTCATTTCTCCATTTGTTTAGTCGTTAAAATTTTCTATACTTAGTATGAGTTATGTCTTCTATTTTCTCTCTCATCTATGAGGATAGCTCAAGCTAAGTATAAGGGGGTTGTATATACTACGTATATACTTTAGCCGTAACTCGTACTTTCGTATTTTCATTAATAATTATGGCTAACTCTACCTATTAAAATTCATTAAAAATCCTAATAAAAAGGTGTGTATTATTCCTCAAGTTTCTTTTGTATTTATTGATTAATAAATCAGGTTTTGAAAATCTTTTTGAAAAAATCTTTTGAAAACTATTTGGAAAATATTTTGTTAAATATTTTCAACCTTTGTAAAATAAGTTGTTTGCAAAATTTTATTTTCTTATGTGAAATAAAAATGTTTGAAAAACGATTGCAAATGGTTTGGAAAATGATTGCAAAAGTATTTGAAAATTTTATTTATACTGTTGAAAATCCTTCACAAAAATGATTTTCAAATGTGTGTACATGTTTGTTAAAATTTTTTTAGACTACAATTTTCCAAAATTGTTTGTAAAATGATTTTCAAATAAGTTTGAGGAATATATATATATATATCACACTAAAATTCTTTATATATATAGTTGACCACTTACCCCTTGCAAATTCCTAAAACTCTAATTATTGTAAATATAAGATGCTTCCCCAGTAAATATCCGTACCTAGTTTTTAACCGAAATCTTTTGTTTTTTGAAAATCCCAAAAATAGTTGCAAAATTAAAAATAAAAAAATATTTGCAAAAACTAAATTTCAAAAACATTTGAAAAATCTTTTTGAAAACGACAAAAAATACATCATCATCATCTTTTCAAAAAATTCATAAAAAGTTCAAAATCTTTGAAAATTACATCACAGAAATATTTTCTACATTCTGCATAACATTTGCATAGCATTCACATTTTTCAGGTTGAGTTTGATAATTCAACAAGTCTAAGTAAAATCCGAAGATTGGAGCTTGGTTGGATCTCAAATATACATAATAAACCTTATAGGAGCTCGAATTGAGGTACTTCAGGTCTAGTTGATTTAATTCTTTGAGGATCACAAGACTTGGTTAAATGGATTCAACTTCCTAAGTAGAATATTTCAGAGCACACGCATGGCTCTTGTTGAGAATGACCTAACTTGGACACCTGCACCTTTCACTTGACTCAACTCAGATGGAGTGGTGAGGGGATTGGATTTACCAATATGAGATGCACATAAGTGGAAACACTTGTCCTCCTCTAGGGAGGGAAGTGCACCCCAACCCGTCCAGTGATGATGAATTTTGAAGACAAGAGAGTGTAGGTTGCTATAATGCTTCAAAAGAGGGATACTCTTCTGAATCAAGAGGTAAAACTCCTTATGTAAATTTTGCATGTAGTATTTCAAAAAAAGATTAAAAAACTCCAAAAAAGTGGATATGCCTGATTGAAAATAAAATGCCTGCCGGAATGTATATATTTGTATAGTCAATAAGCAAGCTTGAGCTTCAAAGTCAAATTATGTGAGCCTGCAGCTGGATGACTTGTCTACACTGGTCTTGCAACCTAGGATATGTAGCTACGCTGGCTACCATCCATTCTTCTCTTCATCCCCTCCTCTTCAGTTGGGTGTCACTTGAACTTAAAAGGGAATACCCCGCTCCTCAAGGAAGGAGTTACTGGATTGGGGAATCACCGTGTTGTCATATCGGAGAAGTTAGTTTCTTGGTCATTTCAGTTGGGGAGAGCCACCGTCACTTACATTGTACGAGTCAGATTCATCGTCATAAGGGTTTGCGTATGAATTGAAATATTCTGACTTGGCAATTGTGGATACTTAACTAGAGTTTTGGAATTCTCGAATGTTGTTGGATTTCAAATCAGATTCTCATTAAGGTTCTGCCCGCATTAAATTCCAAAGACCAGACTTAAGCTCCAAACTTTGATTTTGTAAAGACAAGTTTGATGATTAAAATAAATCCAATTTCTTTCTTTTTCGTTTCATTGTTTTTCTTTTCTCCAATTATTTCTTAAGTGTTTGCTAGGGACTAGCAAAGGCAAGTATAGGGGGATGATGAGTATCCATTTGATCATCTTCATTCTATCATTTTGTCCTTTAAAACCCTGATAAATGTGTGTAAAAATTCTTAATTTAGGTATTTTAGCATTCATGCATCATTGTGTAAATAGTGTATAAAATGTTATTTTTAAAGGCAAAATTATAGAATAAAGAAAAGAAAAGAAAAAGAGTAAAATATTGACGATATTTTATGACCCTAAACCCCAAGACATATGCATCTTTATGATTAGGTCAATAAGGAATAAAGTAGGGGAAGATAAGGGACAAAAATACCATAAGAACCCCTTTATTTAATTCATTTTTATTCATTTTTGGAACGTATTTTTAGTTGCACTTTTTATACCTCAAATAAAACAACTTTGAACAGAAAAATTGTAGATAATAAAATATAAAAAAATACAAAATTTATTTCATACAAACATAATATACAGTCTACAAAATATACTCGAAATAAGTTTCTGAAATCCCAACTTCCCATATCCATGTCTCTCAAATAAAAACTCAAAATATATAAAAATTACCTTTAATTATATATAACTTTTAATTAGCTATTTAATAAAGGGTTTCATATTTGGTACGGGAAAGTTGGACCATAATTATAAAATTACTAAAAATAATAAATAATAAATAAAA